>VDFB02193867.1:530280054-530467833 GCA_007258455.2 Sequoia sempervirens
AGATTGCCCGAAGAAGGTTTGAGACCAAAAAGAGATTTAAAGTCAACCAGTTTTTTCAGATTCCTGCCTAAACTTTTAGCCATAATAGTGAATAAAATAGGAGAGATAGGGTCACCCTACCTTAGACCTCTGGTGCCCTGGAAAAAAGAGGTGGGGGATCCGTTGATCATAATCGATATGGAAGCCGTGGACACAAGTTGTTCCACCATTTGAATAACCCTATTACAAAAATCAAAAGCCTTTAAAATTTTAAATAAAAAAGCCCCTGAGTCAACACTATCATAGGCTTTTGAGATATCAAGCTTTAATAAAAAGCCTTCAGTCTTCGAATCAACTAAGGAATGAATATTCTCATGAACAGTAACAATAGAGTCAAGAATTTGTCTTCCAAGGACAAAGCCATTCTGTTGAGGAGAGATCAAGGAAGGCAAAAAGGTTAAAAATCTAGAGGTTAATACTTTAGATATGATTTTGTATAACGAATTACAGAGACTTATAGGCCTAAAAGCCTCAAAATTATTAGCTCCAGGTTTCTTGGGGATAAGAACCAAGAAGGTAGCATTTAATTCCTTTAGAAGACTTCTGGATCCAAAAAATTCTTTAACAACATTTACCACATCTTCTTCAACAATCTCCCAGAGCCATTGAAAGAAAAATAAAGGGAAACCATCAGGACCCAGAGCTTTACTCCCATCAAAGGAGAAGACAACCCTCTTGACTTCCTCATTGGTGGGGATAGCGGTCATAAAGGAATTGTTTTCCTGGTTGATAATACTTGGTATGGCTTCAACTAACTGATCCTGCTCATTTTGGTTTATTTCATCACTTGCCAAAAGAAGATGTTTGAAGAAGGAGCTCGCCTGCTTTCTAATATCCTCCTCCTCCTCATACTTGGTTTCATTCGCTTCTATTTGAGATATTCTGTTGACAGCTCTGTGTTTTGAAGCCGATAGATGAAAGTACCTATTGTTTCTGTCTCCTGTAGATAACCAAAGAGCTCTAGATCTTTGTCTCCAGAACTCCTCCTCCTTTCCAATTATGTCATGCATCTTCATAAGGATCTCATTCTCTTTTTCCTTAGTGCCATTCAAGTAACCCTCCTTCTGTACTTTAAATTGAATTTCTCCCAGGTCCATCTAGAGATTAGACTTAATTCTAAAGATGTTCCCAAAAGATTCCTTTTTCCATTTTTTTAAATTACATTTCACTTCCCTTAATTTTTTTGCTACTCTGAATATAGCAGTTCCTTGAATTCTTATATTCCACCATTTCCTTATTTCCTCTTTAAGAGCAGGATGGGAGATCCACATTTTTTCAAATTTGAAAGGAATGTTCTTCTTTTTTATTCGATCTGCAGTGAAACTGATAGGAAAATGATCAGAACCAATTCTCGTAAGAGCTTTAAGGGAGCAGTAATAATAAAAAAACCAATGATTGGAGATTAAAGATCTGTCTAATCTAACCTGTATGAGATCCAACCCCTTTCTACGATTAGACCAAGTAAAGGAAGGTACATGTAGATCCTGATCAATCAGCCCTTGATTATCAATGAAATTCTGAAGATCCTCTTTGCTCTCCAAGTTGATTTGGGATCCCCCAAATTTTTCTTTGTTCATTAAGGATGTGTTAAAATCCCCCATTACAATCAAAGCTTCTCTATCAAAAATCCTCCTAAAGGCAGCTAATTCCAGCCAAAAATATTTTCTCATTCCTTTTCCATTAGGAGCATATATATTCACTTGAATCCCAATATCGGATCACCTTTGATTATGTGGCTATTCTAGAAAGTCGCAATGCCTCCAGAAGCGCCATTCGAATTATTACCATGGTTACTATTGTGCTGGAAAAGTTTCATCTTTTCAATTTTCTCCTTTGACATTTTAGTTTCCTGAATTAAAAGAATATCTGGCTTGTGATCTCTAGCGAGATTGCGAAGAACATCCTGCTTGTGGGGGCTATTGAGTCCCCTGATATTCCAGGACATAATCTTCATTAGATTCCAGAGGAGTTAAGACATTTTGGGATAGTTTTCTGAGAACCATCCGCAATATCCTGAAAGCTATTATGCTCTCTTTTCTTTTTCACATACTTTTTGCCTGTTGAGTTCTTTACTGCTCCACAGTTTTCCTTGACTCTTGATCTGGTAGAAATGCCAACTAGGGTCTTCCATTGTTTATTTTTTTCTTTCTTCTTCTTTGATATAGTCTCATCTTTATCAGTCTCTTCTTGGATATTCGTCTCTCTGCTGGACTCCCAGTCCTTATTAGTTGGGATCCTGTGTTCCCAGGGTAAGGTGTCCATATTACCATTCTCTTGAACATACAAGATATTACTGGAAAGATCGGCTGTGTGATCCAGATTTTCAAAGGAGTCCTTAACCCTAGCTGGGATGTTGGGATCCGTCAGGTACATAGCACCCTAAGGGGGAAGGTCATCAGAAGACAGGGAGGGAAGAGGAATATTCAGTTTCAAAGATAAACCCTCTCTAGGAATATCCTCTAGCCCTAGGATCTCCTCGTTTCTATCAGAAGGGACTATCAGTTGGGACAAGGAGGTAGAGAGGTTCAGATCTCCTTCTCCAGCCAAGGTGTCTTCATCAGAATCTCTTTCCTTAGATGAAGGTGTTTTAACAAGATTCATGTTAAGAGGATCATTAGGGATCTCACCTTTAGTCTCCATGACCACTTCAATCTCTGGAGAGATATTCTGAATATTGGACTCTTTGTTTTCCAGGTCCTGCTCTTTATTTTCCTTCCTTTCTCATTCTGATTCATTCTTTTTTTTCCAAACCTTTCTTCCAAGTCTTGCTAGTTTTTCTATCTCTGAAGTGGCATTTAGGGGGCATTTTTTTGCCTAGTGACCATATTTCCTGCACTTGAAACAGGTAAACGGGATGGTTTCAAACTCTATATTCTGCACCCAGGAGCCCAGTTTAGATTGGATCTCAATCGAAGATGGAATATCTGCATCCTGGGAGACTCCCACACATATCCTCACAAAAACCAATCTCTTTCTAGCAGCTGTCATTGTGTCAATAGAAAGGAGCTCACTAAAGGAGCTCGCAATACCATGAAAGATATCTTCACTCCAGTATTCCAGGGGCAGACCTGGAAGTCTAACCCAAACTGGGATATTCTCAAAAATGGAGTCTAATAGATCCAAGTTGTAGGACCACTTCTTTAGGGCCAGGGAAGATTTCCCTATCACCCAAGGACCTCCACTTCTAACAGCCATGATGTCCTCTCTACAAGTAAATTCAAACGTGAAAAAGCCCTTAGGAAGCGCATCAACTGAGACTTTCCCACTAGTTCTCCATTTATTTTTAACAAACTCCCTGACCACTTCAATATTTGGTCTAGGGCCCATAAACTTTCCCACCAGAGTTCGTTCCATTAGGGCTATATTATGGTCAATGAGCAGATTTGGAATAAAAATAGCAAACTTACCTCTATCTGGGGATGATATGTTTTGCACTAGAGGGAAAGAAGATTTACTATTATGTTTTACCCCGAACAGTGAGGTCCAGGGTTTGCGATTGCCTCCAATACTGCCTGTGGTCCCAACTCCTCCTATAGCTTTCTGGTTTTTACCGATGGAGGATGCAACAGGGTTAATCTCCGGATTTTCCTTTCCCCCAGGTTCCACCTGTATTTTGTTTCCAGAGTCCACATCATCCTGCTCATCCTTACATTGCTTCTGACTCGACTCCAGCACCTGATTCGACTGTAGATTTTTTTATCTTGCTCCATTTCCCTTTCCGTTGCTTTGAATTTTGAAATTCCTTTTCTCCCGCCCGTGCCCGCGCTCGTGTTCCGCCATCTCAATGCAAAGTTATTTGTTATCTCTAGCTGGTTTTCAATTTATAGATATATTTTTCCCAAATTATTACTTCAGCTAAAACTACTTTGTAATTGCAAACTGCAACACACCAACACCTTTCCATTCAAACCATACCAAAGAAAATGTTTTCCCATTGACATCATCATCACTAGAGTACCCAAGTTAAACATTATAAAGATAAAAACATAAACATTGTAGATTGATATCATGCATGGTTATGCAATTCTTGTTACCATCTGCCACGTGATATATTTTTGTTATGCTTGTACAGCTTCGATCATTCTGCATATGCTATGTTACAAACATAATTCTTCTTGCGGAAGGTCAAAAAACAATGGGGACCACTTACTATGCAATTAACACTATAAATATTATAATAAACACTATAAATATAATCATTAACAATAATATAATATATAGAACATAATAAGTTAGTAAAATTTATCATAAAATATTATAATAAATATTATAATATAATGTAATAGTATCACTTGAAAAGTACATTGTCATCACACACATGTCATAATGGTCTTGTGGTTTTGTGGAATTGTGTTTGCTTATAAGCAACACCATATGGGACGTTTCCCATATCGCTAGATCCTTATTGGCTTGTTAAACTTGTCCATCTTTTGCGGTTCCACAGATATTTATGCTGCCAACAAAAGTTTTGATGAAGAAGCGCAGAAACAAGTGAGGACCACTTAGTATGCGATTAACTTAAGCAACCAAATACTTAGTTTACTCATTTGTCTTCACCATGAAACTCAAATTGCACTTTTTATTACTATAATGATAGCTATTGAAGCAGGTACTCGCCACGATGTGGCACTTGTTTATTTCAGAATTATTCTTATAACATTCTCCATCTACTTACCTTAGATTTGAAGTTTATCTCATGCTCTCCGATCATACAGCCAGTAGCTCAAATATTTTCTTCCTCCTTTCATATGGCAATGGCTATGCAGCCGTTTAATTTTTGTTTGTGCACGAAATTGGGAAGGCGGGAAGTTGAAATTTACCAAGCATATTACCTAATATTGACATCTTGGTTTTATTGCTGCACCGGGGAGCTGGCTACGCAGCCTACAAAACTGAATGACCATCCCATGGGCTGTATGTTATGCCCATCCTACATCATCTACGGAGACCCCACGTGTTTGTACAGTCAAACAAAGTACACACTAACCTGCAATCCGACAGCAGCGTCAGAATCTGTATTTTCTGTATAATAATTATGTGCTGCCTGCTCATACCTGTCTATGCACTTGTGTTAAATTGAAATTAAAATTGTTCAATTTAATATATATATATATTTTAAGTATATTAATTATAATAATTAAAATTGTTTATTATTGTTTAAGTGTGTATATAAAATAAATATTTATATTTTATAAAATTTATATTTATCAATAATATTTTATATTTTATAAAATTTATGTCTTGTTTTAATAAAATAAAATTTTAAAATAATTTTGATTAATTTGATTAGAAATATATTTTACTTTTTATTATTATTTTTATGTAAATGGAAAGAAATTTATGTAATATTAATTAGGATTAGGGCTTAAACTTGATGGTCATATGACAGTATTTAGAGATTTTTGTGGTAAAATACAATAAAATTTTAAGAAGATTGTATCAAATGAAAGGAGAGATTTTGGATATATTGTCAAAATTTATATAGAATTATAATGATGTATATATTTGATTTTTATATAATTTTACTTACACTAAGGTATATCATAATGTGTTAAGGGAACCTTTGAATAGATAACCCTCATTAAAAGATTTGTTGGCAGGTAAGGTCGACCGTCAAATTTAAGCCCTGATTAGGATTCAAAGAATACTTTCAATTATGAATAGAGTAGAGTGTTTAATAATAAAAAGTTAAGGAATTAATTATTCAGCACATACCTATAACCTTTAGTTATTGTTGAAGGTTCATGTACTACAAATATTCGTTGATGGTCTTATGTTAATGTAAAGGGATTTTGAGCCCCTTCAAATATTGTTTTACCAATATTATCAAAATACTATTATTTTTATTTTCACAATCATAATATTAAAAATAGTATTCAAACTAAAAAAATGCAATCATATAATTGAATTGTTAATTTCAAGTCCTTCTTTAAAGCTAAAAAAATACAATCATATAATTGAATTGTTAACTTTTGTTTAAATTAATTGTTGTGATAATAGTGATAATAATAATAATACCACTACTTGTCTTTGAAATAATATAACAATTAAAAATATTGTAAGTTGCAATTAACCATAAAAATTTAAAATTGTAATCCAAAATTTTCCCTCATATCTTTCTTTTACCTAGTACCATATCTTTTCTATAGGAATATATTGTAATACCTTGTATTTTATGGTTAAAATTTAGATTTATGTTTATGGATATAAATGTTTATTATTATTTTTATGGACTCCTTTGAAATAAACATTAATATTTTTATTAAATAATTTTAAGTGCATTAGTTTCACTTTATATTAGTGTGGTTGGATGGCTTGAATTTTTTTCCCTATATATTATTTCATTTAGTGTTCATATTATTATAAAAATATATTGTAAGGTATCAAGCTCCCATGTAGAAATTTAATAATTAATAAGATTAAATACTTGGTGGCTATAGATCCACTTGTCCATTTATCTATGTGATGAATATTTAATTCCTTGACATTTTATGATCAAACACTTTATTCATGATTAATGATATTCTAATTTGAGCCTTTTGACATAAGAATTTTACCTAATTTTCTTTCAATTAAATTAATTAACCAACTTATACAAACTTAGAGTTAAATAACATAATCTAAATACTCTTTTATTTATAGACTAACAAATATTTCTTATAATTTTCTAATAATTAACCATAAAAAAATTAAATTTGCAATCTAAAATTCTCCTTCACTAAGAATTAAATAACACAATTTATATTTTATTTTATTTATTTATTTTAAATATTTCTTATAATTATTTAATAATTAAATATAAAATTTTAAAATTTCAATCTAAATTTCTTCACATCCTATCCTTTTTTATAAAAATACACTTAAAGAAGGATAAAACAACTAACAATAGATGTTGTCTATGTTTTTTGTGGTTACAATATGTATTGCATTATTCTTATTGGACAATTTCAAGTGCATTTGTTTATATGTTAGTGGGGAACTAACTATTAAATTATAATAGATCTTTTCTATGTTTGTTGTGGTTAAAATATGTATTGCATTATTCTTATTGAACAATTTCAAGTGCATTGATTTTACTATATGTTAGTGGGGTTTGATGGCCCGGATAATTTATCTTATAAATTTTGTGGTGTTGTGTTCATTGTATTATAAAAAAATATTGTAAGATATAAGATGCAATTTCTTGTTAGAAATTTAATATTTAATAAGATTACATACTTGAGGTTATACATGGACTTGTCAATTTATCCATGATAAAAATTTAATTCTTAATTTTTTATTATCAAACACTCTACTCTATTCATAATTGAAAGTATTCTTTGAATCCTAATTAGGGCTTAAATTTGACGGTCGACCTTGCCTGCTAACAAATCTTTTAATGAGGGTTATCTATTCAAAGGTGCCCTTAAAACATTAGTTTTACCTAAGTTTCTTTCCATTTACATAAAAATAATAATAAAAAGTAAAATATGTTGCTAATCAAATTAATCAAAATTATTTTTAAAATTTTATTTTATTAAAACAAGACATAAATTTTATAAAATATAAAATATTATTGATAAATATAAATTTTATAAAATATAAATATTTATTTTATATATACACTTAAACAATAATAAACAATTTTAATTATTATAATTAATATACTTAAAAAAATAAATATTAAATTGAACAATTTTAATTTCAATTTAACACAAGTGCATAGACAGGTATGAGCAGGCAGCACATAATTATTATACAGAAAATATGGATTCTGACACCGTTGCCGGATTGCAGGTTAGTGTGTACTTTGTTTGACTGTACAAACACGTGGGGGTCTCCGTAGATGATGTAGGATGGGCATAACATACAGCCCATGGGATGGTCATTCAGCGTAAAAGTTTGAGCTCCAAAAATCAAGGGACGAAGTGGAGTAATTTGATAAAAATTAATAAACAAATAAAAATTCTCTCATTTTTTAGTTTTTTTCTTTTTTTTAGGAATTTAAAATTCAAAGTGATAGACAAGTGGCAGAAAAAATTCCTAAAAAATTCCTAAGCTGTAGGGGCAATTTCTAGCCCCACCTCAATTTCACCCGCTGAAATTTGCAGTCCTAAAAGGTAGGGGCTGCTATTTTTTAGGAGGAGATTCCAATTAATCCTGTAGCATAATTTTGTTTGCTCCATGGGACCGCTTGATCCATGAAAATAGAAGCCCAAGCCGCCCCATGGGACCATACAGTAAGCCATCGAACGAAGTATTTTTTCAATCCCACGTGTTGGGTGACAAATCATAGGGAAGAAGGCAATTATAATATGTGTAAAGCATGCTGCACATGCATGATCCTTTTCAACGTATGAATCAACAATTGAACCATATCAAAGTTGATTTTTGAAAGATGTATTTTTAGTTCTTGATTTTTAAGAACAAATTGATTTTTGACAGGAGTATTTTTAGTTTTTAATTTTTAAGGTAACGATAAATTATTAATAATTTGTATTACTAAAAATAATTAAAAATAACTTTTAAATTTTAATTTTTAAAAATAAATTATGTATAATTGATATTTAATAAGGATTTTTTTCAACATATTTTTTAATAGTCAACAATTAATAATTATTAAAAATTATAATTTTTTTTTATAAAAAATTAATAATAAATTATTTATTAAAAAATAATTCTAAATAATAATTTTAATTAAAATTATTAAATAATAATTAATAATAAATTATTGATTGTTATTAATTATTTAAAATTAAAAGTGATCAATAAATTATAATGTTTTAGATTTTGATAATGTGATTTATAGTTTTATTAAAAGTTGTTGGATTTTGAAATTATAACACAAAAAATAATAACTTGATGATATTAATGTATCACAATTGAGTTTACATGTACATAAAAAATCTCCAAGACATCGTCAACATAACTATTATGTACATATCCAATGAATTTTGTATTCCATGAAACCA
Organism: Sequoia sempervirens; assembly: GCA_007258455.2. Taxonomy (NCBI): domain Eukaryota; kingdom Viridiplantae; phylum Streptophyta; class Pinopsida; order Cupressales; family Cupressaceae; genus Sequoia; species Sequoia sempervirens. Next base: position 530,289,045 of record VDFB02193867.1, read on the forward strand.
CATCATGTTAAGGCATTTTATCTAGCAACTCCTATAACATTGGCATTCATCCACATTTTCATACATGTTTATCAACAAACACATAATTACAATATTTGATACCAAAAAAATGATTTCTATTATTTTTTAATAGATCCCTATACCCAACCTTAAAGCTTCCATTTCAATAAACATGAGGACATTGATAAATGTCACGCCTTGCAATTTCATTTGCCTAAATATTGTGATAGCTCTTACACTAGTTTATATTTTAATCTACAAGGTATCGTGCATTTCATAAAATGCCATTTCAATTGAGGCATTTTGTCAAATAGTTTGTGTGCCTTGTTAAGGCTTCAACATTTTGCAAATGTGAGTTTACATTTCATTGAGGGATTTGGCTCCATGTTAACCAATTGCCTATGATTGATTTTTTTTTAATTTCATATTTAATTTGTGATCGTTGCAATTGTACTTATTGGAGGCACTCTACCAAGCAGTTCACTAGTATTGAAGCACTAATTTGGATCACACACACATTACGATGTACAACTCTTTGAACATTTTATTTTGCAACTCCTTTGAGCATCAAGTTAGTGAGTGTTAGAGACTAGTACTGAAGCATATATACTAGATCTTCTACCCATTAGCATTCATCCACATTATTAAATTATCTCTTAGGCATTCTCCTCTATCTCTACACATTCAACCCATTGAATAGCTTGGTTGATGAACTTGACAAAAGTGGTGAAGTGATTGCTACATTTGGCATCATGTATGTAGAATGAAGAGTGGTAGAAATAACCTACCTATAGTTGAATCAAACACTATATTTAAGATTTTAGAAGGATTGTTATTAGAAAGAAATGTGTTATTTTTAAAAATTATACATAAGCGGGTGCATGAAGTTGGGTACCAATTTTCTGGCCACTTTTCAAAAAAGTTTTAAAAAACGTGCTTGTGTTATAATGCGCTCGCGTTATTTCGCGTTACAAACAAAGAAAAAAGTGAAAGTATTTTCCTTGGAATACCAACCCAAAGGCTTGAAGGGCATTCCCAACAAGGCCAAAGATGTGTTTTTGCAAATTCTACAATTTTTCACATAATCGGGTCCGTGCTCACCATCAAGATTGCATCTAGTTCAATATCGACAAAATTGAAAACATGGGTAATGTTAGGTTCTCTCTTAGCTATCCAACGATGTATTTTTTTTACTTTTTGATAATGTTAAGCCTTTCATCCATAATTTCTTATGTCTGTTTTTTTCCAAAAAGCAATGTTTGGTGTTTTTTTTGTTATAAATTAACCATTCATCAAAATTTCAAATAAATTACATTTTTAGAAACTAGAATCCATTCTACAAATTTAAAAAAAAAGAAAAAAAAACAATTATTTTCAAAAAAATTTAGGGGGAGCACGGCCAAAATTCTATTTTTCAGGAAGTGCCCACTTAGAAAATTAGTAAAAAATCAAATATTCATTAAAAAATTATCAGAAAAATTATGTATCAACTAGATGTTGTTAGCTAACTTCTGACCATAGTGATTTTAAAAATACTACAAAAAAGGTCACCGTGCTCAGGTCGTACAAGAGTTACTATGTTATGTTTTTCTGACAAAAATAGCACAAATTTGTGTACATCCCTCTTTTAAACCCCTTAATGTCAACCATTTTCAAAATAAATTTGTAGTTTAGAAAGTAGACTCGGAGCACTTTGATCCTTTTTTTTGTTCCATCTCAAAATTTTGAGTGTAACTATCTTCAAATTCATGTCCAAGGTCAGCATTTCCTGATTTCAGAAAAAAAGTGGCCACTTAAGCCCCCTTTTTGGGAACCATCTTGGTGCACTTACCCATGGGTTGCCCAGGCCCACCCATTTGTTATAAGTTGCCTATACTACTAAAATTCCACACTTATGAAGCATGCAATGAAGATCATACTTCATAAATGAAGAGTGCATCTTCTTAAAAGTATTCATTTGTAAAATAGACCCAAAATCATGAATTATAGTAAAAGCCCTCATGACCTAAGCAAGGGCTCAACCATATCTTTATATCCTTACCTACCACCTAGATACTTTGAGCAATCCACTCTTATTGAATTGGAATATATTTTAGCTATCTTATATTTAAGTGGCGAAGAGATTTATTTGTGAAAATCGAAGAGAGGGTTAGTACTCATATCATAATATATGGTACAACATATAGAGAACAAAGATGAAAACATAAAAACATGAATATATTTCATGATTAGTTATTTTGACCATATATTGATTTAAATAGAGTTGTATATTAATTAAAATTCAAAATGATCAATTTGTAATAAAAATATTGATCATGTTGAGGATAAATTAAATATCTATGATTTTATTAGAGATTGAACATTTTGAATTTTGACAAACTTGATGCATACAAATGATAATTTGATATGAAATTAATGTATCATAATTGAGCTTCAAATTGGACATAACATAATAGACACTAACAAATTGAGATATTGTTATGAGGGTAGTGATGCAACATGTCTAATTAGAGTGCATCCATTAGATCACAACTCTTTGAGGCATTGTGTCAAATAGTTCACATGCTTTTTCTATCCTCACATTTTGCATATATTTCAAAAGGGCATATCTAACCACAACATTTGAGAAAAATTGTCTTCATATTATACTTTGATGGATGTCCATACCTTGTTTGAAATCTCCCATATTAGGACAACTAACAAGGATTTTGGTGAAGTTTTTGGAATTTGTCTTTGCATCTACCAATTGTATTTTCTTGAAAGTTTGTAAAACCTTCAACATTATGTATATATCCTAAAATCATTATGGTCCATGATTTCACATTTATTCGTCTTTGCATCTACCAATTATATTTTCTTGAATTTTATTGCAATATTTTCAATGTAGATCCATTTTGTGTATATTTTACAGTCCTTGTAGTCCACATGATGTTTAATCCTTTGCTAGAGAAACTATTACAATATGTTTCTTATTTATGTTATTTTGCATACATGTGTATAAAATTTTGATATTATTAATAATGTTAATTTTGGTAAGACATTAAAAGAGTTTTCTAATTATAAAAATATATGCATTCTAATGTAAAAAATGCTAAGAATGGAAATAATTCTTGTAACACAACCTATTATATAGTAGCAAATTTGAAGAATCATGTTACCCTCTACCCTATATTTGTTATTATGCAAAGCTAAGAAAATGGTATAAATAAGATAATAAGTTGACTATTAGCATATATAAATTTCCATAGAGTTGTAGATCTCTTCCATTTCAAAACACACAAAACAATATTGGGTAGATAGTAAATTGCCTTTGATTTGTATAGTGAATGATTTCTCCCCATAGGAACTAGGTATCTAAAGTAAACCAACGAGCCCACAACTACTATTTTGAAGTTGTTTTTTTTATGCTCCTTCCACTCCCTAATCTTGTCTAATTATTTTGAAGAGACCAAGGGTCATAACTAAACTATAGTTCATCCAACCCATTAACTAGCCTAGTTGATGGAACTTGACAAAAGTGGTGAAGTGATTGCTACATTTGGCATCATGCATGTGGAATGAAGTGTAGTGGCAATAACCTACCTACAATTGAATCAAACAATAAATTTTAAGAATTTTAAGAAGGCTTGATATTAGAAAGACTTGCTATTTTTAAAAAATTTACATGGGCTACCTAGGGCCATCCATTTGTTATAAATTTCCTATACTACTAAAATTCCCCACTTATGAACCATGCAGTGAAGTTCATATTTCATAAATGAAGAGCATGTCTTGTTGAAAGTATTCACTTGTAAGATAGACCCAAAAACATGAATTACTAAAAACATACAAAACATTCATGGTCTAAGTAAGGACTCTATCATATCCTTATATCCTTATGTACCACCTAGATACTTTGAGTCATCTACTCATATTGACTTTGAATAGATTTGTATTTGTAGCTATCTTATATTTAAGTGGTGAAGAGATTTATTTGTGAAAATTGAAGAGAGGGTTAGTAGTCATAGTATACTATATGGTATGGCCTATAGAGAACAAATATAAGAATACAAGGAAAAATGTAGTTCATAATTAGTTATTTCAATCATATATTGATTTCCATAGAGTTATAGATTTGTGCCTAAGCAACAAATGATAACTCAATTTAAATGTAAACCTTGTTCAATTGATCAATTATATATCAATTGATATAACTTTTATAAGATCACCTACTTTTATTGTTGTGGGCATATTTAACATGATGCTTGAAGGAGTTGCCAAGTAAAATGTTCAAAGAGTTGTACGTAGTAATTTGTGTGTGAACTGGTCAAATTAATGCTTCAATACTAGTGAACCACTTGGTATAATGCCTCCAAGAAGTGCAATTGCAATGATCACAAATTAAACATGAAATAAAAGAAATCAATCACAATCAATTGGTTAAAGTGGAGCCAAATATCTCAATGAAATGTAAACTCACATATGCAAAATGTTGAAGCCTTAACAGGCAAGAGAACTATTTGATAAAATGTCTCAATTGAAATGACATTTCATGAAATATGATACCTTGTTGATTTAAAATGCAAACTAAGTATATAACAAGCTATTGCAATATTTAGGCAAATAAAATTACAAGGAATAAAGCTAACGTTAGTTACATTTTCCAATGTCCTCGTGTTTATTGAAATGGAAGCTTTGAAGTTGGGTATGGAGATCCATCAAGAAATAATAGAAATATTTTTTTTGGGGTCAAATATTGCAATTATGCATTTGTTGATAAACATATGTGTATGAAAATGTAGATGAATTCCAATGACATAAAAGTTGCTAGATAAAATGCATCAACATGATGTGGTTTCATGGAATAAAAAATTCATATGATATGTACAAAATAGTTATGTTGACTTCTTAGAGACTTTTATGTACATGTAAACTCAACAATGATACATAATTTCATTTCAAATTGTCATTTGTGTCATTTTTGTCAAAATCTAACAATTTTTAATAAACCAAAAATCATATCAAAATTTAGAATGTCAAATTATTGATCACTTTCAATTTTAAATAATTAATAATCAATAATTATTATTGATTATTAGTTAGTAATTTTAACTAATTTTTTTCTAATTATAATTAAAATTGCTATTTAAAATTAATTTTTAATAATTAACTTATTATTAATTTTTTTAATTAAATCTTTTATTTTTAATAATTATTGATTCTTATTTATTTATTTTTTAAAAATTAACAGTGATTATATATCAATTATAAATAATTATTAATAATAGATTTATTTTTAAAAATTTAAATTGAAAAGCTTTTTTAAATTATTCTTAATAAAATATTAATTAATATTAATTGATTACCATCTTAAAAGTCAAAAACTAAAACACTGCTCTCAAAATTAGTTTTTCGCTATGTTTTAATTCACTGTATGAAGTTATAGTTTGCATCATTTTGAATACTCTATACATTTTATAACTACCTTCTTTTGTTTCTCTTTTCACCAAACACATGTGGGATTAAAAACCAAATACTTTTCTAGACAATAGATACATAGGCAACAACAAATAAAATAGTTTGAAGTAGACATCAAAACAAAAACGACAAAGATAAATGTGAAACGAGGAAGGACACTAAAAAGGTTTAAAGGAGAAAGTGCACGACTAGTTTAAAGGAGTTATGGGCCCGACCACCTAAGAACTGTACCCTTAGAGTGTGTCGGTTAAGCCAACCCTACCCCATAGCCATTGCCATATGAAAGGAGGAAGAAAATATTTGAGCTATTGGCTATATGATCGAAGAATAATTTAATTTAAATTTTAATATTTAAATAAAGACCATGAAAATAGAGTTGTTAAGGTTCATATTTTATCCGGGAGATAAACTTCAAATCTAAAGTAAGTAGATGGAGAATGTTATAAGAATAATTCTGAAATAAACAAGTGCCACATAGTGGTGAGTATTTGCTTCAATAGCTATCATTATAATAATAGAAAGTGCAATTTGAGTTTCATGGTGAAGACAAATGAGTAAACTAAGTATTTGGTTGCTTAAGTTAATCACATACTAAGTGGTCCTCACTTTTTTTTGTGCTTCATCAAAAATTTTGTTGGCAGCATAAATATCCACAGAACCACGGAAGATGGACAAGTTTAACAAGCCAATAAGGATCTAGCGATATGGGAAACGTCTCATATGGTGTTGCTTATAAGCAAACACAATTCCACAAAACCAAAAGACCATTATGACATGTCCTGTGTGACAACAATGTACTTTTCAAGTGATATTATTACATCATATTATAATATTTATTATAATATTTTATGATACGTTTTACTAACTTACTATGTTAATATATATTATATTATTTTTAATGATTATATTATAGTGTTTATTATAATATTTATAGTGTTAATTGTATATTAAGTGGTCCCCATTGCTTTTCAATCTTTTGCAAGAAGAATTATGTTTGTAGCATAACATATGTAGAAAGACCAAAGTTGTACAAGCATGATGAAAATATATCATGTGGAAAATGGTAACAAGAATTGCATAACCACACATGATATCAATCTATAATGTTTATTTTTTTTATCTTTATAATGTTTGACTTGCATACTCTAGTGATGATGATGCCAATGGGAAAACATTTTCCTTGGTATGGTTTGAATGGAAAGGTGTTGGTGTGTTGCAGTTTGCAGTTACAAAGTAGTTTTAGTTGAAGCAATAATTTGGGAAAAATATATCTATAAATTGAAAACCGGTCAGAGATAACAAATAACTCTGCATTGTTATTTTTGTATGGAAAAAAAAATTGCTAGCAGTTTTTTGTTTATTTGTAGAGTGTTTAAAAATAATAGATAAGTCATAAAAATTAAAGTTATTATCACTATTGAATCAGATAACCACAACTATATCATATAAAATTAAAATGATGTATCATATATCATACAGTTTGCAAATGAATAATTTACAAGAACAAAATAAACATTGATTGAAAAGTAGAAACACATTTTGGTGTAACGCCCCGCCGTGCGAACCCCAAAGGAACTAATAACAACGAAACAATTTTTTTTTTTAAAGAACATACTAACTTACTTAAGTATTCCAATAACAAAGTATTAAGTTACACGACTAGTTCCATTGGGGTACACGAGGTGACATTACTACACTAACCCATAACAACGACGATAAGATAATAATAATTAAACAATTACATAAATCTATTCATTCCCATTTCATCATTAAAATAACCATTAAACAATAACCATATTCATAACATAAGTACATATGATAACGAAAGATACTATAAATTATGAAGCGTTTATATTACCACAGATATAACACAAATTAACACAACTATTACAACTGATCGTTCCTGAATAAATACATTACATCCAAATGATAGTAAAATACAATTGACTGAAAATACATCTCAACAACCACATATACAATTTACAACAAGGTCGTCCCAACACACGTGGGAGACAATACATCAATGAATATATTACATCAGAAGTATATACATCTATCTGGTACATAAGGACACTGGATCATCAACATCCTCCAAAATCCTGCAATAAAAGATACATCTGCAATAGGAAGGGAAACCCAACGGGGTGCGAAGCACGTTCCACCCAACCACCCCCGTGCTGGAAGTAGACAAGGAAGGGTCCCCGACCAAGCACGTCTAACAATAACACAAAACTAACTCCAGGCAGACAACTTAAAATTAAAGACCACTTAGAAACTCAACAACGACAAATCCAAAAGCACAACAGTGAACCACTTCTGAACATAACAAGTCACAATCACCACATCAATGAAACTCAAGACACAATATCAAAGACTACTTCCAACAATGACCAAAGACAAAATAATAAATCACTTCCAGAGGACTTGAGTAAATCAACACAAATAGAATGTTAGACGAGAGTGTCATCGCATGGTTTCACATGGATTATCCTGACAACCTATCACCAGGTGCCGCCTCCATCTCAACATGGATTCTCCAGACAACCAAGTTAAGGTGCCACCTCCATCTATGGTTCTCCAGACAGTCTATCACAAGGCGCCGCTCCATAGGGTCACTCATGCAGAGTCGTTAACCTTTCGTGAAGACAAGGCAACGACCTTGCCAACCAAGGCCTTCTCAGTCCCCTTTAGTCTGTGATAGCACTAACAGGCGGACAAGGCTTCACAATTATCTTATTAGTATTTAATCCCCACCCGAGGTTTATTACTTAAGTTATCACTGATTAAACTAACTCTATGTGGGTTACCCAGATTTGTGCGCCGGCCCCCACTAGAGCCACTCTCTCTAAACACTCAACACAAACTATACAATTACAAAAGGATTGTATTACAAGCAAAACTGAACCAATAATGGAACAATCGCGAGGCATAACTCTCTCGCCCAAAATCACATGTATAACTTTCACAAACGATACGATCCCAGGGTGTATTAACATCACCACCAAAACCATCATAAAAGGGCAATCATCAAATTGCAAGGTCGAATATAACTCACAGTGTCCCCACCTCTGGAAGTTCTAAACACAACTTAGGATGCTATAACTGGATAAGTTAACTCTAGGGTTTTCAACATGACCCAAACCCAAATTAAAGAAACTTCAAATTAAATAAAAAGAATAACCACAAGAGTAACCGACACATCAACAACCCACAAAACAATTTACAATGAATAACAAATTTCATGAACTAATCGGATCAACAACTCGAGAGTATTCAACTACATTCAAAGTACAAATTATTTCTACTTCACACAATAACACTACAACGTTGCATCTTTTTATTTTTTAACTAATCAATTTAATTACAATTGCATAGTTTAATTTCAATTTACCCAATTAAGCTATAACATTATGATCTGTAAAAATTGTCTCATAAATTCCAAATCTATACACAATAAATCTACTTTATTTATATATATATATATATACGTTTTTCGTGCGTATATGTATATATACATAAATATATACATATAGATTAAAATTATACATACAAATTTTATAATAAAATTATATATATATATATATATATATATATATTAATACTAAATTCGCCCTAAAGAACTCGATTAAATTTTTAAACAAATGAATTCTATTTGAAATAAAGTGAAACTTAAATAATAATAAATAAAAAACCTTTAAATATGCCCACCCAGTCGCTACCACTGTGTTGGGCAGGTCCGTAGACCCAGTCCCCTGCCGGCCGGTTTTCTCGGTGGTGCGCGGCCGATCTGACATGAACTTGTGTTTGTGGGGTAATGGCCTCACTACCTCCCCAAAAATTTTTATAATATATTTTTTTTAATTTTTATTTATTTTAATTTTAATTTTATTTTAAATTTTATTTTTATTTTATTTCATTTACAAGCATGAATATAACTACGAATTTCGAAGCACAATATTTATTTATTTATTTATTTTATTTTATTTTTAATTTCATTTTCAAAAAGAAATATGAAGACACATAATTCAAGACACAAAACTTAATATATAAAACTATTTAGAAATCAGACTTATATATTCATAGAGTCTCACAAATAGTAGATTTTCCCAGAACATTTAAATTATAATTATATATTTTAATTTTAATAATATTATATAAGAATAAATATATATTTTATTTAGTAGAATATAATTAGTACAGAGGAGTAGCAACTTTAGATCTTTAAAAAGAGACAAAATATATAGAAATAATACATGTAGGTAATTTTTTTTTTGTTTTTATCCTTCAAAATTTATAAATGATAGGGAGAATCAAATTTTCATTCCAGATGCTAAAATATTCGGGTAAATAAATTCATTCCATCATACAATGATTTTTATTTCAAATAATAAATTTCCCTACTAACTATATTGGAGAATTTAAAAAGAGATTTACTGAAGTTTTCAACAAACTGGTTCAAGGGTTTTATACGAACGAATTCCAAATCACAGAACTTATTTCTATAAATTTTTCAAAACACATCAAACGGATATTGTTCAAAGTACAACAAAATTAGTAATAAATAACAGAAGAAAACCTGGAGTCCTTCGTCTGGTGAAGAATCCCTTATGTAACCTTCTTTCGAATTCTTCTGTAACCTCCTTTCGAATTCCTCTTGCAGTTCCTTCTCGATCGCCTCCTGTAGTTCTCTTTTCGAATCTATCTATCTTCAAATCAATTATTTTCCCCGAAGTATTTTTTAACAAAAATTCTTTTCTTTTCCTTTTTATTTTTTTTCTTTTCCAGATCCAAAACAACAGAGCCCAAAACTCCTGTGTGTGAATAATCCCCTCATAAAAATAATAAATCAAAATAAATATTCAATAAAGCTCTCTGCTTTCTTTTCTCAAAAAGCCTCTCTCTTATTGGTCCTTTTTCCAGCTTTTAAAAGCACACTTATCTAAAATTTTAATTAAAATAATTTATTTAATCAAGATATTATCTCCACATGATATTCTAATTTAATATTAATAAAAAGATAATATTTAAATTATCCTTATCAATATACATTTAATTTAATTATTATCAATAATATTAATTTAAAATAATTATTTACTCTTTTAATAAATTAAATCACTTTTTAATTTACTATATATTTAAATTTAACATTCAACTAACACATAATTAAATCAAAACAACTAGACAACTTTAATCAATTTTCTTATAAAATAAGGTTAATTAAATAAACATGAACCATAAATAAAATGAAAACTTCAACAATTAAACTACACGATCAACGAGAACAAACACTTCAGTCATGACACAATAACGTACAACAGGACGACGGACTTGGGACGAGGACACTTCCAAACCTACTCCCTTTTTCAACATTTTTACCCGTTGGGTTAATTTATTGCTCGCCCTGTCCTGCCGAAGCAGGTGCAATCGACACTTATTCTTGCAATCCTGCATCCAAATAAACGTCAAGTAGCACATGTATATATAATCAAACATCCTATCGTGAGAAGGAATTGTAGTGTAGCAGGGCACTCGTGAATGAGTGATGCTGCATTGTCCTCTCACCTAATCTATTCTAACAATTACAATATCAATGACGAACTAACATTTCTAACCAAATTGATCATAAGATAACATGATACTTAACTACTGCATCATAACTAATTATTAAACCATTGCATTATAAAATATTACTGAATTCAAATAACATGATCACCATAGGATTATCACATCGACATATAAAACATTAGAGAGAAAGCATTGCATAATAACATAATCCAAACCCTACAAACAGAGTATCATAAATCATAGTAATAATATCAATTGGAGCAATCAACTAAACTACGCATCTGCATACACCAAATTGATGAATCAATCACCATCACAATTCAGTATCACACTAACATATAAAGCAAACAATAGTAGTAAATAGTATTAGAAACATGGGGGTATTACATCCTCCCCCCCTACAATATGGCTTACTCCTGGAAGCTAGTAACTAAACAAAACAAATAATCCCCACTAATATGGAATGCATTATTCCATGACACCGAAGTTTCATCATTTGGGCCTTGCAGAACCCGCAACCACATGATAAGCTCTACCCACATCACCTACTGTCGGCTCAGAAGCGACCGGTGCCTGACTATAACCTGTAGTGTTCCCTTGAGGACACTTCCTCACAATATGTCCATGTTGCCCACATGAGAAACAACCTGTGCTCTGCCCAAAGCCTCTGACTCCAACTGGTGCACTCGATTGTTGAAAGCTACCTGGTGTCGGTGCTGACTGTATACTTTGTGCTGACTGCATAACACGATCAGGTCTATTACGCTGCCAACTCCAAAACTTCCTGTTCTGTGATCTATTTCCCTGTTGAGACTAAGAGCGTTGTTGTTGCTCACCCTTAGTGGGTTCTCGCTGGCCTTTAGAGGACACTGCAGCCAAGATCGGACCTCCATGAGAAACAACACCTGAAGCTGGTGTACTACCCATCTGACCTCCTATATGTCCGCCCAGTGCCATAGCTAGATTTTCTTCAACCAACCGAGCCTTCTCGACCGCTACCTCCATTGTCTTCAGCTGGAAGACTCTCACGCCACCACTAATTTGGGCATTTAAGCCCCGAACAAAATGTTGTACTAACATCCCTTCATCGTGACTGATACCTGCATACTGCTTCAACTCATAGAAGCGTCGCTCATACTGCTCTACTGACATCGACAACTGCCTAAGGTCATGGAACTCATCAGCCCTGCATTGCCTCCAATGATCTGAGAGGAAACGAGCCCTGAACCTGTCTAGAAACAACTCCCATGTGACCATACTGATATCAAGGTGTAACTTTTGTTCTTCAAGACGCCACCAAGTAGATGCAAAACCTCGCAGGTGCATAACTGCGCACCGAGCCTTGGTATTGCTACCATAGGGGTGCATCGTGAAGCATCGCTCTAAGTCAATTAGCCATGTCTCAGCTTCCAAACCTCCTCCAGAACCATCAAAAGTAGGAGGGTGTGCCCTCATCAGATCTCTCATATGGCCTGCTATTACCGCATCCTGATCTGCACTTACTTCCCTTTACCTTGGCGACCTCTCTCTTTCTCTCTCCACCTGTTGCACCTCCTCTGGCCTAGGTCCCAATCGACCAAGAATTTCTCCCAGAATGTGCTGCAATTGTCCATCCAAACCAGGTTGTCCCTGATTCTGTCCACCGCCTGACGCATTGTGTTGAGGACTTAGTCGTTCCTCGTGCACTGAACCGTGGATACTTGGCGGTGACGGACTTCGGCAGTTGACTCTACGGCCACCACCTCGGCCTCTTCTTTGGCCACGACCTCTACCTCGAGGCATTATCCTGCACAACGATAAAAGTTATGTAAGATCAAGAGTTACGCAAAAGTTGCCTAACAGACACAAACTACCCAGAGGACCCAGTGTTAGCAACCTTGGCTCTGATACCAAGCTGTAACGCCCCGCCGTGCTAACCCCAAAGGAACTAATAACAACAGAACAATTTTTTTTTAAAAAGAACATACTAACTTACTTAAGTATTCCAATAACAAAGTATTAAGTTACACGACTAGTTCCATTGGGGTACACGAGGTGACATTACTACACTAACCCATAACAATGACGATAAGATAATAATAATTAAACAATTACATAAATCTATTCATTCCCATTTCATCATTAAAATAACCATTAAACAATAACCATATTCATAACATAAGTACATATGATAACGAAAGATACTATAAATTATGAAGCGTTTATATTACCACAGATATAACACAAATTAACACAACTATTACAACTGATCATTCCTGAATAAATACATTACATCCAAATGATAGTAAAATACAATTGACTGAAAATACATCTCAACAACCACATATACAATTTACAACAAGGTCGTCCCAACACACGTGGGAGACAATACATCAATGAATATATTACATCAGAAGTATATACATCTATCTGGTACATAAGGACACTGGATCATCAACACCCTCCAAAATCCTGCAATAAAAGATACATCTGCAACAGGAAGGGAAACCCAACGGGGTGCGAAGCACGTTCCACCCAACCACCCCCGTGCTGGATGTAGACAAGGAAGGGTCCCCGACCAAGCACGTCTAACAATAACACAAAACTAACTCCAGGCAGACAACTTAACATCAAAGACCACTTAGAAACTCAACAACGACAAATCCAAAAGCACAACAGTGAACCACTTCTGAACATAACAAGTCACAATCACCACATCAATGAAACTCAAGACACAATATCAAAGACTACTTCCAACAATGACCAAAGACAAAACAATAAATCACTTCCAGAGGACTTGAGTAAATCAACACAAATAGAATGTTAGACGAGAGTGTCATCGCATGGTTTCACATGGATTATCCTGACAACCTATCACCAGGTGTCGCCTCCATCTCAACATGGATTCTCCAGACAACCAAGTTAAGGTGCCACCTCCATCTATGGTTCTCCAGACAGTCTATCACAAGGCGCCGCTCCATAGGGTCACTCATGCGGAGTCGTTAACCTTTCATGAAGACAAGGCAACGACCTTGCCAACCAAGGCCTTCTCAGTCCTCTTTAGTCTGTGATAGCACTAACAGGCGGACAAGGCTTCACAATTATCTTATTAGTGTTTAATCCCCACCCGAGGTTTATTACTTAAGTTATCACTGATTAAACTAACTCTATGTGGGTTACCTTGACAGCCCCTTTGTGCGCCGGCCCCCACTAGAGCCACTCTCTCTAAACACTCAACACAAACTATACAATTACAAAAGGATTGTATTACAAGCAAAACTGAACCAATAATGGAACAATCGTGAGGCATAACTCTCTCGCCCAAAATCACATGTATAACTTTCACAAACGATACGATCCCAGGGTGTATTAACATCACCACCAAAACCATCATAAAAGGGCAATCATCAAATTGCAAGGTCGAATATAACTCACAGTGTCCCCACCTCTGGAAGTTCTAAACACAACTTAGGATGCTATAACTGGATAAGTTAACTCTAGGGTTTTCAACATGACCCAAACCCAAATTAAAGAAACTTCAAATTAAATAAAAAGAATAACCACAAGAGTAACCGACACATCAACAACCCACAAAACAATTTACAATGAATAACAAATTTCATCAACTAATCAAATCAACAACTCGAGAGTATTCAACTACATTCAAAGTACAAATTATTTCTACTTCACACAATAACACTACAACGTTGCATCTTTTTATTTTTTAACTAATCAATTTAATTACAATTGCATAGTTTAATTTCAATTTACCCAATTAAGCTATAACATTATGATCTGTAAAAATTGTCTCATAAATTCCAAATCTATACATAATAAATCTACTTTATTTATATATATATACGTTTTTCGTGCGTATATGTATATATACATAAATATATACATATAGATTAGAATTATACATACAAATTTTATACTAAAATTATATATATATATATATATATATATATTAATACTAAATTCACTCTAAAGAACTCGATTAAATTTTTAAACAAATGAATTCTATTTGAAATAAAGTGAAACTTAAATAATAATAATAAAAAAAAACCTTAATAAATATGAGAAAGCATTGCATAATAACATACTTCAAACCCTACAAACTGAGAGTATAATATCTTTTTAATTTTGATTTATTTTTATTTTATTTTTATTTTAAATTTTATTTTTATTTTATTTCATTTACAAGCACGAATATAACTACGAATTTTGAAGCACAATATTTATTTATTTATTTATTTTATTTTATTTTTAATTTCGTTTTCAAAAAGAAATATGAAGACACAGAATTCAAGACACAAAACTTAATATATAAAACTATTTAGAAATCAGACTTATATATTCATAGAGTCTCACAAATAGTAGATTTTCCCAGAACATTTAAATTATAATTATATATTTTAATTTTAATAATATTATATAAGAATAAATATATATTTTATTTAGTAGAATATAATTAGTACAAAGGAGCATCAACTTTAGATCTTTAAAAAGAGACAGAATATATAGAAATAATACATGTAGGTAATTTTTATTTTATTTTTATCCTTCAAAATTTATAAATGATAGGGAGAATCAAATTTTCATTCCAGATGCTAAAATATTCGGGTAAATAAATTCATTCCATCATACAATGATTTTTATTTCAAATAATAAATTTCCCTACTAACTATATTGGAGAATTTAAAAAGAGATTTATTGAAGTTTTCAACAAACTGGTTCAAGGGTTTTATACGAACGAATTCCAAATCACAGAAATTATTTCTATAAATTTTTCAAAACACATCAAACGGATATTGTTCAAAGTACAACAAAATTAATAATAAATAACAGAAGAAAACCTGGAGTCCTTCGTCTGGTGAAGAATCCCTTCTATAACCTTCTTTCGAATTCTTCTGTAACCTCCTTTCGAATTCCTCCTGCAGTTCCTTCTCGATCGCCTCCTGCAGTTCTCTTTTCGAATCTATCTATCTTCAAATCAATTATTTTCCCCGAAGTATTTTTTAACAAAAATTCTTTTCTTTTCCTTTTTATTTTTTTTCTTTTCCAGATCCAAAACAACAGAGCCCAAAACTCCTGTCTGTGAATAATCCCCTCATAAAAATAATAAATCAAAATAAATATTCAATAAAGCTCTCTACTTTCTTTTCTCAAAAAGCCTCTCTCTTATTGGTCCTTTTTCCAGCTTTTAAAAGCACACTTATCTAAAATTTTAATTAAAATAATTTATTTAATCAAGATATTATCTCCACATGATTTTCTAATTTAATATTAATAAAAAGATAATATTTAAATTATCCTTATCAATATACATTTAATTTAATTATTATCAATAATATTAATTTAAAATAATTATTTATTCTTTTAATAAATTAAATCACTTTTTAATTTACTATATATTTAAATTTAACATTCAACTAACACATAATTAAATCAAAACAACTAGACAACTTTAATCAATTTTCTTATAAAATAAGGTTAATTAAATAAACATGAACCATAAATAAAATGAAAACTTCAACAATCAAACTACACGATCAACGAGAACAAACACTTCAGTCATGACACAATAACGTACAACAGGACGACGGACTTGGGATGGGGACACTTCCAAACCTACTCCCTTTTTCAACATTTTTACCCGTTGGGTTAATTTATTGCTCGCCCTGTCCTGCCGAAGCAGGTGGAATCGAGACTTATTCTTGCAATCCTGCATCCAAATAAACGTCAAGTAGCACATGTATATATAATCAAACATCCTATCGTGAGAAGGAATTGTAGTGTAGCAGGGCACTCGTGAATGAGTGATGCTGCATTGTCCTCTCACCTAATCTATTTTAACAATTACAATATCAATGACGAACTAACATTTCTAACCAAATTGATCATAAGATAACATGATACTTAACTACTGCATCATAACTAATTATTAAACCATTGCATTATAAAATATTACTGAATTCAAATAACATGATCACCATAGGATTATCACATCGACATATAAAACATTAGAGAGAAAGCATTGCATAATAACATACTTCAAACCCTACAAACAGAGTATGATAAATCATAGTAATAATATCAATTGGAGCAATCAACTAAACTACGCATCTGCATACACCAAATTGATGAATCAATCACCATCACAATTCAGTATCACACTAACATATAAAAGAAAACAATAGTAGTAAATAGTATTAGAAACATGGGGGTATTACATTTGGTATATAGATAAAGGAACCATGTGTCCATGATGGAACAAAAAATAATTTATAATATATAAAATGTTTGTTTTAGATTTAGTAATTGCAACATTTGAGAAAGTAATACAAGAGTATATTAGAGATGCTAGACAAAATTGAAATTTTTTTATAGTATTTTAGTGAGATGAGAATAATAGCATTCCAGTTTCTGGGAATAGACTTTGTAGTGCAAGAACACCATTTATTCTGTAGGTCTAGATCAAATTCAACATTAGGAAATTTGTAATATAAATAAATTTTGACTGTTTTTAGAATAAGAGCATTTTTTAAAATAGTAAACAGTAATTCTAGGTAGTCTTCAAGATATTTGTGAGTAGTATCTAGATTCAATATCATTTTTTGCAAGTTGCAAAGGGATAGACGCAAGTTTGTGAGTTTCATTGTCTTTGTTGGGAATTACAGTTAGACAATACACTAATCTAAAGAAAAGAAATAAAACTTGATAACAAAAATAAATGCACTTAAACTTGTCTAAAACACGCAAGTGAGAAGTCAATGCACAATTCTTGCATTTCAAGAAAACCTTGCAAAATCTTAACGTCATTGTGGTCAACCGAATCAGAACTATAACAAATAATTATAAGCTACCTATCTATTTCTTGACAACATTTCATTGTGTGGAGGCTATCTCTCCTATCCAGGGAACCTTTTCATTTCGTATGGGCATAAGGCTTATACCATCATCTAAATCGATCATCCCAATTTATAGGCATGAGGTCGATGGAACAAGCTCCTATCTAACCCTAGTAGCAACACCCATTCTTTACCCTAGTATTTCTCACCATCAAGGGTTATTCCACTTGTAGGGGTATCACTCATCCAGGTGTCACACATCTGGTGCTCATTATGTTGCAGGGTTTCCTTTGCAAAGCGCATGCACCTTCTAAGGTAAATAGGGAGGACCAAGTAAGCCTATGCCATGAGAGGACTTAGCTTGGTTTCAGTTGGATGCAGGGAACTGGAGAAGGAAGATCTAGAGATGGAGGGGGTAAAACATTGGAACTGACGACTAGTGGATACATTCAAGTGGGGGGTTAGAACTGGATTAGTGGTGGGTATTCTAATTTTTGTAAGTAGTCTCATTGCTCTAAGCCATTTATGAGAAACCAATGAACATTGGATGACTTCTTTTAAGGTTAGTCTCGGCAAGATATGAAAGAAAATGAGGTCTTCTAAAAGTTCCATTATATGCAAATGATAGAGCTAGAGTGTCTAAGTATAGATAATATTTTTTCTAATAAACTGGTGCAACAAAGAGATGCATGAAATAGTTAACAAGGGTTGTACTTAACAGTTGTTTCCATTTAGCATTGACATGTGCATCAATATTTTTCATTACATAATTAAATTTTTCTTTTCAATTTCTTAGAACTGTTATAATTAACTACAAAAATTGAGGTAAGGTCATGACATCGCACAATATAATATGTCTTGGCATGTTATTGATTATGGAGACATTATCTATTCAGTGTACATTGTGCATACATGTGTTGCCTTGATTAGACAAAAAACTTTATTAGTGTTCAATGGCTGTTGTTTTTTCCATGGCATATATTTATTTATGGGAGTCATAAGTAGTATCTATTTCTTTATTTATTGTCATAAAAGCTTGTGTCAGTAAAATTTTTGAAGTGTAAAATCCTTTTTGGCAACAACTTATGTCTTGTCGCATATACTAGACCATACACAGAGTAATCATGATTTTAAAGGATCGGTTGGTGAGAATGTCAAGATCATTGTTTTCTATGTCAATGGCACGTTCAATTATTTTTTGCAAAAAATGAACATTTTCTGGTACGAAGAAGTTATGTTTGTTTTTTTTAATATTGAACAAAGTTGATAAAAAATATTAAAAATTCAATATGTTTGTTATTTCCAATTGTGATACAGTATCATCTTATAGCTATGACAAATATAGCTCTTAATAAAGCTTGACTGTATTGAATATGTTTGTAGATAATCTATGTTTTTTATTTCTTATTGTGATACAATATCATTTTATAACTATAGCAAATGTAGTTGTTAATAAAGTTTGATTGTATTAAGGAAAATGTTATGTAATTACAATTCTTTGTATAGCTTCACAAATATACTTTTTGCAAAGTATGAAAGAACATGTTTTATAAGAACCAAAAGTATAAATATGATGTACATGCTAAAAACCATGTCATGTAAATTACTACTATACAAAAAGAAAGTATAGTTTATAGTCTTGTCTAAATAGAAACTATATTTTACAAAATCAGTTGTTCTGATTTCTTAGTGATACTTAGCTCAACAGACTAGAGAAAATTTGCAGTTTAGACTAGTGTAATTATAGAAGACTATTTAAAAATTGGAGATTTGTGTCACAAACATCATTTTGTAATTGATTGTGTAGATAAACTCTAACTATTCTAAAAAACGGTGCATTTTTAAGGATGCAATGTAGTAATAAGATACTATCTACAAAATTCCCATTCATAGCATTGATTTTCAGTATGAATTTCTCTAGATGTTTCTGAATGAAAGGAACAACTACGACAATTCCACTGTCTATTTTCAAAATTGAAGTCAAAAAAAGGAGAGAGGTATAAATAAAGAAAAGTGAGTGAGAAAAGAAACAAAGTTATTAACCTGTGTAAAAGGTACTAGTGGAAAGTCAATGCACAATTCTTCCATTTGTGGAAAGTGTTGCAATAGTTTGATGTCATTGTTATCTACTAAATTGGAGCTGCAACATTTGATTTTTTTAACAATTTTGTTGCTACAAAGCATTTGCGAGAAACAAGAGAAAATTGAATAGCTTCTCTGAGAGTAAGTCTTGTAAAAATATGAAACCAAATCAACACTTCTAGAAGGTCCATGAATTGCGAGTTGGCAGCTTGTAAATGCAAACTTGAACAAATGTATATGAATAGGATGTTGTAATTAGAATTTATAATAATAGTGTTTTCTTTATTGTATTTATTATTGAGGGATGCAATTTCAATGAGAAATAAATACTAATAAATTGGAAGAAAAAAGGTACTAGCTTAATTATGTATATTTTAGTGCAAAAAGTATAGCAAAAATAACAAAATTTAGGTACTTGGCCATTGACATAAGCCAGATTTTTAGCAATTACAACAATTGATGTAGTTGTAGGAAACAAAATTGATTATTAATAGACAACAGGATGACACGTTCCTTGATTAATATCATTGCCCCAAAAAATTGTATGTTTTTGAATAAGTGCATAGTCAATAATCCCCAAATCGAAAAAGGCAATGGGGCATTGGCTTGGTGCAATTAATCAAAGAACGAGAAAATGATCAAATCAATATATCAAATCATATTGTGTGTTTGTTTTATGGCAATAAATTCTTGTGCATTTTCTTTCAGTATATCGAGGTGTATTCATTCGCTTGTGTATTGTTTTCTTTCCATGGTGCACAGGACACATGGCTGGGGCTTTTTTAATTCATTTTATAAATGACCATTAATTATATTATGATATAATTAATATAGTCTATTGGTTTCTTTCAATAAAATGACATGATTGAACTAATGTAGTGATATGTTCTAATAATCTTTTATGATTTTTTAAAGAGTTAATTTATTTATTTAAAAGTTCATCAACTAAAATACAAAATGCATAATTACTACAATTACAAATACTAATTCTACTATCAGTTAGTGCTATGCTTGTAATTACTTATAATATATCATGATAGCATTGAATTATTCATTTCAATATCTATAAACATGACATTGAAATAATTTTTATTAGTATATTTTCGAATGTAAAGGAAATGAATGATTGTGATATTATATTAATAATAATAATAATCATAAAAAGAATAGAATAGAAAAATATATAACATTTTTTCGTCATCACGATATATGGACTCTTCCTCAAAACAGAGGGAATGGTTGCAACAATAGTACAAAATAACTTATTTTAGCTAAGCATCTGTCAATTATAATAGTTGTGTGGAGATTGCATACTTATATCAGAAAAAATCATTGATGGTCAAATTACTATAGTTTTGACTGCAATAGCCAGAGATGAGTATCAAAAAGAAAAAAAAAAAGTTGAGAACCAACGCTATTGGTTGCCTACTTGACTTCGTAATAGAACTTGTCTGAATTGATTACTTGAACAAAACGAACATTCCAACCACAAAAAATATCATCGTGTTCAATATGTACCCACTACCTAAGAACATCCTTGCCCAACCTTGACCATCGGTGATGTCGTGCCAGTTTTTCTATATCCAAATGTAGAAGGAACAATTGTCTCCTAACTAATGTATTCGACTGTAGCAATTTGGGCAGGTCTCTTGGAGAGGGAATACCAATACCAAGACTTGCCAACACAATAATATCAATATCATCAAGGAGAACATCTTTCTTGAAGGCCTCTTGAAGTAGTAGCAATGTGTCGACCTTTGGCTCTTGGAGATCGAGGAGAGAGGCTAGAAAGTAGGAGGAAATGTATGTGTTTAGTCTATATCTGTCGATTGATGCTAGGAACTAGTAGCACATGACCATTCATATAGCTTTGAAAAAGAGCTTTTTGTTGATCTTATATATCATCTTGAGCATGTATTCAGTGATCTGACCCATGAAAAAAACTTGTCTTTTGTTGGATCTTAATAAAATTGGAGTCTCCATCAGAAGAGTATAAAAGTGAGAAGAGATTTTTTCTATTTATAAGGAAAGCAAAGGTATTGGCAAGAGAGAAGAGTAATGCACGCAAAGATAATTTATAATTGCAAACCGTTTGGCAGTGTTATTGAATGCTAGAGAAAATACCGTGAGTCTAGGATGAGTGCTATAAAGATGGTGATGTTGTGTTTGCTTTAATTTCTTGCACGTGTCGAATCTATTGTATTGGGACTATGAAATAACAAGTGACTAAAACACATTAAATCACTGGCAGAAGATCATATATGATTAGGTTTGTATGGACAAATAATTTATGGGCTCAAGTACTCTACTAATACTTGGCCATGCATAACAATTAGTTAGCTATTGATGCGGTACACTTCCTTGCATACAAGTGATAGGTGTCATCATGTCACAAGGTTGGCATAGACTAAGATCTTACTTTATCTTGCAAAGTGTGAGGTGTTGATGCATGCATCAATTTTTTTGCATCTAATGTTATTAAGATACATATAGTTTCCTAACATCATAATTCTTTAACTAGTTTTAGGTGAAAGTACTAGTTGTTTTTTATTGTTTAAGTAGGGAAAAGGGCCCTAACCTGAACAATTAGTACATCATGATAAGAATAGCAGGTGGTAAGAAACAAAAAAAATAGGAAGCCCACCAAACTTCTCCCCTCCCACAAAAAAAATGCTTAACCAATTCTCATACAATCAAACATAGCAGTTCTATCATACAAATAAAAAAACCTTAATCTAGCATCAGTAGTATCCTTCCCTATCCATCTACAGTACTTATACATCTATCATAGTGTTCCTATTAAAATATAAACAAGATTACAGATATTTAAGTTCTGGCAACCATGGCCATAACCAGTAACAATAGTCCTATAAAACATAGTAGAGATAATCATCATAAACAAAAAGAAAAACAACACAAGGAAGCACCCAAGCTATGCATCCTTGATCAACCTCCATGCATTCATCAGATCTTCAAAAGTGTCGTTCACTGTTGGCTTCAACTCCATCTTTCTAGCCAAGTCTTCACCATCACCCGCTACTTTTTTCTTTTGCTTCTTTTTTATTTTGCCCATACCAAAGATTGTAGCCATAACAACCTTCTTCATAACAACATCAACCACCAAACACACATTCTTAACTGCTTCTTCCAAGGTTTGAATTATGTTTTCATTTCCTTTTTCTTCCATACCTTTCTCCAAAACTTGCTATCTTTCCTCAATTATTCCCTTCACCAAATTTTCAAGGGCTTGAAGTTTGTTGTCCCTCACCTTCTCATGTATCCTCTTTCCCAAGATTTTCATCCTCTCCTCCATTTTTTTAGTCCTCACATTCCCATCATCCTCAACCTTGTCTTCCTCTTTGTTGGTATTTTCATCCCTCTCTTGATTTTCCATTACATTTCCTTCCTCCTCCTCCCAAGCCATCTCATGTTGCGACTCCTCCTCCTTTTCTTCATCAGCATTACCATCCTTTCTTTCCACATATGATTCCTCCTCCTCAGCCGAGTCTCAACCCAGACTGCCAAGAATTTCTTCAGTTGAGGAATCATCTTCCTCTTCTTTTTTTTCAACACTCTCAAGTGGGATTTAGGTACTTTTTTCCCCAGGGCTCCGTGTGTTTTTCTTACTCTCCTATCCTTTTGACACTGCCATAGCCATTCTTTTTTACCTCCTTCCACCAGGGTTTAAGCCTTCCATCTCATTATCATCAGGAATAGTAATTGTGTCCACCTCTTCCCCAAGCTCACACAAAATCAATCTCCTTTTTTTAGTCCCCATCTCCATTGAAATATCCTTTCTTTTCTCTAGTGTGACCATAAGTAAATCCTTCCACATAGTAGTCTTAGGGCTTTGGGATTTCTTGCTAGATTTTTTAGGCATGGGGTGGGGACGGTCTTCAAGAAGCTCAATTTTCACCAAGCTTTGGGGTTTTGGGTCTTCAATCATCTTGAGAACAAGATTTTTCTGAGGGGTCCTAGAAAGCACAAATTTGCAAGTGACTCTTATGAGGCCCTAATGTAATGGTGGATTGGCTCCATGAGTAAGACTCCAACTTAGAGAGGAAAACAAAAAGAAAGGAAAATTAAGTACTAGTTGTTAATCAAGACCAATAAGAAAATATACAACTATTGATTTTAATATGGTCAAATATATTATTGAATTATTATTTGTTACTAGTATATTTATTCTATTTGGTAAAAATATCTACATATTAATTAAACATTTATTAAATATAATATATAATACTATCTAAATTTTGAACAATTTTCTTAGTTTGAATAATTGTATAAGCTTATATCTATTAATTTAACATGGTTGAATATAATTTTTAAGTGTTAGATGTTTAAAAATGTTATTATACACTATTAGCTAAATATTGAATAATTATTTAAGCTTCAATTTATGGTTTAAAATATTAGTGTTAAAAATTAAAAAAGACACATAATCTAATTTTATATCCTCAAGAATTGAAAAAAGGTACTACACTATAAATCCAATATGATTCAATTAATATAGCAACAAATTATATATGAAGTATATATGCAGTGATAAATTATACATTATATTTTTATATTAATGCACTATATTAATGTACTTTTATTTTTTGAACAATCGATATATTTAATTAAATGTTTCTGAAGTAAAAAATATAATATTATTTAAAACTCAAAGATTTTTGCTATATAGAAATTTTATTAAGGTAACAACACTTTCCCCATGTTCATAAACTATCACTTAGCAAAATCTTCTTTTGTGTCCAAAGCATGAAATCGTCTACCAAAATAGTTGTGATGAAATCAAATACTTTGAAAATATTACAAAAGAAAACAATAATAACTTAACACAAAAAAAAAAACATGCATCATAAGTGGCATTGTAGAAGTCTAATCATAATGTGGTACAAAACTGCAACAATATGAAATCATAATAATAAATATTTAAATCTGATATCAAATATTTGATTTAGATTTATTCTTTTCGTAATAATACAATGCATCAATGTACTATAAGCTAAATCTAAATGTTTAAGTTGCTCGCCTAGTAACTGGTCACACTACCTTCCACACTTCTTGTAATACCCCTCATACTATTTAGACTTGATACTTCTGTGGTTTTGATTAATGCTTTGTGACTGTGATTGTTATTACTTATTGTCTGGTGTATGTGGATGCATAGTTTAGTTGATTGCTACATTTGACATTATTATTATGATTTATGACACTGTGTGTGGTGTTTAGATTATTTGATTATGCAATGGTTTTTCATTAATGTTATATATGTCGATGTGATGATTCTATGATGATGTTAATTGGATTCAGTATTATATTATGATGTAGTAGATAAGTAATCATGTTATCATATGATCAGTTTGTTTAGAATGTTATTTCATCATTGATATTGTAATTGTTAGAATAGCTTAGGTGAGAGGACAGTGTAGCACCACTCGTTCACGCGTGTCCTGCTACACTGCGATTCCTTCTCACGATATGATATTTTCGATTATATATACATGTGCTACTTGATGTTTATTTGGATGTAGGATTGCAGGAATAAGTCTCGATTCCACCTGTTTCGGCAAGACAGGGCGAGCATTAAATTAATCCAAAGGGTAAAATGTTGTAAAAAGGGAGTTGATTTGGAAGTATCCCCATCCTAAGTCCGTCATTCTGTTATGAGTTGTTGTGTCATGACTGAAGTTTTGTCCTTGTTGTGTAGTTTGATTGTTGAATATTCATTTTATTTATGGTTCGTGTTTATTTAATTAATCTTATTTTATAATATTAATTAAAGTTGTCTTATTGTTTTAATTAATTGTGAGTTAGTAAAATGTGAAATTTAAATATATTGTAAATTAAAAAGTGATTTTATTAATTAAAGTGTAAGAAATTAAATTAAATGAATATTGATGAAGATAATTAAATATTATCTTTTTTATTAATAGTAAATTAGAAAATCTTGTGTGGATAATATCTTGATAAAATAATTTATTTTTAATTAAAAATGGTAGATAAGTCTGAGCTTTTAAAAGTTGGAAAAAGGACCAATGAGAAAGGGAAGATTTTTGGGGAAAAGCGGAAGAGCTTTATTTAATTTGATTTATTATTTTAATGAGGGAGTTTTTCACACACAAAATATTTTTCTATTGTTTTGATTTGTAAAAGAAAAGAAAAGAAAAGAAAACTTTGTTTTGTGCTTCTGGGGAAAATAATTGTTTTGAAGAAAGATAGATTCGAAAAGAGAGCTGTAGAGGAAATTGAGAGGAGGCTACAAAAGGGATTTTTCATTGAACGAAGGACTCCAGGTTTTCTTCTTTTAATTTAGTATTATTTTATTGTTCTATAAGTAAAATCTGGTTTGTTGTGTCTGAAAATCTATTTCTCTATTTCTTTTGAAAGTGGTTTTGTCATTGAAAACTTGTTTGTTTTAAATCTTTGAATCCTCTGTAGGAAATAATAGTATAACCTTCAAGATTTCTTCAATAAAACTTAGAGGTGGAAATAATTGTCTTGAAAAGAAAGTTCTTTTAGTAGTTGAAATTTATATACCCAAATCTATATTGAATATGTTAGGAAAACAATTTATTTATATGATCTATTTTGAATCTCTTTACATATATATATATATATCTGATTCTTTCTAAAATACACACACACACACACACACACACACACACACACACACACACATATATATATATAAAATAAATTTATATATACTTCGAATCTTGAAATTTTTGTATTGAATTAAACTGTGCTTTTTAATGGGGTTTATTTTGAATTTAATTCGTATTTCATTCCGAACGAAATACATGGGAAAAGGTTTATATTATAATAAAATTGTTATTTAAAATAAAATATAAAAAAAAAATTATTTGGGGGTGGGAATGGTTGGCCGAAGCCGTACCATCCCCACATCCCCGTGATACTACTGCGCATAGTCACCACTGACTGCGCACATCAACCTATGGCTGCTGTACGCAGCTAGTGGGGACTACGGCCTCCCCACAGGGAGTACGCAGTACCTATGTACTGCGTCCTCCCCACAAGGGGGTATGCAGTACCAGTGGTACTACGCGGGTGGCCTTAGTAAAATTTCTATTTAGTTATTAAAATTTAATTTAATATATTTTGTTTTATTAACTGGTATATAAATTATATATAAATATATATAAATATATATTTATATATATATATATATATATATATGTATTTATATATATATATATACATAATTACAATGGATTGTTAGGTTAATTTGTTTAATGTGATTTAAATAGATGATTATAATATATGTTATATATATATATTTATATATATTATATATATGTATATATGTATATACACGTAAAAAGTGTATATATATGTATATATATATGTGTGTGTAAATTTATATATATATAAATATATGGTGATAAGTTAAAAATGTTGAGAGTATGAAATAATAGATAATTTTCATAATTTGCAATGTTATAGTTAAATTGGGAAATTAGAAATAAAGTATGTGTTTTTTTATTAAATTGAATTTCTTCGACTTATTGATTTATTAATTTGGTGAAATTTATGGTTCAATGTAATTTGTTCATGGCATTGTTTTATGTAGTTGCCTTCTCTCAAGTTTGCTCGTTTTATCCAATTGTGATTTTCTTGTGATTGGGTTGATGTCTTATGGGAAAACCCTAGAGTTAGCCTATCCTGGTGTAAGAACTTAAGCTATGTTAGGACTTCCAGAGGTGGGGATACTGTTATTTATTCTTGATCTTGTAATTTGATGTTGTTCTTATGTTTTGGTTTTGGTTAATGTACACTTGGATTGTACCGCTTTGTGAATGTTATCCATATGATTGTGGGCAAGATGGTTAAGCCTCTTGGATAAACTATTTGATTGGTTCAGTATTTCTTGTTGATACAATCCTGTTGTGTGGGGTATTTATGTGCTTGAGTGTCTAGAGAGAGTGGCTCTAGTGGGGGTCCACTGCACAAAGGGGTTGTCAGGGTAACCCACCTAGAGTTAGAGTAATCAGTGATAACCTAAGCAATTAATTGTGGGTGGGGTTTAAACATTAACAAGATAATTGTGATGCCTCATCTTCCTATTAGTGTTATCACAGACTAAAGGGGACCGAGAAGGCCATGGTTGGAAAGATCATTGCCTTGTCTTCGCGAAAGGTTAATGATTTCGCATGAGTAACCCTATGGAGCGGTGCCTTGAGATAGGCTGTCAGGAGAACCATAGATGGAGGCGACACCTTGAACTTGGTTGTCTAGATAATCCATGTAGAGATGGAGGTGACACCTTGTGATAGGTTGTCTGGATAATTCATGTTAAGCCATGCGATGACACTCTCCTTTAAGATTCCATTTGTGTTATTTTATTGAAGTCCTCTGGAAGTGGTTTATTGTTTTGTCTTTTGGTGATTTGTCATTGGATGGTTTTGGAAGTAGTCCTTTGATATTATGTCTTGAAACTTATTGATAATGTGTTTATATGAGTTACTGTTGTATCATCTGTAAAGTGATTTAATGTTATGTTTCCAAGGTGGTATGTTGTTATGTCTTTTGGTGATTTATTGTGGTTTAGTTTCTATGTGGTCTTTTGATATTATGTCATCTAGTATGGAGTTAGTCTGTGTTATTGTTAGACGTGCTTGGTCGGGGATCCTTCCTTGTTAACTCCTAGCACGGGGGTGGTTGGGTGGAATGTGCTTCGCACCCCATTGGGTTCCCTTTTAGTTGCAAATGTATCTTTTATTGCAGGGTTTTTGGCAGATGTTGTTGTGGCTCCAGTGTTCTTATGTACCAGATGTATGTTCATACTTTAGATGTAATTTATTCATTGATGTATCATCTCCCACGTGTGTTGGGATGACCTTGATGTAATTTGTGTATATGTTCATCATGTTCTACTATCATATTGATGTAATGTTTATTCAAGCCATGTAATCTTTTGGGAACTATTATATGTAAATTACTGATTAGGTTACGTTGTATATGCGGAAGTATATATAGTTATTATCTTTGTGATTAATTCATTTGTGTTTTGTATATATGGTTTAATATGGATTACTGTTATTAATGTGGTTATTGTGAATGGATGTTTTAAATGGTGATGTGAATGAATGGTTCTACGTAATTGTTTAATTATTGTTTAATCTATTATCGTTGTTATGGGTTAGTGTAGTAATGTCCTCGTGTACCCCAAGAGAATTAGTTGTGCATCTTTGAACATTGTGATGTTGGAATACTTAAGTACAATCTTATGTTCTTTAAAAAAAAAAATGTTGCGTCTTTATTAAGTTCCTTTGGGGTTTGCACGGTGGGGCGTTACACTTCTGCATCAATAATTTTGTGGAGAGGATAAAGGTTCACAGAATTGTAGAAGATAGATAAATGTCACGAGCAAGGGAAGATTCTAGAATATGCTAAGTGATGTACAATGCATAGTTGCTCAGAGATTACTGAAGTGATCACAAGTGGCATATCTCTATTGCACTGGTGAGTTCCTTAACAATGCATTTTCTAAAGTTGTGGATTTATCAATTACACATATTTAGTTTAATAATAATTAGTTAGCTAACTAGTATCCATTTTTAGCATCAAATTTCTTATTATTGGAATGTTCTGGTAGTTACTTAATTTGATGATGAATGTTTATGGAACTGTAAATTGTTATTAATTATAGACAAAAAATTATTTAGATTTAAAAATTAATTATTTTAACTTCATATCTTAGTAGTTATTCACATCACTAGAGGAATTGTGAAGAGGAGAAGAGAACTGATTTTGCAGGATTGGAATGTGTAGAAAATATTAGGAATATATATAGGTTAGTGTAGGATCATGGGGGTCCAAACTAGGCCCCTAAGTGGCAATAAAAATTCAAAAAACTAGAGTTAGGAAACTTGACATAAAAAATGAATAGGTTATTAACATAATTTGAAAATATGTAAGAACATAGTTTGTAGCAAATTGAATTTAGTTTCTAAGCTACTAGTCTTTTTTTATAAAAAAAAGTAAATCTATTTGGTGAAAATTTGAAATTTCAATGTAGTAGTACTAAATTTTCAAGAAAAAAAAAAAAGCAGACCTGTTCGTCTGGGCACCCTAATAGGGAGAAAAAATAAATATTTTTTCTGAATCTTTCAATATAAGTAAAGGACACATGCCTAGATGTAATGCATATTTTTTGTAATTTTTTGCAAGTAAATAATTAGTTATGAATTTTCTAGTAGGCATTTTAAAAAATATTAACCATTTGTATGACCACCCTAACTTGGTAAAAATAATTATGAAATTCATTTTTTTAAACTATAGTTTATGAAGTATAGTATGTGACACATGTTAGAGTAAAGGTTTTAACTTAATGATATTAATTAAGTTACCTTTATTCCTCTCTTAAGATTTCACTTTAGTTGCATATTGTGACATTTAATAATTATATTAATTATTAAATCTCTACTTTTTAGGGTTTCTTTAGGGTTGCACAATCTCCTTTTATAAGGATTGATCATTGTATTTTACAACACTCTGATTTTAATACATTTTTCAGTTTTTAGAGCACCCTTGCCTTTTGTTTGGAATGTCTTCTTTCTGTGATAGGTTATTTGCATGCAGGTGATCTTTGGGGTCTATGAGGTTGGCTTTCACAACTTCAACATAGTATTAGAGCTCCAGATCTGTGGTTGCATGTTCTTTTTTTGAAGATATCAGCTTACAGAGTTTTCTTCTGTGTAAGGGTTTGAAGCCATTTTTCTTTTTTGCTTTAAAAATCTAGCTTCCACTCAGTTGTAGGACAAACAATTTCTGGGTTTTGTAGCTAGGGTCGAAATCTAAACTGGGTATCTTTTAGATTTTTGATATCTTGTACGGATTTGGAGAAAATTGTAGTACAAAAATTGGCGAGCGTCATTTTTTCTACTGGTTGAAGGTTAATTTTTATTTTTATTTTTTAATCTTCTATTTGTTGAATCAAAAAGTGATTTATGTGTTTTGTAGCTAGGGTCAAAATCTGATCTAGGTATCTTTTCATTTTTTGATTTATTTCACGGATCTGAAGAAAACAGCTGCGCAAAAACCATCGCGCGTCATTTTTTTCTCCTGGCTAAAAGTTAAAAAAAATTTATTTCTTCATCTTCTACTTGCTGGATCAAAAAATGATTTCTAGGTTTTATTTTCAGCTTCAAAAAATTTTTGGGTTTTTGTTTTTGTCTACTCATTATAAATAGATTTTTCAGAAATCAAATTTGAGGTCCTTTTAATCATGGAGGCAGATGTGAACATTGGTTTGTGCATGCACTCGGTTTGCATTTTCTCATTTGCATAGGATGCTTTGGTTTTGGCTGTTCTTCATGTATTTCCAGCTTGTGTCTTTTTATGACATTATGATCATCTTCTATAAGCAATCTTTTATGTAAACGCACTGAGATAAAGTGTCACACTATTGTACATGTTTTTTGGGGATTTTGCACATAAGGTTGTGCCATATTTTGTACTCGCACTGTATTATAAAGTGTCATGGGGGGGTTGTGTAGTTCCTTTGTTTTTTCCATCACACCTCTGTCTGGTGAGTGTCCCTCTATGACGACAATGGATCCATATGATTCCAGCCTCATGCATGTGTGCTTTGTTTTGCACACCACTTTTTTAGTTGCAGGTGCTTTCTTGTGCACTTTCAGATGTTGTTTCTTCTCCTTCATGCACTATAGGGTGTTACACAACATTTCAGTGGATCTGTCAGGCTCTCCGAGTTAACATTATGGGGGGTATTATATTGTTCGTGTTAATGCTTCCTTGGTTTCTCCTTGGAAGGAATCTTCCATTCTCAGTTAATAAGTGTTTTTTAGACTATTGGTACTTGTTCCATCTGTATCTTCATTCCAGGTGTTTGCCTTTGTTTTCCATTCGATTCGAGAAGTGTCATTCGGGGCACTCATGCAGATTGTTGTCTTCTTGATCTTGATCATCCTATCTTCAGAGGAGGTTCTTCAACACCATAGCAGTCATGTCTTGACAGTTGTTTGTAGCTTCTTCTGTAATGCCCCGCCACGCAACCCTAGGGGAAGTTGCAAACTACTAAACAAATGCACAATTTTTTTTTTTGTTTAAATACAAATACATGAATGATCACAACACAACGCCAACAATCCCCTAAGGTTACGAGACAAAGATTAATTAAATCACAAATTAAACAACATGCATGAAATGAAACATAACGACATTCACTTAATCTAATTAAGGCACATACATTCCATACATGAGATTTCATTAAGACCATGAGATCCCTCATGGTTACCAATAATAGAAGCTATACAATTACAATTACATCACTCATTCCCAGAATGAGGTAAAACAATAACATGATTGCTTATTACAATTTCCACCTCGATAACAAAGAGGGGTAAATAAAATACAAGAGCTACCACATAAATGCTACCAAGGTAGCAACTGGATCCCATGAGCTCTCTAACACGAAAGTCTCGTCAGCATAAGCCAATGCCAAAACAACGGAGTAAGGTGCACGTTCCACCCAACCATGTGATACCCGAAGGCTCACCCCCCGTGCTAGGAGATAGTAACAAGGGTTTCAGGTCAAGACCAACAACCTCTAAACATAGGCAACATGACTCAACTGAAAAAGGATACGAACATGACATCACATGACACAAAGGTTACTATGCTTCTAGTTTTGAAATAATAATCACATCACAAATACAAACATAATGCTAACCTAGGAGAAGTGTCATCACAATGTCGCATGGGATATCTTGGCAAGTCTTCCTAGGTCCCGGCCCCCATCTCGGGATATCCTGGTAACCTCTAACGACTCCCGGCCCCACATGCAAACCAATGCGGAATCAGTTATCTTTCGAAGGGACAAGATAACAATCTTTCCATTCCAGTCCTTCTCGTCTCATCCCAAGTCTATACAAGCACTTGTGTCCATGAGCGAGGCAAAATTAATCTTTTTAAATGTTGGTACCCCTATGCTAATTAATTGGTTTAAGTTTTCACTGAATTAACCAACTTACATTGAGATCTCCTGGCACC
The DNA here is from genome assembly GCA_007258455.2 of Sequoia sempervirens. Lineage (NCBI taxonomy): Eukaryota > Viridiplantae > Streptophyta > Pinopsida > Cupressales > Cupressaceae > Sequoia > Sequoia sempervirens. The sequence goes on from VDFB02193867.1 coordinate 530,322,023, forward strand.
ACTTTGTGTGTCGGTCCTCAATGCAAGCCACTTCTCTAAGACAACACGTGGAACTATGCCACCACCCAAGGGTACTCAAGTACGACCTAGGGATAATGAATCCCTAAACACGACACGAAGTAAACAAAACCTGCCCAAGATAATCAGATATAACACTGGACGCACGTAAACACTACCCATGGCAAACAAGGTTGATTGACATGCTGACAACCCCAAAACACATAAAAGACAATTCAATCTGGAAGACTTACGAGATCTGACTCAAAACCCAACAAGAATAAGCACCCCACGACGAAAGAAAGCTTGCAAACAATATAAGGTAATCTACCTTCGAATTTCGTAAATCCAATCATTCATCGCATTAGTGCATTTAAACAATTTAAATAAACTATGTTCTTGCTCAATCACATAAGGGTTTGAATGTTCATTTGATTCTTGTTGACGCAATACGCACAATATCGTTAAATCAATTTCCTTTTGATAGCCAATGATTTCCCATAACCCAATTTTCATTTATCCCTTAACAAATACTTCATTATAATTTAAATATTCCTTTCATTTAGAAAATAAATCACATTTAAAAATACATATATATATATACACTTGATATATATACATACCTAATTACATATATATTTAATATATATATATATATATATAATTAATATTTAAATGTGCATGATAATTACTTAAGCATCTATTAAAATATATTATACACATATTATAATATATATATTATATAATAATATTAAATTATTATATATAACATATATATTAAAAAATATATATAAATTATATTTTAATTAATAAATATAACCATTGGTAAAAACTTAATATTATATATATTAAATATAAAATATATAATATGAAATATATTATATATTTTCTATTTAATAAATATAATAAAAAAAACTAAAATAAAAAAGTAACCGGCGGCCACGTTTAGGGCTTCGCCGTGCCCTGTTAAGAACAGGGGACGCAGCCCCATTGATGGGGTGGCGGCGGCCTGTGTAGGCAGCGTCGGCGCTGCCTCCATAGGCGGCCGACGCCATCAATGGCGCTGCGCTGGGGTGGAAACCCTTCCCCATACCCCTGCGCAATGGAAAAAAATGACTTCACCCAAAAAAAAAGCGAAAGATAATTGACTGGTAAATGAACAATTCTGGGTAAAACCATAACACAGTCATAAAATGTGACTACCCAGAACTTCAACGAAAATTTTGAATTTAAAAAAAAAAAAATACATATATTTTTATATATATGTATATATATTTATAAATACATAACCACTGGTATTTATATATATATATATTTATATATAAATATACATATATATATATAAATATACACAACAACAACTTCATATTCTGATTGAGAAAATGCATTCCTTCAACACCCAAATTGGGCAAACTCAAAAACTGAGAAACAAACTTAATTTCCAATGAAACTCCATAATCTAACACCATAATTTCATGATTTCTCACAAGTTAAAAAGAGATTTTCCCAACAACACAAGTTTTCATAAAAACCATTTGAATCTTTCAAGTTTGTTTCAAATTTCCAAATGATAGTTTGAGAATAATTTATGGTTCACATGGTTTTCTCAAAGATTTTGAAAAACTCTTTTATTCAAGTTTGAATGGTGATTCCAACATGGGTTTTGAATCAAAGTTTGAATTCCAAATCTAAATTAAGCCATTTCAAACAAAATTGCAAAAAAAATAAGATTGCATAATGAGGGAAAACATGGAACCTTTTGTTTTTCTCCAAGTTTTTTTTTGAATCCTTCAATGGAGGTTGCACTTGTTTCCAATTTTGCTTCAAAAATACCTTTCCAATCCTTCCTTCCACCAATTTTCTTCCAAGAATCCAATCGAAGCTTGCTCTCCAAATTTTCAAAATTAAATTCCAAAACAAAAAGAATTCCCTTATCCATCTTTTTCCTCCAAATTGTCAAACCCCTAATTTGAGTTCACCCACCATAGTTATTGCTATTTGGATATTTTCCTTTTTTTAAAAATTTAATAACCAATTTTCATTTTCCCACTCAAATGCATATTATTTATTTAAACAAAATTCTATTTGCACCACAAGGATAATTAAATTCTCTTTGCTTTCACAAAATTGAATTCTAACAATTACATTTAAAAAAAAACATTTTTAATTTATTTTATTACAAGAGGAATGAAAGGAAATTTTCCATCTATTTATTTTTTTGATTTGCCTCCAATTTAATAATACTAACATAATTAATTTAATTTACTTAATCAATAAATAAATCTAACACATGATTAGATTAATTTATTGATTGAATTAAATTAACTAATTAAATAACAAGCACTCATTTACGCATTTTGGCAATAAATTTAAATAGAGCAAACACCATTTCACTAGGAAATTTAATCACACAAGCAAGGAGAGACGAGATGACAAGGAAAATAACTTATCCCAACTGACAACCCGATGACACACTATGGCTAGGGTGATGTTACGACACAGAAAACCAAGCTACTATCTCCCAATCATTTTTCGTTGAACAAGGGACATGCTCAGACCTGCGGAATCAGGTGGAGTCAATGTCCTGTACCTGCATCCTGCACACAACATGAGTGTCGAACATGCATATATATATATAAATATTAAAACACACCGTGAAGAGGAAATCACGGAATCACAGGGCACTCGCATGCGAGTGATGTGATCCCGTCCCCTTCACCAATACAATATCGCTAACTGACGCCTCTATTCATCAATGGTATAATCAAAGCATAAAGCATCAATAATTCACATACATGATAATTTTAATCCATAAAATGAAATAGTATATCATCTGATCAAAGTACCATCACATCAAAACACAATATTTACATCGCTTAACAATTAGCGGTCAAAGTAATCAAGTTACAACCAACGTGTTGACAATGCAAAACATATATAACGAACACTGTTCGATCAAAAGAACAAAATGGAGGGGTGTTACATCCTCCCCCCCTAGGGTCAGGCTTACTCCTGGAAACCTGCAAACAAGTAGGGATAAAGTTCCCTCATCCTAGCTGCATCTTCCCAAGTGGATGATGTGTCATCCCTAGGATCCCACTGAATCCTGACCTGATCAGTATCTCGCCCTCGAAGAGCGAGCGTTCTGCGCTCCACCATGGCCACAGGCTCCAAAGCTAGCTGCCTGTCCTCTACCTGCAAAGCATTCCAATCAAAGACATGAGAAATGTCTGGATGGTACGACCGAAGAACTGATACATGAAATACGTCATGCACATGCGAGAGACTGGGCGGTGAAGCAAGACGGTAAGCAACAGGACCAATCTTCTCGAGAATCTCGAAGGGTCCAACAAAGCAAGGTGCCAACTTAGAGCCTTTTCCATAACAGATTGAACTCTTTCGTGGACGCACACGCAAGAAGACTCTATTGCCTACGGAAAACTGACAATCCACTCTATGCGCATCCGCATACTTCTTCTGCCTATCCTGCGCTGCCACCAAGTGCTCTCTAATCCTATCCACCTGCTGCTCCATATCATGCAACATCTCAGGACCCAAAGTTACTCTGTCCTCTAGCTGATCCCAACTCAAGGGAGTGCGACATGGTCGCCCATACAATGCTTGGAATGGAGCCATACCGATAGAACTCTGAAAGCCATTATTATAGGCAAACTCTACCAAATAGAGATAGTCCTCCCATCGTGTCTGCTAGTCCATCACATACATACGCAACATATCTTCGAGGATCTGATTAACCCTCTCAGTCTGTCCATCTGTCTCTGGGTGGTAAGCTGAACTGAAGTTCAACTATGTTCCCATCGCATGCTATAATGACGTCCATAGAGCTGAGGTGAACATTGGATCCCTGTCAGAGATAATCTGACGTGGAATGCCATGTAACCTCACTATATCCTCCATGAACACTCTAGCTACGGATGATACGGTATAGGAAGAGCGCATAGGTGAGAAGTGTGCCACCTTCGTCAACCTATCCACTATCACCATAATTGCATCATGCCGTCTCGAAGAGTTGGGTAAACCAACAATGAAATCCAATGAGATTATATCCCATTTCCACTCTGGTACTAAATGTGACCGCAAAAGCCCTGCTGGATGCTGGTGTTCGGCCTTCACCCGCTGACACTCAAGACATCTCGACACAAAATCCGCAATATCTCGCTTCATCCCTGGCCAAAAATATAACTGACACAAATCTGCATACATCTTCTTCACCCCTGGATGGGCTGAATAAGGTGCACGATGTGCTTCAGTCATGACCAAAGTGCGAAGCTCACATGATGGGGGAACGTATATGCGTCCCGTGTGTCTCAATATCTCATCAGCATCAAGAGAGTATCCTGAATATCTACCCTCAAGGGGTCTTCCTGCCTCTATTACCGATCTAACATCCTGATACCAACTGTCGGCTGGGAGGGCGAAAAGAATCCGACTCCACAAATCAACAATAAGAGTCAACTCAGATATCTCATGCCTTTGCCTACTGAGGGCATCTACAACCACATTCTCCTTCCCTTGGATATACTTCACCTCGAAGTCATATTCATAGAGAAACTCCATCCATCACCTTTGCCTAGCATTAAGGTTGGGTTGCGTGAAGATATACTGAAGGCTCCTATGATCACTATGTAGCTCAAACCTATGCCCAAGAAGAAAGTGTCTCCATCTTGTCAATGCATGAACCACTGCTGCCAACTCAAGATCGTGGGTAGGATAGTTTAGCTCATGATCCTTGAGCTTTCGTGACTCATATGCAATGACACAACCCTCCTGCATTAATACTGCACCTAATCCCTCCAAGAATGCATCTGTACAAACTACGAAGTCCCTAATAGGATCTGGTATCGCAAGTATAGGTGCACTGGTCAACTTCCCCTTAAGACACTGAAAGGCTGTCTCACACTTCTCAGACCACTCAAACCTCTTTCCTTTCCTCTGAAGTGAGGTGATAGGATGCTTTAGCCTCGAAAAGTCCTACACAAATCACCTGTAATAACCAGCTAGCCCCATGAAGCTATGTATCTCTGCCACATCTTGGGCGCAGGCCAATCTAAGATCGCTCGGATCTTTGCAGGATCCACTGAAATACCCTCCCCAAAGATCACATGACCAAGGTATTGAACCTCAGTCCTAAGGAATTTACACTTCGACAAGTTAGCATACAGCTGATTATCTCACAAACACTGCAATACCTGTCGTAAATGCTCTTCATGTTCCTCCATTGTTCTATAGTATACCAAAATATCATCTAGGAACAGAAGAACAAACCTATCAAGGTATGTTCGAAATACCCCATTCATAAGACTCATGAACATTGAGGGTGCATTCGTCAAACCAAATGGCACAACTGTGAACTCATAGTGACCATACCGCGTTAGAAACGCGGTCTTATGAATATCTGACTCGAAGATTCGAAGCTGATGATATCCTAACTTGAGATCAATCTTCGAAAGATGGTAGCACCCTTGACCTAATCGAATAGATCATCAATCCTAGGAAGAGGATATTGATTTTTGATGGTCACTTTGTTCAACTGTCGGTAATCAATGCATAACCGAAGTGAACCGTCCTTCTTCTTCATGAAGATGACAGGTGCTCCCCATGGAGAAACACTGGGGTGAATAAAACCATTCTCTAGCAATTCCTCAAGCTGCAACCTAAGCTCTTTCAACTCCTGAGTAGTCATACGATAGGGAGCTCGTGAAATGGGCTCTGATCTAGGTACCAAGTCTATCTTGAAGTCAATGTCCCTCTGAGGAGGCATCCCTGGAATCTCATCTGGAAAGACATCGAAAAACTCCTGAAGGATGGTATAACTATCAAGAGAAACCTTCTCTCCTCCACCTCCTAGACCCAAATCATCCATGGTAATAGCGAACAATTGGCAACCTTTCCGCACACACCTTCTCAACTGCATAGCTGAGATGATCCTCAAAGAGATCGGCCTCTGAACCCCCACTACCTCTACCTCTCTACCCGATGCCCCAGTGCATCTAACTGACTTACGTCGACAATCAATGACTGCACTATGAACCTCTAGCCAATCCATTCCTATGACAATGTCATAAGAACCCAATGGAATAACACGTAGGTCCAAGGTAGTCTGGAGAGGTCCAACCTCTAACCTACACTCAGGCACAAGGGAAAGGGATGCAACTTTTGCACCCGAAGCTAACTCTACCTGCCACCTATCGACCTGCTTTACCGCATCCAGTCTACATCGCGTCATGACTGATGAAGAAACAAAGGAATTAGATGCTCCAGAATCAAATAGAATAGAAACTGGGTTACCCCCCAACATACCATAAGCCTCTACGACTGTACCCTGGTGCTCTGCCTAGCGGTTGTCAACCACTGCGAATACTCGATGCCCACGGCCTACATCACCTACAGTCAGCTCTGATGCTGCTGGTCCCTGAGAATAACCCGATGTGCCCTTATTGGGACACATCCTCGCTATGTGACCCTGTTGGCCACACGCAAAACATCCAATGCCTCTACCGAAGCCCCTGCCTACAGGTGGTGCGCTAGACTGTTGCGCACTACCCCTGAAAGATGAATGAGAACTCTATGCTGGCTGCTTAGAGTTGAAGCATCTCATGCGCCTCCAATTCCTGTCCCCCTACCTCTGCTGGAAACCCTTCCGTTTCCCTTGGGAACCCTGCTGCTGCTGCTGACCACTCTAAGACGGACCCTGTTGAGCTCTAGAAGGTGTACCTCCCTGAGGCTGACCTCATCAAGCACTAGTCCCAACTGCTGAACCATTACCCACCTGCACTCCTACATGACCACCTAAGGCCATCACCAGGTTCTCCTCAATGAGCCTAGCCTTGTCGACCACTGCCTCCATGGTCCTGGGTTCAAAAACCCGCACTCCACCACTGATACAGGCATTTAAGCCCCTAAGAAAATGTTGTACCAACATGCCCTCGTCATCACCTGTGCCCGCATATTGTTTGAGCTCATAGAAACGATGCTCATACATCTCTACTGACATAGTCATCTGTCGAAGGGTGTGGAACTCATCCCCTCGATGCTGCCTCCAATGCTCAGAAAGAAATCTAGCCCGAAACCTCTCTAGAAACAACTCCCAAGAAACTATACCAATATCCAGATGGAGCTTCTGCTCCTCTAATCTCCACCAAGTGGAGGAAAATCCCCTCAAGTGCATGATAGCGCACCTAGCTCGAGTGTTGCTCCCATATGGGTGCATAGCAAAACACCTAGTCAAGTCAATGAGGCATGTCTCTGCCTCCAAACCACTGCTTGATCCATCGAAAGTGGGTGGTCATGCTCTGAGCAAGTCCCTCATATGGGCTGCTATCACTAAATCAAAGTGAACTGGTACCTCTCTCTCTCCAACCACCACTGGCTCTACCTCTTGCCTAGGCCCAAGGCGGGCAAGGGTCTCATCTAGCAACTGACGCAACTGAGCATCCTCGATCCTAGGTGGATCCGGATTCTGATTGTCATCTCCCTGAATATTCTAAGAAATTTGTTGCTCCTCATGGTCAGAAACAAGTGGAACATGAGGAGGTGGGTGTTGCTGTTCCTCAATGCGACCACCTAAATGGCGACGTCTATGACCCCCACCTCTTCCATGCCTGGGAGGCATTATCCTATACAGACACAAAAGGGCATTAAGCACAACACACAATTAAAACCCACACAACTAAAAGCTTAATGGGCTCATCATAATCTCAGAGTACCCAGTGTTAAACCTTGGCTCTCATACCATGTGTAATGCCCTGCCAGCCAACCCTAGGGGAAGTTGCAAACTACTAAACAAATGCACAATTTTTTTTTGTTTAAATACAAATACATGAATGATCACAACACAACGCCAACAATCCCCTAAGGTTACGTGACAAAGATTAATTAAATCACAAATTAAACAACATGCATGAAATGAAACATAACGACATTCACTTAATCTAATTAAGGCACATACATTCCATACATGAGATTTCATTAAGACCATGAGATCCCTCATGGTTACCAATAACAGAAGTTATACAATTACAATTACATCACTCATTCCCAGAATGAGGTAAAACAATAACATGATTGCTTATTACAATTTCCACCTCGATAACAAAGAGGGGTAAATAAAATACAAGAGCTACCAACATAAATGATACAAAGGTAGCAACTGGATCCCACGAGCTCTCCAACATGAAAGTCTCATCCGCATAAGCCAATGCCAAAACAACGGAGTAAGGTGCACGTTCCACCTAACCATGTGATACCCGAAGGCTCACCCCCCGTGCTAGGAGATAGTAACAAGGGTTTCAGGTCAAGACCAACAACCTCTAAACATAGGCAACATGACTCAACTGAAAAAGGATACGAACATGACATCACATGACAAAAAGGTTACTATGCTTCCAGTTTTGAAATAATAATCACATCACGAATACAAACATAATGTTGACCTAGGAGAAGTGTCATCACAATGTCGCATGGGATATCCTGGCAAGTCTTCCTAGGTCCCGACCCCCATCTCGGGATATCCTGGTAACCTCTAACGACTCCCGGCCCCACATGCAAACCAATGCGGAATCAGTTATCTTTCGAAGGGACAAGATAACGATCTTTCCATTCCAGGCCTTCTCCTCTCATCCCAAGTCTATACAAGCACTTGCGTCCATGAGCGAGGCAAAATTAATCTTTTTAAATGTTGGTACCCCTATGCTAATTAATTGGTTTAAGTTTTCACTGAATTAACCAACTTACATTGAGATCTCCTGGCACCACTTTGTGTGCCGGCCCATAATGCAAGCCACTTCTCTAAGACAACACGTGGAACTATGCCACCACCCAAGGGTACTCAAGTACGACCTAGGGATAATGAATCCCTAAACACGACACGAAGTAAACAAAACCCGCCCAAGATAATCAGATATAACACTGGACGCACGTAAACACTACCCATGGCAAACAAGGTTGATTGACATGCTGACAACCCCAAAACACATAAAATACAATTCAATCTGGAAGACTTACGAGATCTGACTCAAAACCCAACAAGAATAAGCACCCCACGACGAAAGAAAGCTTGCAAACAATATAAGGTAATCTACCTTCGGATTTCGTAAATCCAATCATTCATCGCATTAGTGCATTTAAACAATTTAAATAAACTATGTTCTTGCTCAATCACATAAGGGTTTGAATATTCGTTTGATTCTTGTTGACGCAATACGCACAATATCGTTAAATCAATTTCCTTTTGATAGCCAATGATTTCCCATAACCCAATTTTCATTTATCCCTTAACAAATACTTCATTATGATTTAAATATTCCTTTCATTTAGAAAATAAATCACATTTAAAAATACATATATATTTATTAAATATCTATATAATCAGATATACATATATATATACACTCGATATATATATATATACGTAATTACATATATATTTAAAATATATATATATATATATATATATATATATATATATATATATATATATATATATATATATATATATATATATATATATATATATACTCAATTATATATATTTAACAAATATATATATAATTAATATTTAAATGTGCATGATAATTACTTAAGCATCTATTAAAATATATTATACACATATTATAATATATATATTATAGAATAATATTAAATTATTATATATAACATATATATTCAAATTATATATATAAATTATATTTTAATTAATAAATATAACCATTGGTAAAAACTTAATATTATATATATTAAATATAAAATATATAATATGAAATATATTATATATTTTCTATTTAATAAATATAATAAAAAAAACTAAAATCAAAAAGTAACCGGCGGCCACATTTAGGGCTTCGACGTGCCCTGTTAAGAACAGGGGATGCAGCCCCATTGATGGGGTGGCGGCGGCCTGTGTAGGTAGCGTCGGTGCTGCCTCCACAGGCGGCTGACGCCATCAATGGCGCTGCGCTGGGGTGGAAACCCTTCCCCATACCCCCGCGCGATGGAAAAAAATGACTTCGCCCGAAAAAAAAGTGAAAGATAATTGACTGGTAAATGAACAATTCTAGGTAAAACCATAACACAGTCATAAAATGTGACTGCCCAGAACTTCAACGAAAATTTCTAATTTAAAAAAAAAAAAAAAAACATATATTTATATATATATGTATATATATGTATAAATACATAACCACTGGTATTTATATATATAGATATATATAAATATACACAACAACTTCATATTCTGATTGAGAAAATGCATTCCTTCAACACCCAAATTGGGCAAACTCAAAAACTGAGAAACAAACTTAATTTCCAATGAAACTCCATAATCTAACACCATAATTTCATGATTTCTCACAAGTTAAAAGGAGATTTTCCCAACAATACAAGTTTTCATAAAAACCATTTGAATCTTTCAAGTTTGTTTCAAACTTCCAAATGATAGTTTGAGAATAATTTATGGTTCACATGGTTTTCTCAAAGATTTTGAAAAACTCTTTTGTTCAAGTTTGAATGGTGATTCCAACATGGGTTTTGAATCAAAGTTTGAATTCCAAATCTAATTTGAGCCATTTCAAACAAAATTGCTAAAATAAAATTGCATAATGAGGGGAAAACATGGAACCTTTTTGTTTTTCTCCAAGCTATTTGTATCCTTCCAATGGAGGCTGCACTGTTTCCAATTTTGCTTCAAAAATACCTTTCCAATCCTTCCTTCCACCAATTTTTCTTCCAAGAACTAATCCAAGCTTGCTCTCCAAATTTTCAAAATTAAATTCAAAACAAAAGAATTACCTTATACATCTTTTCCTCCCTCCAAATTGTCAAACCCCTAATTTAAGTTCACCCACCATAGTTATTGCTATTTTGGATATTTTGGATATTTTCCTTTTTTTTTAAATTTAATAACCAATTTTCATTTTCCCACTCAAATGCATATTATTTATTTAAACAAAATTCTATTTGCACCACAAGGATAATTTAATTCTCTTTGCTTTCACAAAATTGAATTCTAACAATTACATTTAAAAAAAAACATTTTTAATTTATTTTATTACAAGAGGAATGAAAGAAAATTTTCCATCTATTTATTTTTTTGATTTGTCTCCAATTTAATAATACTAACATAATTAATTTAATTTACTTAATCAATAAATAAATCTAACCCATGATTAGATTAATTTATTGATTGAATTAAATTAACTAATTAAGTAACAAGCACTCATTTACGCATTTTGACAATAAATTTAAATAGAGAAAACACCATTTCACTAGGAAATTTAATCACACAAGGAAGGAGAGACGAGATGACAAGGAAAATAACTTATCCCAACTGACAACCCGACGACACACTATGGCTAGGGTGATGTCACGACACAAAAAACCAAGCTACTATCTCCCAATCGTTTTCTGTTGAACAAGGGACATGCTCAGACCTGTGGAATCAGGTGGATTCAATGTCCTGTACCTACATCCTGCACACAACATGAGTGTTGAACATGCATATATATATATATAAATATTAAAACACACCGTGAAGAGGAAATCGCAGAATCACAGGGCACTCGCATGCGAGTGATGTGATCCCGTCCCCTTCACCAATACAATATCGCTAACTAACGCCTCTATTCATCAATGGTATAATCAAAGCATAAAGCATCAATAATTCACATACATGATAATTTTAATCCATAACATAAAATAGTAATATCATCTGATCAAAGTACCATCACATCAAAACACAATATTTACATCGCTTAACAATTAGCGGTCAAAGTAATCAAGTTACAACCAACGTGCTGACAACGCAAAACATATATAATGAACATTGTTCGATCAAAAGAACAAATTGGAGGGGTGTTACATCCTCCCCCCCTAGGGTCAGGCTTACTCCTGGAAGCCTGCAAATAAGTAGGGATAAAGTTCCCTCATCCTAGCTGCATCTTCCCAAGTGGATGATGTGTCATTCCTAGGATCCCACTGAATCCTGACCTGATCAATATCTCACCCTCAAAGAGCAAGCGTTCTGCGCTCCACCACGGCCACGGGCTCCAAAGCCAGCTGCTCATCCTCTACCTGCAAAGCATTCCAATCAAGGACATGAGAAATGTCTGGATGGTACGGCCGAAGAACTGATACATGAAATACGTCGTGCACACGCGAGAGACTGGGCGGTAAAGCAAGACGGTAAGCAACAGGACCAATCTTCTCAAGAATCTCGAAGGGTCCAACAAAGCGAGGTGCCAACTTAGAGCCTTTTCCATAATGGATTGGACTCTTTCGTGGACTCACACGCAAGAAGACTCTATCGCCTACAGAAAACTGACAATCCACCCTATGTGCATCTGCATACTTCTTCTGCCTATCCTGTGCTGCCACCAAGTGCTCTCTAATCCTATCCACCTGCTGCTCCATATCCTGCAACATCTCAGGACCCAAAGTTACTCTATCCTCTAGCTGATCCCAACTCAAGGGAGTACGACATGGTCGTCCATACAATGCCTAGAATGGAGCCATGCCGATATAACTCTAAAAGCCATTATTATAGGAAAACTCTACCAAATAGAGATAGTCCTCCCATCATGTCTGTTGGTCCATCACATACATATGCAACATATCTTCAAGGATCTGATTAACCCTCTTAGTCTGTCCATCTGTCTCTGGGTGGTAAGCTGAACTGAAGTTCAACTGTGTTCCCATCGCATGCTATAATGACATCCATAGAGCTGAGGTGAACACTGGATCCCTGTCAGAGATAATCCGACGTGGAATGCCATGTAACCTTACTATATCCTCCATGAACACTCTAGCTACGGATGATGCAGTATAGGAAGAGCACATAGGTGAGAAGTGTGCTACCTTCATCAACCTATCCACTGTCACCATAATTGCATCATGCCGTCTCGAAGAGTTGGGTAAACCAACAATGAAATCCAATGAGATTATATCCCATTTCCACTCTGGTACTAAATGTGACTGCAAAAGCCCTACTGGATGCTGGTGTTCGGCCTTCACCCGCTGACACTCCAGACACCTCGACACAAAATCCATAATATCTCGCTTCATCCCTGGCCAAAAATATAACTGACGCAAATCTGCATGCATCTTCTTCACCCCTGGATGGGCTGAATAAGGTGCACGATGTGCTTCAATCATGACCAAAGCGTGAAGCTCACATGATGGGGGAACTTATATGTGTCCCATGTGTCTCAATATCTCATTAGCATCGAGAGAGTATCCTGAATATCTACCCTCAAGGGGTCTTCCTGCCTCAATCACCGATCTAACATCCTGATACCAACTGTCGGTTGGGAGGGAAAAAAGAATCCGACTCCTCAAATCAACAATAAGAGTCAACTCAGATATCTCATGCCTTCACCTACTGAGGCCATCTGCAACCACATTCTCCTTCCCCTGGATATACTTCACCTCAAAATCATATTCACAGAGAAACTCCATCCATCACCTTTGCCTAGCATTAAGGTTGGGCTACGTGAAGATATACTGAAGGCTCCTATGATCACTATGCAGCTCAAACCTATGCCCAAGAAGAAAGTGCCTCCATCTCATCAAAGCATGAACCACTTCTGCCAACTCAAGATCGTGGGTAGGATAGTTTAGCTCATGATCCTTGATTTTTCGTGACTCATATGCAATGACACGACCCTCCTGCATCAATACTGCACCTAATCCCTCCAAGGACGCATCTGTACAAACTACAAAGTCTCCAATAGGATCCGGTATCGCAAGTATAGGAGCACTGGTCAACTTCCCCTTAAGACACTGAAAGGCTGTGTCACACTTCTCAAACCACTCAAACATCTTTCCTCTCCTCTGAAGTGAGGTGATAGGATGCCCTAGCCTCGAAAAGTCCTGCACAAATTGCCTGTAATAACTCACTAGCCCCATGAAGCTACGTATCTCTGCCACATTCGTGGGCGCAGGCCAATCTAAGATCGCTTGGATCTTTGCAGGATCCACTAAAATACCCCCCCAGAGATCGCATGACCAAGGCATTGGACCTCAATCCTAAAGAATTCACACTTTGACAAGTTAGCATATAACTGATTATCTCGCAAGCACTGAAATACCTATCGTAAATGTTCCTCATGTTCCTCCATTGTTCTAGAGTATACCAAAATATCATCTATGAATACAAGGACAAACCTGTCAAGGTATGTACGAAATACCCCATTCATAAGACTCATGAACACTGATGGTGCATTCATCAAACCAAATGGCACAACTGTGAACTCATAGTGACCATACCGCGTTCGGAACGCGGTCTTATGAATATTTGACTCGAAGATTCAAAGCTGATGATATCCTGACTTGAGATCAATCTTTGAAAATATGGTAGCACCCTTGGTCTAATCGAATAGGTCGTCAATCCTAAGAAGAGGATACCAATTTTTTATGGTCACTTTGTTCAACTGTCGGTAATCAATGCATAACCAAAGTGAACTGTCCTTCTTCTTCACAAAGATGATAGGTGCTCCCCATGGAGAGACACTAGGGTGAATAAAACCCTTCTCTAACAATTCCTCAAGCTACAACCTAAGCTCTTTCAACTCCTGAGTAGTCATACGATAGGGAGCTCGTGAAATGGGCTCTGATCTAGGTACCAAGTCTATCTTGAAGTCAATGTCCCTCTAAGGAGGAATCCCTGGAATCTCGTCTGGAAAGACATCGGAAAACTCCTGAAGGATGGGGTGACTATCAAGAGAAACCCTCTCTTCTCCACCTCCTAGGTCCAAATCATCCACTGTGACAACAAACAATTGGCAACCCTGCCGCACACACCTTCTCAACTGCATAGCTGAGATGATCCTCAAAGAGATTGGCCTCTGAACCCCCACTACCTCTACCTCTCTACCAGATGCTCCCATGCACCTAATCGATTTACGTCGACAATCAATGACTGCACTATGAGCCTCTAGCCAATCCATTCCTATGATGACGTCATAAGAACCCAATGGAATAACACGTAGGTCCAAGGTAGTCTGGAGAGGTCCAACTTCTAACCTACACTCTGGCACAAGGGAAAGAGATGCAACTTTTGCACCTGAAGCTAACTCTACCTGCCACCTATCGACCTGCTTTACTGCATCCAGTCTACATCGCGTCACGACGGATGAAGAAACAAAGGAATCAGATGCTCCAGAATCAAATAGAATAGAAACTGGGTTACCCCCCAGCATACCATAAGCCTCTATGACTGTACCCTGGTGCTCTACCTGGCGGTTGTCAACCGCTGCGAATACTCGATGCCCATGGCCTGCATCACCTACAGTCGGCTCTGACATCACTGGTCCCTAAGAATAACCCGATGCACCCTTATTGGGACACATCCTCGCTATGTGACCCTGTTGGCCACACACAAAACATCCAGTGCCTCTACTGAAGCCCCTGCCTGCAAGTGGTGCACTAGACTGCTGCGCACTACCCCTGAAAGATGAATGAGAACTCTGTGCTGGCTGCTCAGAGTTGAAGCGTCTCATGCGCCTCCAACTCATGTCCCCCTACCTCTACTGGAAACCCTTCCGTTTCCCTTGGGAACCCTGCTGCTGTTGACCACTCTAAGACGGACCCTGCTAAGCTCTAGGAGGTGCACCTCCCTGAGGCTGACCTCCTCGAGCACTATTCCTAGCTACTGAACCACTACCCACCTGCACTCCTACATAACCACCTAAGGCCATCGCCAGGTTCTCCTTAATGAGCCTGGCCTTGTCGACCGCTGCCTCCATGGTCCTGGGTTCGAAAACCCACACTCCACCACTAATACGGGCGTTTAAGCCCCTGAGAAAATGTTGTACCAACATGCCATCATCATCTCCTATGCCCACATACTATTTGAGCTCATAGAAATGATGCTCATACATCTCTACTGACATAGTCATTTGTCGAAGGGTGTGGAACTCATCCCCTCGACGCTGCCTCCAATGCTTAGAAAGAAATCTAGCCTGAAACCGCTCTAGAAACAAATCCCAAGAAACTGTACCAATATCCAGATGGAGCTTCTGCTCCTCTAATCTCCACCAAGTGGAGGCAAATCCCCTTAGGTGCATGATAGCGCACCTAGCTTGAGTGTTGCTCCCATAT
The DNA here is from genome assembly GCA_007258455.2 of Sequoia sempervirens. Lineage (NCBI taxonomy): Eukaryota > Viridiplantae > Streptophyta > Pinopsida > Cupressales > Cupressaceae > Sequoia > Sequoia sempervirens. The sequence goes on from VDFB02193867.1 coordinate 530,338,133, forward strand.
GGGTGCATAGAAAAACACCTAGTCAAGTCAATGAGCCATGTCTCTACCTCCAAACCACTGCCTGATCCATCGAAAGTGGGTGGTCGTGCTCTGAGCAAGTCCCTCATATGGGCTGCTATCACTAAATCAGAGTGAACTGGTACCTCTCTCTCTCCAACCACCACTGGCTCTACCTCCTGCCTACGCCCAAGGCGAGCAAGGGTCTCCTCTAACAACTGACGCAACTGAGCGTCCTCGATCCTAGGTGGATTCGGATTCTGATTGCCATCTCCCTAAATATTTTGAGAATCCTGTTGCTCCTCATGGTCAGAAACAAGTGGAACATGGGGAGGTGGGTCTTGCTATTCCTCCATGCGACCGCCTAAACGGCCACGTCTACGACCCCCACCTCTTCCACGCCTGGGAGACATTATCCTATATAGACACAAAAAGGTATTAAGCGCAACACACAATTAAAACCCACACAACCAAAAGCTTAATGGGCTCATCATAATCCCAGAGTACCCAATGTTTAAACCTAGGCTCTGATACCATGTGTAATGCCCCGCCACGCAACCCTAGGGGAAGTTGCAAACTACTAAACACATGCACAATTTTTTTTTGTTTAAATACAAATACATGAATGATCACAACACAACGCCAACAATCCCCTAAGGTTACGAGACAAAGATTAATTAAATCACAAATTAAACAACATGCATGAAATGAAACATAACGACATTCACTTAACTAATTAAGGCACATACATTCCATACATGAGATTTCATTAAGACCATGAGATTCCTCACGGTTACCAATAACAGAAGTTATAAAATTACAATTACATCACTCATTCCTAGAATGAGGTAAAACAATAACATGATTGCTTATTACAATTTCCACCTCGATAACAATGAGGGTAAATAAACTACAAGATCAACTATCATAAATGAATCCAAGGTAGCAACTTGATCCCATGAGCTCTCCAACATGAAAGTCTCGTCCACATAAGCCAATGCCAAAACAATGGAGTATGGTGCACGTTCCACCCAACCAAGTGATACCCGAAGGCTCACCCCCCATGCTAGGAGATAGTAACAAGGGTTTCAGGTCAAGACCAACAACCTCTAAACATAGGCAACATGACTCAACTGAAAAAGGATACAAACATGACATCACATGACACAAAGGTTACTATGCTTCCAATTTTGAAATAATAATCACATCACGAATACAAACATAATGCTGACCTAGGAGAAGTGTCATCACAATGTCGCATGGGATATCCTAGCAAGTCTTCCTAGGTCTCGACCCCCATCTCAGGATATCCTAGTAACCTCTAATGACTCTCGGCCCCACATGCAAACCAATGCAGAATCAGTTATCTTTCGAAGGGACAAGATAACGATCTTGCCATTCTAGGCCTTCTCATCTCATCCCAAGTATATACAAGCACTTGCGTCCATGAGCGAGGAAAAATTAATCTTTTTAAATGTTGGTACCCCTATGCTAATTAATTGGTTTAAGTTTTCACTGAATTAACCAACTTACATTGAGATCTCCTGGCACCACTTTGTGTGTCGGCCCTCAATGCAAGCCACTTCTCTAAGACAACACGTGGAACTATGCCACCACCCAAGGGTACTCAAGTACGACCTAGGGATAATGAATCCCTAAACACGACACGAAGTAAACAAAACCCACCCAAGATAATCAGATATAACACTGGACGCACGTAAGCACTACTCATGGAAAACAAGGTTGATTGACATGCTGATAACCCCAAAACACATAAAAGACAATTCAATCTGGAAGACTTACGAGATCTCACTCAAAACCCAACAAGAATAAGCACCCCATGATGAAAGAAAGCTTGCAAACAATATAAGGTAATCTACCTTCGGATTTCCTTTTGATAGCCAATGATTTCCCATAACCCAATTTTCATTTATCCCTTAACAAATACTTCATTATAATTTAAATATTCCTTTCATTTAGAAAATAAATCACATTTAAAAATACATATATATTTATTAAATATCTATATAATCAGATATACATATATATATATACACTCGATATATATATATATACCTAATTACATATATATTTGAAAAATAAATATATATAATTAATATTTAAATGTGCATGAGAATTACTTAAGCATTTATTAAAATATATTATACACATATTATAATATATATATTATATAATAATATTAAATTATTATATATAACATATATATTAAAATATATATATAAATTTATATTTCAATTAATAAATATAACCATTGATAAAAACTTAATATTATATATATTAAATATAAAATATATAATATGAAATATACTATATATTTTATATTTAATAAATATAATAAAAAAAAATGAAAATCAAAAAGTAACCGGCGGCCACGTTTAGGGCTTCGCCGTGCCTTGTTAAGAACAGGGGACGCAGCCTCATTGATGGGGCGGTGGCGGCCTGTGTAGGTAGCATCGGCGCTGCCTCCACAGGCGGCCGAAGCCATCAATGGCGCCGTGCTGGGGTGGAAACCCTTCCCCATACCCCCGCGCGATGGAAAAAAATGACTTCACCCGAAAAAAAGGTGAAAGATAATTGACTAGTAAATGAACAATTCTGGGTAAAACCAGAACACAGTCATAAAATGTGACTGCCCAGAACTTCAATGAAAATTTCGAATTTAAAATTAAATACATATATTTTTATATATATGTATAAATACATAAACACTGGTATTTATATATATCTACATATATACAAAAATATACACAACAACAACTTCATATTTTGATTGAGAAAATGCATTCCTTCAACACCCAAATTGGGCAAACTCAAAAACTGAGAAACAAAATTAATTTCCAATGAAACTCCATAATCTAACACCATAATTTCATGATTTCTCACAAGTTAAAAGGAGATTTTCCCAACAACACAAGTTTTCATAAAAACCATTTGAATCTTTCAAGTTTGTTTCAAATTTCCAAATGATAGTTTGAGAATAATTTATGGTTCACATGGTTTTCTCAAAGATTTTGAAAAACCCTTTTATTCAAGTTTGAATGGTGATTCCAACATGGGTTTTGAATCAAAGTTTGAATTCCAAATCTAAATTGAGCCATTTCAAACAAAATTGCAAAAATAAGATTGCATAATGAGGGAAAACATGGAACCTTTTGTTTTTCTCCAAGTTTTTTTGAATCCTTCAATGGAGGTTGCACTTGTTTCCAATTTTGCTTCAAAAATACCTTTCCAATCCTTCCTTCCACCAATTTTCTTCCAAGAATCCAATCCAAGCTTGCTCTCCAAATTTTCAAAATTAAAATTCAAAAACAAAAAGAATTACCTTATGCCATCTTTTTCCTCCTCCAAATTGTCAAACCCCTAATTTGAGTTCACCCACCATAGTTATTGCTATTTTGGATATTTTGGATATTTTCCTTTTTTTAAAATTTAATAACCAATTTTCATTTTCCCACTCAAATACATATTATTTATTTAAACAAAATTCTATTTGCACCACAAGGATAATTAAATTCTCTTTGCTTTCACAAAATTGAATTCTAACAATTACATTTAAAAAAAACATTTTTAATTTATTTTATTACAAGAGGAATGAAAGAAAATTTTCCATCTATTTATTTTTTTGATTTGCCTCCAATTTAATAATACTAACATAATTAATTTAATTTACTTAATCAATAAATAAATCTAACCCATGAATAGATTAATTTATTGATTGAATTAAATTAACTAATTAAATAACAAGCACTCATTTACGCATTTTGGCAATAAATTTAAATAGAGAAAACACCATTTCACTAGGAAATTTAATCACACAAGCAAGGAGAGACGAGATGACAAGGAAAATAACTTATCCCAACTGACAACCCGACAACACACTATGGCTAGGGTGATGTCACGACACAGAAAACCAAGCTACTATCTCCCAATCGTTTTCTGTTGAACAAGGGACATGCTCAAACCTGCGGAATCAGGTGGAGTCAATGTCTTGTACCTGCATCCTACACACAACATGAGTGTCAAACATGCATATATATATATATAAATATTAAAACACACCATGAAGAGGAAATCGCGGAATCACAGGGCACTCACATGCGAGTGATGTGATCATGTCCCCTTCACCAATACAATATCGCTAATTGACGCCTCTATTCATCAATGGTATAATCAAAGCATAAAGCATCAATAATTCACATACATGATAATTTTAGTCCATAACATGAAATAGTAATATCATCTGATCAAAGTATGATCACATCAAAACACAATATTTACATTGCTTAACAATTAGCGGTCAAAGTAATCAAGTTACAACCAACGTGCTGACAACACAAAACATATATAGCGAACACTATTCGATCAAAAGAACAAAATGGAGGGGTGTTACAGGAATAACCTATAAATTGAATATTAATATATAAATTTATATCTAAATCCAACAGACATAATGTTTCCTATATTTTAGTTCATATAATAATTCATACAAAATCTCTTAAAGAATTAACACCATATATAACAATGTAATCTATAAATGATGAATTCAATATAAATATATATTATTGTACATACCAATATATATAAGATCATTTCCAGTCTCTAAGACATAACATAATGTAAAAAATGTAAGATAACATATAAATTGAATATCAATATATAGAATCATATCTAGAATCTCTAAGACATAGTGTATCATATGCCTAATCACATATAATATCTAAGACATAATATATCCTATATTAAATCCCATATACTTAATCACAGAGAATATATATGCATAGCATCATATGAAAATTCAATCTATAAATGATGAATTCAATATGAACATATATGATCATATAAATTAATAAATAGGATCGCATAATCTCTAAGATATAACATCATGTAACAATTTAATCTATGTGGAGGTTTTTGAATTTATGGTTTGGTTCACATTTAGTTGCTTCGAACGAAGCGGTGTCTTGCTACTTCCATGTGATCGGTTTCATGTGCTTTATTGTTTTATTTCCTTTAATTTTTTTTAATGGGCTCCAACACATGATCCCCTTTAGTAGGAGTTCTAGGGGGACCCTCTGGTCTCCCCAATTTCTAGCATAGATGTGGAAATGGGCATCTTTGCTTCTCTTTTCAAGGGGGAGGACCTTGTTTCTTTTATGGAAAAAGTTATCAGACAACATTCCCCTCTTCCCCATACACATTATGGCCCCCATCTCTTTGTTTCAAATGAGGGTCTTGTGATAGATATGCCTAATGATCTTCTCACAACGATGTTGGTGAAAATGGATAATTTCCTTATTGGTAAGTTTTGTGCTTTTAGACCCAATATTGACCAAGCTAGGATATGGGCCTTATTGACCTAGAAACTTAAAGGAAACATCATCATAAGTGTTATGGTCCATGGCCTATTTTTATGTAAATTTTTCAATAAGGAAGATCTGGTGAAGATTCTAACTGGGGGCCCTTGGGCTCTAGACAAATTTCAAGAACTTCATCTCCTTGTGTAAATGGAAACTGTGTTTTAACTTTGTCAAGGATCTAACAATTTTTTCTCCTACCTAGATCTATATGCCTAGTTTTCCTCTTGAACTCTATAGCTACAATATGTTCCAAAGCATTTCCAACTCCTTTGGCTAGTTGTTGACAGTCAACAAAGTTACCATCCAAAAATCCAAATTGGTTTTTGTGAGAATGTGTCAATGTTTCTATCAACACAATTCTTCCCTCCAAGATCATTTTAAAATCTAGGCTTGGGTGTTGGATGCAACCTATTATGTATGAGAATGTGGGAATATTTTATCAAATCTATAACAAGTTTGACCACCTGAGTAATAACTACAAAAAACAAGATTCTCAAAAACTTAAAGCCACCAAAATATCACACATGGCTTTGAATGAGGTTCATGTTATGGCTAACAATGCTAAGGATTCTCTGGTCTCGACTACCTCCCTTATGGTCCCCTCCAACTCAGTAGGTATTTTGGGGAACCAAATGATCCTTCCCCCCTTCGTATAAAGGGATTACCCACTAATTTTTTGGTGGAACTAGAAGCCCCCTCTCCCTCCAAGGTCCACATGGAGACTCTGACTTAAAAAGATATAGAAGTATCTCTAGTTGAGCTCCTTGTTGGCATTCCTAATAAAGAAAACTTGTTAGATCCACATCAATTGACTTAGAATTAGAGAAAGGGGAAATGATAGAAGAATTTGAGAAGTTGAATTTAAAGGAGCTCTCTTTGAATGAATCTCTCCCAAAAGAGCATGTAGAGGATAATCAATTGTAAGGTTGGGAAGGGAGTAAGTATCTTCTATTGTTTGAATAAAAGGCCTCTTGTTCTAGGATGGTGGACTCTCTATCTCTTCTTAGCCTTGGTTTTCCTTCTTTGGCCTCTGGATCAATCCTCACTTCTTCCCAAGATGAGGAATGGACATGAATTCGTGAAAAGAAAAAGAGAAATAAAAACTTGATGTGGGAGGATATCTCAAACAAGGTATACCTTCACAAAGTGAAACAAGATCCAAAGAAGCAATAAGAGATGTAGTGTTGGGAAAATAAAGGACTTGGAGCTATCAGGGTCCAAAACCCTGAAGGAATGAATTTTAAAACCTCCTCTGGATTTGAGCCTCTTCATCAAACCTAGATTAGTTGTACCACTAAGGTTTGCTCCTCCCTTTTAATTTTCTTATGAAAATTATTTTTTGGAACATTAGGGGGTTGAACAACCAACACAAATAACATATGATAAAAAATTATATTTTGGTTCAACATAAAATTGATATCATGTTCATCCAAGAAGTTAAAATGTTTGAACTCACATCCTCTCAAATTTCTTCTAATATTTGGCCTTCTACAGATTACTGTGTTAGCCCTACCAAGATTGCTTTAGGGGGTTTTTCCACCTTTTGGAACCCCTTATGTTTGAAATGTACGATGTTAGAACAAAACAAAAATAGCCTTATTGTTTCTTTCTCATACCTTTCTAAATATTTGTAATAAATTCTTACTAGAATATTTATGCGCCTAACTCTAAACTGGCTAGAAAATAGTCATGGGATTCTCTATACTTAGCTATAAATAACCCCCAAGAGTATTACGGATGTTAGAGAGGAACTTCAACACTCCTTTGATCCCTTTTAAGAATTTTTGGGATCTTGAAGACTATTTTGATAACATGGGTGACTTAACTAACTTCTTAGCTAACACTTGTCCTATGGATATAGAGATTCAGGGTTCTTTTACTTGGTCAAATAGAAGGTATGGGAATAATCTTATACAAGTGAATCTTGATATATTTTTAATCTCTCATTATTGGAACATCTTACTTAGCCTATCCCTCAAGGATCTTCCCCGTATAGGTTCAGACCATTGTGCTATTTTTTTACTTTGGGTGAGACTACTAAATTTGGCCCCTATCCTTTGAGATATGAGATCATGTGTGAATCCCATATGGAGTTTAGAGGCTTGATTGAGAAGTGGTGGAATACCCCCTTCTAGGGTATTCTTATGGTCACTCTAGCACAAAAATGAAAGTTAATAAAAAATAAAGTGAAAAACTAGAACAAGATGTCCTTTGGTAATACTTTTCAAAACAAAGAAAGATTATTAAATGACCTATAATAAAGTATTGCTAAAATTAATAAGGATCCCATATTTTCAAGTGTTTCTTTCTCTAGAATGGTAGAGTGCACTAGTCAATTATTTTTTCTTTAAAATTTTATGAAAATTGAGAATAATTGAATTGAAAATATATTTCACTGAGTTGCTAGAGTTTCATTAAGTCTTTGTATGAAATATAGTAGTTTAATTAATGCACTTTTGTCTCTCTAAAATCCTTTGGATTTTTCACTTTCTTTTTTGTTGATTCAACAATTGTTGATCATAATATAGTGATTTTAAGATTAATTTCTCATATTTTTATGCGTAAAGGATGAAATATTTAAATCAAACATTCATTTTTTTAATTCTTGTTAACTCAATCTCTATTGATTTTTTACAATCTCTTAGATTGGACTAGAATATAACTTCAAAACTAAAAGAATAGAAAATATATATATATATATCCAAAAAAATCACATAAAAAAATGAGAAGAATATGTAGAGAAGAAACTTATTTAAATGCTTGTGAATCATCAAAGGCCCCTTGAATAAATAGACCATAATTGAATGATGAGTGATCCAACACACTTGAGATCTAGCTTCCTGAACATTAGAGATAATATATTTTGGATTTATTTTCACTTCAAGAGAGGTAAAGAAATCTTATTTTACTTGTATTGAATTGTGTCTATTGATATTTATAGATTTCATGAAAATTTTCTTTGTTGGAGAAATTTGGACTTAAATTTTTAATTTTGTTATTTTTTTCTCAAAAGAGGGGTTTGGTTGCCACATGGGTTGCTAGCTCAACAATTTGGGGTGAAAGGGTTTTGGTCAAAACTCTTTTTCTTAAAAATATTTTGGTCAAAGCCTTCTACAAAAAGTGATATCCATTTCAATTTTGATTTTGAATGTATATCAAGTTAATGTTTTTGAGAGTTTCAATTGAAAATGTTTGTGTCATGAAAATGTCACATAATTTTGAGTAAAATAATTTTACCCAAAACTACTTGAAATGAAACTATTTATCCTAATCTACTTTTTTGGCCCAAAATACAACACAACTCAAAACTTTCATCCTTGAATGAAGAGCGTAGAGTTCCTACTTGTTTCTAGTAAACTTAGTGGCAATCACACAATCCAGAGGGAAAACCTAGTTGAACAACCCACTTAACATTTGGAAAGACCATTGAATTATCAACCAGTGCTAGTAGGTTTGTGATGGCACTAGCACAGTATGTGCTTTTAAAGACTTGGAACTACCTAAATCATTCTAGTAAAGGTGTTACACTTGCTGGAAAGAAGTAAAAATGCATAACAGTAAAAGAGGTAAAGCGGACTCTATGGCTACGGGTACCTACAACATAAACGGTAACTAAATTACTATGAAGAAGTAATCACTAAATTAATTTAAATTGTTAAACTAAAACCTACACTACACTCTGGAGTACAACAACTAAATTGATTACAACATTATGAAGCAATAATTATTGATAATTGTAACATGAAGAATCTATCTAACAATCATGCAATTATGAGGTAACTATTAAACATAAATGAAATAACTCAAAAGAAAGGAGTGAAGGATAGTTACCTTGAGTGGCCCTTGCTCAAGTGGTTGTATTCACTAATCTAAAACCATACTCCTCGGATCCAATGCAATCATAATAACTCAAATCCATTCATTGTACAACTCCAAAATATCACATAAGGTTCTACTAAAAGATCTTATTTATGAAATCATAAGTGAAAAATGAACATGGTCTGCATAACAACTAAAAATTGAAAGTATTTGGTAATTGTATTCACTATTAAATGATAAACTAACTGACTAGCTAAAAATTGGCTAACTAGCTAGCTTAAGACTCAACCACCGAGCTATACATATAGGCACGGGGGAGCTTATTCAAAACAAGACTCTAAACTGAAACCATTAATTACCACTCCCTAGATTCCAAAGTGTGACAAAGATTCAATTAAATCTAAACTGCAACTAGAAAAGAAGAGTCCAAGTTGGATTGTGACTCTATTGTAATAGAATCAGAATGTGGAACACTTGAAATTAGTTATGTTAGAATCCCAATGGTAACAAGGTTCTTCCTTCTTCAATGTATTTATTGAACGTTTTAATGATGCACAATCACCTTCATTGAGTGCCTCCATGTTGTAGTTAATGCGCTCATTTTATTCTAGGACATCCCTTGTTCATTGTCTAGGAAACCCTTCGGCTGTGGGCTACATCCTGCAATTGTTGCGAGCTACAGTACCTCCTTTAGCTACAAGAGGTTAGTTCAAAAAAAATGTAAACAAAACTAACAAATATGACTAAGCACAGATATTCAATCACAATTCATACATATCCACACATAAATCATGTAATGACATCATATCATTTACCATATTTCCATATACTTAAATCAGGTTCAAGCTTTGCATAATAAGCATAAAAGATAGCATAATGTAGGAATATGTATGGAATAATTGTCTGGTAATGTCTATAACCATGCATAAAAGATATAAAAACTAATATATGGACTCATCATTTGCCCCAATTCCCATTTGCTTGCCCTCAAGCAAATCAACTAGGGCTATAGGTTGTAGTGTAGTGTGATTTCTCTGAGATTCATGACAATGTTCACTCCTTTCACCTACTTCAAGTAAAATCCTTTGTAGCATGACAGTCTCCTCATTCTGATGATTTTAGCCTTTTCACATTCCTCTATTTTATCTCTTGTCTAGTGTGGCACTCGATAAAGGAGTATTGGTGGCTGGAATGTAAGTAACACCCATACAAATTCATTGTCAACAACAATATCAATGTACTTACATACTCTTTCAATCATGGCCATAAAATTATACATTGAGTGGGGCTCTTTCCTCTTGAATTATGGAGTTAACTATCCAATCTTTCTTGCACATACATGTAAAAATGATGAACTAGTCCAACAGTCAATGTCTGCATTTTGTTGTAATCCAATATCCTTAAGTTCATGACCTTCCTTCCTGCACGCTTATGATCCAAAAGTTGTAACCATTCATCTATGATTGCATCAAGGTTCTTGTATTTTTTTCTCACTGGGATGGCAACTAATTTTTCTCTCTCCACATACTCTTCCATGAGTTCATCCCTGAATTTTTCATTTCTAAAGTAGGATACTAGTTCCCTTGTAAATCCCCCACAAACATCAAGGGGTTCCATTCTATGTCTTCTGGCACTACATAATTATGCAGATAATATTCATAGAGTTGGTCATGTTCATCTGCTATAGCATCAACAAACTTCTTAAGGAAATCAAATTTTCCACTCATTACAATTGGTTGGTTACTTATCAACCTACTGAATTGGAAACTTAAAAACTTTTCTTGTAGAAACAAAAAATAAATCCTACTTGGGGGTCTGCATCTAACAATCTGGGTAGCTTTGTCTAATACCTCTTCCACTTTAACTACTAACTTTTTCAATTCAATATCCTTACCCTCCAGTACTTTAGTATGCTCTACCACTATTTCTTCCTTTTCTTTTTCCAATTTTTCTTTTGCTGAGAAAATTCCTGAGTAACATTCCACAATTGGTATCCAAGGGACAGGGTTGTGTGACAAGATGGATTTTTTGTAGTATGAGGTCTCTATTTCTCAGTTGCAAGCTCTTTATTCCCTATTTTTACAATGGAAAGTTGTGTCTTTTGATGTGTTTTTTATGCACTTCTCAACACAGGCAGTGCGTAGGTGTACTACCTCTCTTGAAAGACAATCTTCCACAATCAAATTGCAGAACACTATCCCAAGGTCTCTAATGTCAAGTTTTGACAGTGCTTGGAATATCTCAGTTGATTTATGTTATTTCCTAGAATCACAAGGAGGATTTACGGATGAGTTACAAAGTGGGGCAGTTGGATTTGCAAATGCAGTTTCAAAGTGCTGGAAGTGAATGAATAGTGGCTATCCACTCAAAACAGCAAGCTGAAACTCATCAAGTTCATCTGATTTAGCTTCATGGTGATTCTTGATATCTTACTCTAACCAAGGACTAAAAGAAATAGCAAAAGGAGAAGGGTTAAGAAAGTTGTTCTAATCCTAAGCAATGAATGAACAGTAACAATGGTGGCTACTATAGTAGACAGGCTTCCTAACCTAAGTTTTGCTTGACCAAGAGAAACCTACAGCTACACAAAACCAGTGCAATCTTCTAAGGTCTACTGATTTTCAAATTACACATACACATCATGAACATGCAATTGAACTAGGTTGCAGTGTAATGACATAAAGAAGCCCATGCTAACTTTTCACAGCAGCTTGTCACCAACAAGTGCTAAAAGTATGGGCTGGAAGCTCATCAAATACTATAACAGCAACACCATCATAACAACCATTCAAGAAACTAATATAGTTAAAACTAACATAGAAGGTAGAACCATGCATGCAAGATGAGAAAAATCAAAGACAACATCCATTAAATCATGCAATGTTGTCTTCTATTGCTGCAAATTCCTTTTACAATAGCTCTCCAACCCTTACAAATGAGGGGCAAACCCCTATTTATAGTTTTCCAAAGCCCAAATGAATGGCCAGGATTGAATTACATCGAATGGCTTAGATTTGATTTACATTAGGGTTTCACCTACCCCCCATTATCCAACAATTTTAAAATAGATCTTTGTCTTTTCCCTATTTTTTCATCTAGTGCTCAGGTGCTGTAGCAGTTTCATCATTTAGTTGATTGCCCTTTTACTATAGCTGAAACTGCTTGAAAGTTTCCTTCTTACTTGATGTGTTTGCAGTGTTCTTCCTTGGATCAAACGAGTTTGTTGATGATTGGTATCAATGGATTGGTTGCCCCTGATTCGAGCGAACAACTCATCATCATCTAGTGAAAGGTAGGACAACTCCTTCATGCCTTCTTCAAGGCCACCCCCTTGCATTTTTGTCCTTGACTTCCTTGGTACAGGCCTTCTTCTAATGTCAACCCTGTTGGTGGGTGCGAGGGGAGAGGCAAACATGAAATGAATGGTGATAGGAGCGATGCGCTTTCCTTGTTCAGTTTTCTCAATGGGTCTCCTGACAGACCCGCAGTAGGCTTCTTGAATCCTGCATACATGAAGAGTCGCAAGTGCTCTCATACACAAATCAAGGAAAACGTTAGTCAAATCTTGCAAAATCCTTGTTAGATCCATCCATGCATCATCAAAAGATCATAATATTCATATTCAAAGCTCATCTGGACCATAAACATTAATACTGGCCCAAGGGGGCGGGTAGCGAACAAGGGACAGCAAACCAGAATGGAAGTTCTCGGACCTCACAAAACTTAGCAAAACCAATATTTTTCAATTATAGCACATGGAAAAAGGGGAAGGAAGAGTGCTTAGGAAAACTTCCTCAAGATTGGACCCATTTGAAAAAAGCGGAAGCTCAAAATGGTCGGGGAGAGATAGAGTCCCGGAAACGGCCACGAAGGGGTCGGATCCTGGAGGCTAGGTCACTGGGGCTCCATGGATGTTCCAAAATGGCCACAGAGGGGCTGGGTCCCAGAGGCTGGGTCACTGGGGCTCCAAAGATGTTCCAAAATAGCCAAAGGGGGACGAAGTTCCGAAACCACCGAAACTTAACGGAACGTTGACGAAACCTTGGTAGTTCACTTAGGCACCACAAACACATTAAATCCACCAAAAAGTTGTCCCTAAAGTCAAAAATGTGGAAACCAGACTAGCGGGGGTCCACAGATGTTTCCAAAACAGCCAAAGAGGGAGGTAGTTCCAGAGGGAAAGTTCTGAAACCACCAAAACTTAACCGAACATTAACGAAACCTTGGCAGTTCACTTAGGTACCACAAACACATCCCAAATCCACCAAAAAGTTGTCCCCAAAGTCAAAAATGTGAAAACCGGACTGGCAGGGGTCCACGAATGTTTCTAAAACAGCCAAAGAGGGAGGGAGTTCTAGAGGGAAAGTTTTGAAACCACCGAAACTTAACGGAACGTTGACGAAACCTTGGTAGTTCACTTAGGCACCACAAACACATCCCAAATCCACCAAAAAGTTGGCCCCAAAGTCAAAAATGTGGAAATCGGACCGGCGGAGGTCCACGGATGTTTCTAAAACAACCAAAGAGGGAGGGAATTCTGGAGGGAACATTCTGAAACCACCGAAACTTAACAGAACGTTGATGAAACCTTGGCAGTTCACTTAGGCACCACAAACACATCCCAAATCCACACAAAAAGTTTCCCCCAAAGTAAAAAATGTGGAAAAAAGTGAATCAAGCGATCAGGGACCAAGTTAGTAGGAACAAGACAATGGGAAAAAAAGGGACGGGGGACTTCATTTCTCCACAGATTTGAATACCCCAAGTAGGTGAATTTGGTAAGGGGAATTTGATCCTTTGAAGGCACATGACCAATTTGGGCTTGGAAAATGGGGCACGCAAAATAAGACAGGAGCAAAGCAGCCTGTCAGGAGCAAAAAGAAAAGGGGGGTCCCTGCCTATGGCGAGGCATGTGTGCAAAACATGCACAACAAATGGTGACTCACTAGGGAAATGCTCCAGAGCATTTTGATGACAAACTGGAATCACGAACCCAAAATCTCTGGTTCCGCCCTTCACACTAGGGCAAACAAACTAGACACCCAACCAAAGGATCAAAACCACTAGCCAACCCAACCTTCAGTATGATGAAAATCCAAGTGTGTGCAATTGCGTTAATTCCCATCCTTCGATTGCTACAGGAACCCAAGCTCCATCAAGTCAAGCTACATAGTTTACTCTAACTCCAAAAGCATCTAGGACATTGCCTCGCTGCCAGTCAGGTGTCCATAGCCACGATGAGGCTGTCATTGTGATTCTCCCGAACATTGCTCTACTACCGGCCATGCGTCCATAGCCCCAGTAGAGTTGCTCGGATACCCCTGAAAAGTTGAATTTTCTCTTTCTTTTAATTTTCAATGTTTTTTTTCTTTCTTTTCTCTTTTCAGCTCTTTTATTTCCACCCGCAAGCATTGAAGCTCATGCTCAAGCTGAGAATCACAGTGGCGCTGGAGCAGAATTTTATATTTTTCACTTAACTAGACTTCACAAAAGGCCCTCCAGTGATTGTCAAATTCTTAAGATGTGTAAGAGCTGTAAGATTTTAGAATATGTCAGAGTCAGACTAAACCAACAATTTATCCTCTTTGAATCAAACACCCAAATCACTTGACAGTAACAGAAGACCTTCACCATCCACTCTAAAGACTTGATTAGAGTTTGACAAAGAAATATGTAGAACAACCCCAGGCGATAAGTATGGTTGTTGTGTGCACAGATGTGCCCAGCTAAAAACAGACGGACCCTGAGCAAAGCAGCAGCAAAGTGAAAGAAAACAACCAACAAAGCAACCAACCAACCTAAGGAAAGCGAGAAAGCAGAGTATTTACAGGAAACCTATACTACTCAAAACGGGCTATGTACAAAGATATTTACAAAGAACTATGTTCAAGCAAAGCAAGCCAAAATTAATGTTCATTGGATTTCGCAGTGCATGCACAAGCAAATGGGCGATCATTATCATTCTTAACCATGCAAACTTATCTTTATATTCAGAAAAATAAACTTCAACATTGCAGCACTCAAGTTCAATCACATCATCATGAAAAATAAGCAATTGAGGAGGCTCGTTGAACCCATGGTTAATCCATAAACATGTTCGTTTTCCCTCGTTCCCATAACCAAAATAATAAGTGCAGTTATGAGAAATAATAGGGGAAAGGAAGGATAGAACCTAGATGTCATCACATGGAGGTGGCAGCGTCGGACAGTCGAGAGCAAGCACAACATCATTGATCGTTGCATTGGTAGCCTCGAGCGGGCGTGGTGGAGGGTGCAGCACTTCGGACATTAAACTTGCATAAGGTTGGGAGGACGGGGTAGCAAACAGCTCTTCCAATCTACCAATGGGACCTACAACTCCAGTTGGTAGTTCTTCAAAAAGAAATACTTCTCCACATTGATCATCTACAAACTTGGGATCCACTTGGTTGTTGTCCTCAAGGGGCAACATGTTGTCTCGTCTCCTTCCCCAAGTATCAACCTCTTTTTTATGATGTTCAATGTTATGGGATAATGACATGGACAAATCTATCCTATTGCAGCTCCCTGAATGTGAAGGAGGATCAACAATGATCATGGCAGAAGGGCTCCAAGTTGCATCTTGTAGTTGGTCAATTTTGTCATACTTGTTGGAAGCCATCAAAACACCCCCACATTTGTCTTCTTCCCTTTGTTGTTCATGCATCTCATTATGATGTTCACTCGTTTCCTCTTGCTCACTATCACTATAAATGGAGAAAGAGCTCCTCTCCAAATCTGGAAACTCTAGTGCATCATTGTTCAGGGGCTCAAGGAGTATGTATTCATCGCTACCGTCTTCTGGGATGTGCTCTTCCTCGGCATGAGCATACCTTTGTAGTGCAACTCCCAATGGAAAGAAGTCATCAATTGATGGCACCTCATCAAGGGGACCAAAGTCCACTGCATAATTTCCCTCCAAAGACTCGCCAAAAATCCCATCATCCATGGCACACAACTGCTCTTCAAGAGGAAGAACTTCTTGGTGACTAGTGGACAACATTCCCGCTTGATCTACTTCATCGCTCAAAATTCTAAGACTATATTGTTTTCCTTCTTCTATTGCTACCCCAACATCCTCTTGAGGCCTACCTTCAGCTGAGCCATCACTCTGTTCAGGCTCTTGGTCTTCTACTTCGATCTGGACAGCAAGTAGAGGAGGTCGGGCACTTGGTTGCCTCGCTTGTTCTTTGACTTGCTTGATGACTTCTTTGCACAGTTCGCATGTGAACTCCGAGTGTGATTAATCATGAAGTCTGCACCAATTTGGTAGTAGCAATATCTCCAAATCCACTTGAGATCTTAGTTCAGACCAATCCTTTGCTAATCTGGAGACGAGTTAGTCATATCTTTCCGCTACTAGGTCCTCATCATCACTTGAAAAATAAGCTTGATGGTAGATAGTCGTGGCAAGTGGTTGTTCCCACTCCAAACTTGCATTTTCAGATTCTCGATCACTGTCATTGATGAAGGAGAGATCTTCTAATCTGATTTCAATTATACCTTTGTTGTCATTTTCTACTGCTCCAAGGCTTTCAACCTTTTCTTCTTCCTATTCTTCAGCATCTGAGTTGGTTGTCCCAACATCCATGGCTATAGACTTCATTGGTTCATCATCACCTACCAATTTCTCTTCTTCTAGAGTGGAGGACTGTCTTTGATTGGTGGAGGGAAGACCTTCTAAATTAGTTTCAATCATATTTTCACCAAGGCACCTTGCTGTCCTAGTGAAATCTGCCTATTCCTCCTAGCTTTCAACTTCAATGTTTGTTGCTCCAACATCAGCTTGTATCAAATTTCTTGGTTCATCCTTACTTTGATGTCCTTCGGATGTTGACAGCTCTTTTTCCTCATGTGATAACTTCTCCTCATTGGGATTTGGCTGCTCCAACTTGTCCAAACAACCCTTGGCTTGAGCGATGATGTTTGTGCATGACGAGCAAGTGAATTCAAAGTGGGGTGCATTGTGAAATTTGCACCAACTAGACATCAATGTTTCCTCCAATCTTGGTTTGTCTTTGTTGCTCAAATGTTCCTGGATCAGCTCCTTGAATGCCTTGGCTGCCATGGTTGTCAATTCTTCCTCCGGGTATGCAAGGGCTAAAGGTTGATAGATTTCCCAAAAGGGAATTTCTCCCTGCAAGACCCTTTCGATTTTGCTCAAGAAGGTCAAACATCCCAATTCGTTGTGCCTATGAGTGCAATGGATCCGACATCTATCCACTAATGCAAATTGTTGCAATGACTTCTTCAGTCTCTTATTCAAATCTGCATGCAGTTGAGTGATGTCAATTTGTGCATGCTGCTCCATTTTGACTCAGCTTCTACTTTCCCTCAGAATTTTCTAATTTTTAGCATTAAAAGAGATCTCCTTATCTCAAATTTCTTCTTGAAAGTGCTCTTTTTGATTTCCAACTTTCAGCTTTGTAGCCTCAACATGTCATGCCCTCCTTCTAGCACCAGTTCTATTGATGTCTTTTGTATGCACTTCTCAACACAGGCAGTGCATAGGTGCACTACCTCTCTTGAAATACAATCTTCCACAATCAAATTGCAGAACACTATCCCAAGGTCTCTAATGTTAGGTCTTGACAGTGCTTGGAATATCTTAGTTGATTTATACGATTTGTTGGAATCATAAGGCGGACATACAGATGAGTTACAAAGCGGGGAAGTTGGATTTGCAAATGCAGTAAAAAGTGTTGGAAGTGAATGAACAGTGGTTGTCCACTCAAAACAACAAGTTGAAACTCATCAAGTTCATCTGATTTAGCTTCATGGTGATGCTTGAGATCCTACTCTAACCAAGGACTAAAAGAAATAGAAAAAGGAGAAGGGTTAAGAAAGTTGTTCTAATCCTAAGCTATGAATGAACAGTAACAATGGTGGCCGCTACAGTAGACAGGCTTCCTAACCTAAGTTTTGCTTGACCAAGAGAAACCTACAGCTACACAAAACCAGTGCAATCTTCTAAGGTCTTCTGATTTTCAAATTACACATACACATCATGAACATGCAATTGAACTAGGTTGCAGCAATGACATAAAGAAGCCCAAGCTAACTTTGCATAGTAGCTTGTCATCAACAAATGCTAAAAGTATGGGCTGGAAGCTCATCAAATACTATAACAGCAACACCATCATGACAACCATTCAAGAAACTAATACTAAAACTAACATAGAAGGTAGAACCATGCATGCAAGATGAACAAAATCAAATAGAACATCCATAAAATCATGCAATGTTGTCTTCTATTGCTGCAAATTCCTTTTACAATAGCTCTCCAACCCTTACAAATGAGGAGAAAACCCCTATTTATAGTTTTCCAAAGCCCAAATGAATGGTCAGAATTGAATTACATCAAATGGCCCAGATTTGATTTACATTAGGATTTCACCTACCCCCCATTATCCAACAATTTTAAAATAGATCTTTGTCTTTTCCCTATTTTGACATCTAGTGCTTAGGTGATGTAGCAGTTTTGTCATTTAGCTGATTGCCTTTTTACTATAGTTGAAACTGCTTGAAAGTTTTCTTTTTACTTGATGTGTTTGCAGTGTTTTTCCTTGGATCAAATGAGCCTGTTGACAATTGGCATCAATGGATTGGTTGCCCCTGATTCGAGCGGACAACTCATCATCATCTGGTGAAAAGTAGGACAACTCCATGCCTTCTTCAAGGCCACCCCTTTCCATTTTTTTCCTTGACTTCCTTGGCACAGGCCTTCTTCTAATGTCGATCCTGTTGGTGGGTGTGAGGGGGAGAGGCGAACATGAAACAAATGGTGATAGGAGCAATGCACTTTCCTTGTTCAGTTTTCTCAATGGGTCTCCTGACGAACCCGCAGTAGGCTTCTTGAATCCTACATACATGAAGTGTCGTAAGTGCTCTCATACACAAATCAAGGAAAACATTAGTCAAATCTTGAAAAATCCTTGTTAGATCCATCCATGCATCATCAAAAGATCATAATATTCATATTCGGAACTCATTTGGACCATAAACATTAATGCGGGCCCAAGGGGACAGGTAGCGAACAAGGGACAGCAAACCGGAATTGAAGTTCTCAGACCTCACAAAACTTAGCAAAACCAAGATTTTTCAATTATAGCACATGGGAAAAGGGGAAGGAAGATTTCCCAAAAAAACTTCCTCAAGATTGGACCCATTTGAGAAAAGTGGAAGCTCAAAACAGCCACGAAGAGACGAAGTCCCGGAAATGGCCACGAAGGGGCTAGGTCCCAGAGGCTGAGTTGTTGGGGCTCCACGGATGTTCCAAAACGGCCACAGAGGGATGGAGTCCCGGATACGGCCACGGAGGGGTTGGGTCGTTGGGGCTCCACAGATGTTCCAAAACAGCCAAAGGGGGATGAAGTTCTGAAACCACCGAAACTTAACGGAACTTTGACGAAACCTTGGTAGTTCACTTAGGCACCACAAACACATCCCAAATCCACCAAAAAGTTGTCCCCAAAGTCAAAAATGTGGAAACCGGACCAGCGAGGGTCCACGATGTTTCCAAAATAGCCAAAGAGGGAGGGAGTTCAAGAGAAAGTTTGAAACCACCAAAACTTAACGAACGTTGATAAAACCTTGGCAGTTCACTTAGGCACCACAAACACATCCCAAATCCACCAAAAAGTTGTCCCCAAAGTCAAAAATGTTGTAACCGGTGGCGGGGGTCCACGGATGTTTCTAAAACAGCCAAAGAGGGAGGGAGTTCTGGAGGGAAAGTTCAAACCACGAAACTTAACGGAACATTGACAAAACCTTGGCAGTTCACTTAGGCACCACAAAGACATCCCAAATCCACCAAAAAGTTGGCCCCAAAGTCAAAAATGTGGAAACCGGACTGACGGGGGTCCACGGATGTTTCCAAAATAACTAAAGAGGAAGGGAGTTCCAGAGGGAAAGTTCTGAAACCACCGAAACTTAATGGAACGTTGACGAAACCTTGACAGTTCACTTAGGCACCAAACACATCCCAAATCCACCAAAAAGTTTCCCCCAAAGTCAAAAATGTGGAAAAAAGCGAATCAAGCGATCAAGGACCAAGTTAGCAGGAACAAGACAATGGGCAGAAAAGGGACGGGGGACTTCATTTCCCCGTGGATTTGAATACCCCAAGTAGGTGAATTTGGTAAGGGGTATTTGATTTTTTGAAGGCACATGACCAATTTGGGCTTGGAAAATGGGGCACGCAAAACAAGACAGGAGCAAAGTAGCCTATCGGGAGTAAAAAAAAAGTGGGGTCCCTACCTACAGTGGGCTGTGTGTCCAAAACATGCACAACAATGTCAATATCAATAGGTCCAATTTTTCTCCATGTCCATATGTTTATAGATTTTCCTCCAACTCCTAAATTTTTATTTCCCTTTCTTTGTCCCTTTTCTCATAGGTCTTTACCAACTCTTCTAACTATTTGATCCTTCCTAATGCTTCTTCCAATTTCTTCCTAATATTCCTTTCTTCTAAAAACATTTCCTTATCTTTTAAAAATTTCTCACCTCCACACCCTATGTATTCAAAACCATCACTATTAGAGCTAATTGGGGCTCTCTTTCTTATTTTATTAGCAATAAAAACATCCTTTGAATTTGACTTAGGAGTAGATATATACTATTTTCTCTTCGCAGGAACATGCACATTTTTAGAGGCATTTCCTTTCATTTTTTAATCAATTTCAACCACCAAAACATCTTCTTCTTGTCCTTTGTCCCTTGTTTCCTCTTTTGGTTTCTTTATACTTCCCCTCATAACACCTTTCTTTCTCAAGCGGCTTGAATGGCTAGGTGGGGTAGATGTCTTTTTCTACGTATCCTTCTTTTTTTGCACCTTTGAAGGTGTAGAAGAACTACCTTTCTTTTTCTTGGTCTTAGGCACGTTTTAGAGGAAGATGGGGTCTCTTTTTCTAAAGGTTGGCTAGATGCTACATGTGGTGATCTTTGCACATTTTGTTCCTGTATAGGAGTAAATTTGTACCCCATGTACAAATCCCCTTTTTGTTGTTATCCCCCCTTAGAAAACCAAGTTTGAAGGCTTAATTCCACCTAAGCTCACTACTTGCATCATACTTGGCACCTATTTTGAGTTTCGGTGGAGGCATTTCTATCAAGGATGCCTGCACAGCGCACAGACGTCCACGTGACACATGAACATCCCTAGCAGATTCCTGCAAAGGTGTTACACTTCTTATTGGGAGTCAAGTTGTAATGCCCCCTTCGGTCGACCGACCCGAATATGGCCATTTTTCTTCATCTTCTCTTCAAATTCATCCCTTGAGCAAGCATTTCATCCTCTAAGCATTCAGTTGATCTTCTACACTCATCTCACAAGCTTCAACACACTTGTTCGCATCCACTTCAAGCTCCAAAAAGCATACAACCATTCCATTGCAGCCAAAGAAACACTCCATCACTTCAGTAGAGAAACTTTGGGACCACACCATTACAACAGAGACTCAAGTCCTCTCATATTCTCCCCCAAGCAGCCTTGAGTGCTCTTGGTGGAGGTGGTAAGCTTCCTTCTCCTCTCCTCTATCACTTGGTTGAGTGAGCACTTTACTGTTTTGTAGTGCTTTAGTGCTCTTTACTACATTGTTTTCTTTATCTCATTCTCTTGGCTGTTCGTGGAGGTGGGAACACCTAAACAGGGGTCCGACTTAGGCAGGCCCCTATATAGCCACTCAACATTTTCCTCTCTTGTTGTTTGTAGGAGTACGTTCTCTTCGAGGAATCAACTAGCGAACGAGTTCCTTGGTGAGATCCTTCTTTCTCTCTTCACTCTCGCATTCTTGCTTTATAATATTAGAGAATATTTCATTTACTTAATCACATCATTCTAGCCCTTTAGTTAGCTAGTTGGGTTGTTAGCTAGTTTTTCTTGGTTTGACATTCATCTCCGCTATTGTCTAGCTGTATGGATGCTAGCGCACTTTAGAGATGCCAGCACATCGCGTTGTCGTCTAGAGACCATGCTTTCATCCTTGAATAGAGAGCTTCCTGAGGCGTGTTGGACCTAAAAATTGGCTCACCTAGCCCCCTCCTTCATTTTGGGTCTGTAGAGTGACTGAGAGGCCCCACAGTCCTCGTTACTCTCGCCTTGTATTTCATAAAACTACACTTAGTTGAGGTAAGTTAGGGCAGCCTCTCGCGTCTTGGCCCTCTGTGACCTGGGGTCTTGCACACGGTGGTCCCCCTCACTTACATTTTTGGTGAGCCCGACATGAACCAACATTTGTTCATCCAGTGGTGTTGGGACCTCTCTTGTATCTCGTGATTGTTGTTTGCATGAGTGTTGTGAAGGTTTATGAGCATCACAACCCAATCTACAACTTCCAGGTATATTGTTAGGAGAAGTATACGACACCCCCCAATGGAAAGGACGAAGGTCTCAATTGGTCTCTCTACAGGCCTTTTCTCTACTCCCTCTATTAGTTTGGTTGCACAGGAGCAGTTGTCAAGGAACGAGATGGGATTCACTGACAAAACTGATCACGTTCCCACTCCCCCTGCATCTCCTACGCCATCATCGATGGACGAGTATTAGGCCATTCAAATTCTTGCAGAATACATTTCCGCTCTTGTTAAGGGATTAGGAAACTTAGAAAACCATTTGGAAAGAAATCTGAAGATGGCTAGAGCCACTCGGGTTGTTAGTGAATTAAAAGATATGATGAGTAAATATCGAACAGGCATAGAACTTCTTACTAGCATCCTTGGTCTCACCAAAGCATGTGCTCCTTTGAAAAATCCTAGCTTCACACAAGGAGTCACTTTCAAAGAGCATGAAGGATAGTTAGGAGTATCGATGCTTCCCATATCTGTCTACATGGCCAACGCGTTCCCTTTTGTCAATATCCCTTATGTCTCTAAACAACCTGAAACTATCAAGGTTAACAAGGTCCCCTTGGGCTTTAGCTTCACCCCTCCTATCACCTCTAGTGGTGGAGGCTTTCGCAGGATGAGTGGTGGAGGCTTTGGTAGTGGTGGTGGATTTGGTAACAAAGGCGGTGCTGATGGAGGCAGCTCTGGTGGAGATCACAGTGGTGGTTCCGGTGGGGGCCCTACTGGTAATAGTGGCTCTGGTAATGGTTTTAGTGGAAGTCACACTGGTGGTGGCTGTAGAGGAGGCCTTGTTGGTCGTTCTTGAGGAGGTCCCTCTGGCCCTCTATCTTCTAATGACCCTATTCTAAACACTCTTCTTCAGAATATGGGTAAGATGCAAAGCCAGTTGGAAAGTCTTTCCCAAGCCTCTACCCATCCTATCTTCCAGCTCTTCTTTCAACATAGCCCATTGTCGGTTGCAATCTTGAACACTCCTTTCTCTCAAGGAATGGAGATCCCTAAATTTGAGAAGTATGGTGGTAAGGGAGATCCGCAGACACACGTGTCTTCCTTTAACACCTTGTGCACTAACTTCTTCCATCATGATTTGTTGATGGCTAAATTGTTTCCCTGATCTCTTAAGGATACAACACTCAAGTGGTACTATTCCTTGCCTGACAACTCTATTTTCTCATTCGATCAACTTGTAAATCAATTTCTCAGACAGTTTCAAGAAAACATCAGGCTGAAGTTGAATTTTTTGGATC
This sequence comes from Sequoia sempervirens, assembly GCA_007258455.2. Lineage (NCBI taxonomy): Eukaryota > Viridiplantae > Streptophyta > Pinopsida > Cupressales > Cupressaceae > Sequoia > Sequoia sempervirens. The sequence continues at coordinate 530,361,938 of VDFB02193867.1, forward strand.
TCATCTGATGTAAACAAGGAGATAATGAAAAAATCATTGATTTCATAGCACGCTACCAAGTGCTCCTCTCACAAATCTCGTATCAGTTGCCCAATTCTGATGTGCAAAAGGTATTTATAGGGAACTTACAGAGGCCTTGGAAAGAGAAGTTTACCCTCATGAAATACCCTTCTTTCACACACTTGTGTGTAGCCTTACGAGAGTACCAACAGATGGTTGTTCAGTTCGGGGGATCGTCCTAGTACTCTTGTTCTGAAGGGAAGTCCATCGTATCAATCTCTAGGAAAGGTAAGGTTGTTACGAATGTAGTAGCCGCTGCTGATGAAAATGGCCTCAAATGTAACTAGAAGCTTACAAAGTTATCAGAATCTTATACTTCCATCTTACAAAATCTGTTGAAGGATAAGATCATAAATTTATTGACTCCTAAGCTTGTTAAAGAACCCTACCCTAATTGGTATGATGGGAGCACTTATTGTTAGTACCATCGTGTTAATGGACACGATATCGAACATTGTATGTGGCTGTGTCATGAGATACAAGACCACATCAAGGATGGTACCATTCGTCTTGATGGAAATAAACAAAACACTAACAAATCAGTGGTGAAAGGTAATAGTGAACTCCAAATATACACAGACCTATTTCCGTCACACTCTGCTAACATGATTATCGATCTGGCTAATTTTGTTACCCAACCTGAGGCCTATGTTAATATGGTCATGATAACTTCCATTGTTCCATCCCATGGTGGATATTTGTTGGACCACTTTTGGCCCTCCCCAGTTGGTCTGCTTCCTTCGAGAACGGACCTGCTTTACAAAAATTATGTAAAGTATAAAACTAGGGGCAAAGGGGAGCAAAAGTTGACCCTTCCTACGATAGAACAATTGGTCGCCTCCTCTTCCTGAGAAGAAAAGGAGAAGCCCACACTAACTACTCTCCCTTCCCCAAAAGGGAAGGAGAAGTCCATGTCAGCTCCCTCTCCTTCCCGTAAAGGTAAAGAGAAGGCTACCTCCTCCTGAACCACCTTGTCCTCTCCCCCCTCTTGGGAAGAGTATTGGATGATCCGGCCCGACAGCTACCCATTGAGTCTGATGATTCCTCCTTGGCGTAGACCGAAGCTTAGGATCACAAACCTCCCTAATGAATACCCCAGACTATGGTACTACTTATATGGAAGAAAGAAAGGTTCTCATAGAGAATTCAACCTGCGACCTCCTACCACTCCTACTCCTAAGGCAGTGAATGGGAAGAGGCCCTTTGTCAAGGCTCTTGAGTCGAATCCTCCTATCACTCCTCAGCCCATTCCTCCTACTCCCATGCAAGAACCTACTGGAAACAGCCATGGTGGACGTTCCCATGCTTGAGTAGGAACCTTTTGTTCCTTTGCAAATTCTGGCCCCTAACTCCAAGAGTCATAGAAACTTCCTTGCGTGAGAGTGCAAGCGTAGGTGAAAGGCTCTCTTGGATGAGCAGGTTTCCTCACAAAGGAAGGAGGAAGAAACGATCGCCCTTTCCTCAGGGCCTCCTGTAGTGTCTTCTTCCTCCCTTCCTTTTGCTTCTCTCCAATCTGGTCCTGTACTACTCCCAACTTCTATTGCGAGTACGAATGCGCCTAACCCTAAATGGGTACAGGTGTTCATCGCTCTCTCAGTGGAACCACCTTTGTTGATGTTTGTTCCAGATATCCAACCTTTCCCAAAGCCCGTGTATATGGTTAATACCTTGATTGTATCGGCTATGGTTCTCTCCTCCTCTTCCTCTATGCCTTGATCCTCGTCTATGGGGTTTTCATCTCCTCTGATGAAACAAGAGGCGGAGGGTGGTCCTTCTAGCAACGAAGGACATAAGAGGAATCCACCTTCTCCACAACATGGTCCCATGCTAACTTTTTTTGTCTTGGTGATAGAACCAATCCTGGCTTCCCCTAAGTTCGCCACCACTCCCAAATCATTCGGTGAACCTTGATCGCAGCCTGTCATTTCCGTCAAAGTTAGACATGGCACTCATGTGGGGTGCATGTTTAATTCCATGGATGAGGTCTTGGCTTTGCCAGTGATCTTCATGAAATCGCTGACCTTAGCTCCATAAGAGCTCAGTGAAGAAGACCTTGCGGGGAATTCTTCCTTAGCCCTTATTGTGGGAGGGTCAAATGCTCCTCATCTTAACATCCCACCATTGCAGGCTCATCCCCCTTCCCCTTATGAGGATTTAGATTGGGAAGCAGACGACCTCTTGGCCAATCAATGTTAGGAGGAATCCCTTTCTTGATCTTGTGTGTATGTGTGTGTGTTTTGTGATGTGTTCCCTCGTACTCATGCTATGTGTGCCTCGATGACCGTCGTCACCCCTATTGATGCTTGGATACAGGCATGGTTTTTTTTCGTAAACCTTCTTCTATCTATATCATCATTCTTCCATGTTTGTGCTTGACTCTCGATAAATTGGGGATGATGCAAAGTGTTGGGAGTATTTAGGATTCCCTTCCATGTTGACCCAATTTTTTATTTTACTTTGTTTTCCATGCATTCTAACTGATCTGGTTGGGGATTGATGATCTTTCACCTTGCACCACAATTACCTATTATTTTTATGAGCTCAGATGGATCTGACCCCACAAAACTAGATCCCCCTGTGTCCTTCATTTATGTTTTCCTATCTTTTTCTTTACCTTTATCTTTCTCTCTTCTTTGCTTGAGTTGTACCTCTCATGTGCGACAACGCCTTTGTTTAACATTTCAATTTTCAAAAAATGTGTTCGCTACCAAACGAATATTTTCTTGAAAATCCTTACAAACCTTTTTTAGAGTCACATTCTTAACTTGGAACCCTAACAGAATGTGTTTCCTTCATCACGGGTTCGTAAAGAAAGGACTTGAAAACCTTCCTTCGAAGTGGGAACAACTTTAATCTTCCCCTCGCATGGGTGCATACCCTTCCTTTCAAATTCCTTGATGAAGTGAACATCTTTCGAAAGGATCCCTTGATGATGGATCGCTCTGGGAAAAGGAACATCCACTTTTGAGCTTTGTGTCCCTTGAGTGGACCCCCTTTATTCATGGCGGGTTCCCAAGAGACCCCCTTTGAAAGTCATTAAATGGATTCTTTCGCATCTAGCTTGGGGGCAACTTGACTAGACCTATCCCATATCTTCATGTCTAGCTTGGGGGAAGCCTGACTAGACCTCACCTTTCAAACAGTGCATCCCTTGAGTGGACCCCCTCTCCTTTTGAAGGGTTCTTGAGGGACCCCTTTGAAATACTTTTGAATCATTGATGGTCTGCGCGACTATTTTCTTACTTTCCTACTTGATCGCTTCTTGACTCTGCAGAGTCTACTTCCGTTGGGTTTCCTCCATGCTAGAGTTTTTGGGGGATACCTTCCTTGCAGGTCTATGGGCCTGTGAGGCGCATACTTAACGAGGCTTCCTTCATGCGAGAGATCTTGGGGGTTTCCTCCTTGTAGGTATGTGGGCCTATAAGACACTTTTCTTTTCTAACATCATAGTTTCGAGCAGCTATGGAGTCCTTTGCTTTCCTGGACCTTCAGGTTCACTAGATCGCGGTTTGTTTCCTCGACAGTTCAGGTATACGTTTATAACCCTACTCTTTCTTGATCTACTTTACCGAGCACTCATCAGTATTTGTGCTCGCTAAAGTGGGGGGAAAATGTATAGGAGTAAATTTGCACCCCACGTGTAAATCCCCTTTTTGCCTTTATCCACCTTAGAAAACCAAGTTCGGAGGCTTAAGTCCACCTAAGCCCACTGCTTGCATCACACTTGGCACTTGTTTTGAGCGTCGATGGAGGAATTTTTGTTAGGGATGCCCATGTAGTGCATAGACATCCACGCGGTGCACTTACATTCCTAGAATATTCCTGCAACTGAACCTACAAAGGCGTTACACTTCTCATTGGGAGTCAAGCTGTAATGCCCCCTTCGACCAACCGACCCCAATATGGTCATTTTTCTCCATCTTCTCTTCAAATTCATCCCTTGACCAAGCATTTCATCCTCTAAAAATTCACTTGATCTTCTACACTCATCCCACAAGCTTCAACACACTCTTTGGCATCCACTTCAAGCTCCAAAAAGCATACAAGCATTCCATTACAGCCAAAGCAACACTCCATCACTTTGGTAGAGTAAGTTTGGGACCACACCATTGTAGCAAAGGCTTGAGTACTCTCATATTCTCCCCCAAGCATCCTTGAGTGCTCTTGGTGGAGGTGGTAAGCTTCCCTCTCCTCTCCTATATCACTTGGTTGAGTTATCACTTTACTATTTTGTAGTGCTTTAGTGCTCTTTACTACATTGTTTTCTTTATCTCGTTCTCTTGGCTGTCTATAGAGGTGGGAACACATCAACGGGGGTTTGACTAAGGTAGGCCCCTATACAGCCACCCAACATTTTCCTCTCTTATTGTGCGTAGTAGTACGTGCTCTTCAAGGAATTAGCTAGAAAACGAATTCCTTGGTGAGATCCTTCTTGCTCTCTTCACTCTCGCATTCTTTCTTTATAATATTAGAGAATATTTCATTTACTTAATCACATCATTTTGGCCCTTCAGTTAGCTAGCTGGATTGTTAGCTAGTTTTTCTTGGTTTGACCTCATCTTCACTGTTGTTTGGTCGTATGGATGCTAGCGCACTTTAGAGATGCCAACATGTCATGCTGTCGTCCAGAGACCATGCTTTTTTCCTCGGACAAGGAGCTTCCTGAGGCATAGTGTTGGACCTAAAAACTGGCTTGCCTAGCCCCCTCCTTCATCTTGGGTCTATAGAGTGACTGAGAGGCCCCATGGTCCTCGTTACTCTCTCCTTGTATTTCATAACACTATAAGTAGCTGAGGTAAGTTAGGGCAGCCTCTCACATCTTGGCCCTCTATGACATGGGGCCTTGCACACAGTGGTCCCCCTCACTTACAGTTCCTTAGGTTCACCTTGGTTGTGGGTAGGTGAAGCAGTAGGTGAAATAGGAGGAGTTCTTATAGATGCAATAGGTGACTCTAGGGTTTCTAGAACTATTGGTTCCTGAAGAATATAATGTCTTAATAGATTACAAAACTCTCCTAAGACACTTGTGGATGTTGAATCCTAAGGTTCCTTTTCACTAACAAGGCTACCAAGATGTAATGTGATAAGGTTGAATTATTTTGCTTCCATTGATATTCAAACCCCATTCCTTTTAGAAAATTGTAAAGGTAATTGGGTACATTAACTAATCTATTATGACAGAGGTGACTTAATAACTTAAAATTCATAGTATACATAAGGTATTTTCTACCATCACAAGTAATATACCTAATGATATAAGAAGCACAAGAGGCCCATACCCATGGATGTGACAGTCTCTTGGTACCTTGTGATAATGAATCAAGGTTTTCTTCTAACTCTCTAAACTTGTCCTTGGCAGTGACTGCATTTTCTCAAACAAGAAATTTAGCTCCAACCCTCGGTAGACTAGAAACTTGTGCAATTGCAACCTTTGAAGCATCCAATTTCAATCCATTGATAGTGGTTTCATCATGTTGTAATGTAGTTGCAAACTACCTTGACATGTCCTCATTAAATTATGTCAACTTCATAAAATAGTCCAACCATCCTACCCTTGTAAAAATAGGAAAAACTAATGTCTCCTACAATAATTATCCATGTGTTGATGGTTCCCTTTAGATAATGTCACCTCCCATGGTGAAATATTTTTCCCCTACTTAAAGCTCTAGAAATTCAGCTCAAATTTCAATTTCAACATCCCACCAACCCTCTCTATTTGCCACACTTGCATGCACCTCTTCCACTACAACTTCAATTGCTATGCCCTTCTTTCCTCTATTTCATCTTCTATTAGATTGAATGGCTTTGAATTGGCTCTGAATTTAGGCAATTGACAACTCAATTGACAAAAAAAGGTTGTAGGTGCAAAAAGGTATTAAGGGAAAAAGGGTTTGTATTGTTTGTTTCTATGTTTGGCTTTTGGTAGCAAAAAACTAAAAATTTGGCTTATATATTACCCCCCCAACTTTAAACCTTGAAGTGACCTCACTTCAATTCATGTGAAATAGGCGAAGGGTATGATTGTAAAGTATGGAAATAAAATTAATGAATATATAGCATTCAAAATTTAATACAAGTACATAATGAAAGCATTGGAAATCCATCATAATTATGGAAGTTTAGTATGCGTACCTATTGAATGTGATGAACATAACTCCATGCATGTGAGGCTATTTGAAGAGTTTCCATAGCATGATGTTGATTTGACAAGAGTTAATTGCAATGTATGGTAAAATGAATGGTAGGTTAGTACATATGATGAAATGAAGCAGGAAGTATAAATGATGGAATGTGGAGTGATAGTTCAAATGCATGAAATTCAAAATAGGAATGTGGACTGGAATGAGCATGTTGCATGTACTGATATGATAGGATTAATGTTGCATGTGTGGGAAAAAGTGGAGTGAAAGGTGATGAACTACAATTAATATGGAAAAAAAAATTAAACGTTATGATAGATAGTGATGTGGGTACTGTCTGCAACAGGTCTCGAACTGAACTGTGTCAACTCATATGTAGTAAGCTACAGGTCCCTAGCACAACAAGTCCCAAACTGGATTATGGCAACTTTAATACATTAAGCTATAGGTTCCTACGGTAGTATGGAGAAAACTTGAAAGAAGATTTGTGAATCATAGTAACTATGTTATGTGTGCTTAAAAGTGTGGGATAGTAATTTATACTTGAGTAACCTCGAGAGATGAACTGTGTAGGTCATCTATTGAGGCACTGTGAGAACCGGTAGTATATGTTGTTAAGTTGTTATCTTGTAGTAGACTATTTGTATTTGAACCATTATTTTGACCATATAGATGCATTAGAGAAAGAAGAAAATCTTCTTTCATGGCTGCTTGCTTATATATTTTCAATATATGTCCATTCACCAACACTGTGAGTCTTACTGCATCTATAGTTTATAACTTGACTAATCCATTGTGAAATACCTGTTGAATTTCATAGGGTCCCAAGCATCTAGACTGTAACTTACCCTTGTGATCTTTGTATCTAGAACCATACAGTAAAGCCTAGTCACCTATAGTGAACTCTTTGGCCTTTATAAATTGATTATGTCATTTATTTCTCTACTTATGAATGATCTCTATGTGATGCATGGCCTCCATTCTAATTTCATCCTTGATCCATTTAGACTATGTATCCTTTCCTACTGTGTTATTGTCAAATCCATTCCTAATTCCACTACTGTCTTGAGTGTCTTGTACTCAAACTCTATTGGAAAAACTATTGTTTTCCCATTGACTAGGTCATAAGGTGTGAAACCTATAGTTGTTTTCCATGTTGTTCTGAAGGACCACACTACTTCAGGTAATCTTGATGCCCAATCCTTCTTGTGAATTTGTACTGTCTTGGTTAGAATATTCTCAATATCTCTATTTGTAACCTCCACCTTCCCATTAGCTTGGGGATGATAAGGTGTTGATTTTCTATGTCTTATTGAATATTATTTAACCAATTAATAAATGAGGTTAGAATTAAACTGGGGACCTTGATCAGTGAAAACTTTTACAGGTACTCCATACCTGGTAAAGATTTCTTCATACAAAAACTTAGCTACATTCTAATTTCTTGCAAACTATAGTGCCTTGACCTCAACCCATTTTGTCAGATAGTTTGTACAAACCAAAATATATTCTTTATTTATTAGAGGCTGGTGAAATTGGAACAATGAAATCAATCCCCCATTTTTCAAATGGTGCTAGTGTTATCTATGGTTGCAAAGGAATTTCATCTATCCTTTTTGGTTTTCCCATTCTTTGAAATTTGTTACAAGTCCTAGTATACTTCACTAAATCCTTATGGAGAGTTGGACAATAATAACATGTTGTCAAGATCTTAAATTTTATCCTTTTGGATGTAAAGTGACCTCCACGGGGCTCATCATGGCAAGATTTTAGGATATCAAAGACCTCATCTTCTCTTATACATATCATGATATTATCTAGACCAGTATAGAATAAGTAACCAACTACCCAAGAATATGGAAAGATTTTATGCACCAACTGTCTCTTTTCTCTAAGAGAGAAATGTGATGGTATCTACCCTGCCACTAAGTAATTCAAGCAATATCAGAAAACACCTTATTCTATTTGTGTAGGCATCCATAACACCTTATTATATTTGTGTAGGATATCTAGACAAAAAACCTACCACCACATTAGCTTCGGCTTATCCACTATTTTTATATCAAATTCTTGTAGAAGGAGCAACCATTTGACTAGTCTCCCCCCAACTACAAGTTTTTTCATTAAGTATCTTCTGGTTGTATGATCTATGTGGATAAATACTTGATATACAGTGATATAATGTCTAAACTTGTTGATAGCATAAACATTTGCTAACATTTCTTTCTCTATGACAGTGTAATTAAGTTCAACTCCTTGTAAATTTTTGATATAGTAGATAGCATATTCCTTGTTACCTTCTTTTTTTCCCAAGACTACTCCTATCTATAGCCAAATCTAAAGCATTTGTGTGTATGTGGAAAGGCAGTGTCCAATTTGGCCCTCTCAAGATAGGTTCTTATGTCAAAGTTGTCTTAAGTGCTTTAAGAAAATGTTGACATTCTATAGTCCATTCAAATTTTGTGTCTTTGGTAAGTAGAAAAAATAAGGGTGATGCGATTTTACTGAAATATTGGTTTAATCTCCTATAGTAGCTTGCATGTCCCAAAAATCTCCTAACAACTTTTTGCTTCTTTGGCACACAAAGTGTAGAGATGATCTCAATCTTGCTAGGATCCACCTGAACTCCTTCACTTGAGATAAAGTATCCTAGAACAATCCCTTGATTCATCATCATGAAACATTTCTCATGACTCAACGATAAGTTATGTTCTTTACATCTTTTAAAAACCTTTTCTAGGTTGATTCAAGTGCATCTTCATAAGTATCTCCATAGGTAGTGAAGTCGTCCATGTAGATTTCCATGGAATCATGAGCATAGTCTGAAAAGATACTTAGTACTTCCCTCTAGAAAGTGGTTGGGGCATTGCATAGTCCAAAGGGAAGAATAGAATAGGCATATGTACCCCAAAGGCATATAAATGTAGTCTCATCATGGTCCTCTGGAGCTATCTTTATCTAGTTATGGCCACTAAATCCATCTAAGAAACATAAGTACTTTTCACTTCCAAGGAATCAAGCACTTGGTCAATGAAAGGTAGGGGGAAGTGATATTTTCTAGTGGTTGTGTTCAAATCCCTATAGTCCACACGTACCCTCCATTTTCCTCCTTTCTGAGGAATAATGAGTAATGGTGACACCCATTGGCTATTAGAAATGGGATAAATGAATCCTGCATCAAGTAGATTTTGCAACTCAGTCTTAACTATTTCTATTAAGGCATGGTTCATTCTCCTTTGGGTCTATCTAATTGGCTTGAAACCATCATTTATGTAGATACTATGCATGCAAATTTCTAGATCAATCCCCTTCATATCATGCTAGTCCCATGCAAAGGTTGTTGTGTGTGCCTACAACACAGTGTTCAAGGAATTTTGTTGTTCTTCACTTAATCCATTATTGATGTTTAAGGTTTTACCTAGCATGGTTTCCCATGTTTTGGATTCTGATTGCACAAATGAGAGATCAAGTCCACTAATGTTGGGAACACATTATTGTGGTAAAAGAGAATGGAAAAGTTGGGATACCTCTTCTTATGAATTTGCAGGTATAATGTTCTATAGTAGATCCTATAGACATGAAAGACAATCTTGTTGTTGTAGGTCCCTATCCCAGTTATCCCAGGTATGATATGGTCAATTAAATCATCCTCATCTTGGGCTCCTAATATGGAGTTGCATTCAATTGTCACGAGAGAGCTTACATGGAATAATGGTCTTCTTCATCTAAGGTAGGCCATATAGTATTCTCTAGGTTTTCATGAGGTTGGGTTGGTGGATAGATAACCAATTTCTTGGTCACAATCCCGTTGGATATTATCATGTTCTTAGACCTACAACCTATGAATGCATCAGTTGTAGCTAACCATGGTCTGCCTAAAACAAGTGGATATCCTGCAAGGTTGAACTTTGGCTACAAGACTATAAAATTTGTAGGATACTTTCATGAATCTAAGGCAATGACTAAGTCCTCAATGATCCCCTTAGGCTTCATTGTTGACCTATCTGCCAATTGTAAAATAGTTGGTGTAGGTATAAGGTTAGCTAGCTGCATAGTAGCTACATTGTCTCCTTAGTCATGACATTAATTGTTGCCACTAAGTCAATCAAGGTGTTCTTGATAAGGGTCCCATTGAACTTAACTTCCACTACTAGACTTCCAGGGTCTATGCATTTAGGGACAGTTATATTCCCTAGCATAATATCGACAAGGTTCCCTAGGACATGAACTGTATGAGGTTCCTTCCTCTTTCTCCCTAGTTTCTTAAGACATAGGTTTCTTCCTCTCTTGGTATAAATTGGGATGTCCTTGATAGCTTGGATGAGGTAGATTTTGATACTGACATCCTTAAACTAAGCCAATATGTTTGTCTTAGCTTGGGTATGATGTTTCTGAATGGTTAAATGCTCAAGGAAAGGAGGCTTTGGACTTGAGGTGGTCTAGTTTACTTGATTTGACCTAGGCTCTAAAGGTGAATTTCCTAAAGCTTTATTTGTGGGTTCCTCATCCTCCATCTCAGTGATTTGGTGGGATGAAGGTCCAATTAGTGTTTTCCCTAACTTGAGGTGGACATCACTCACCTCTACTCCATAAGTGGGGTATTGTATAGCCTCGTTAGTGTAAGCATGTTGGACAGGCTTGTTGTTAGGGTTAGGTGCAAGTTGGGCAGGTAATTGTGGCACTTTTGGTGGCTGATATGTTGTGTTTGGTGGATTAGGCACAATAGTTTGTTGTTGTGGCTGAGAAGGAAGTAAAGGCTATTGGTAATTCACATTTTGGTGCTACCACTTCTAGCCTTTTTTTCCATTGTGACTTCCACCAATTTTGCTACAATGGCCATTGAGGGTTATAATTGGCACCTTGAAAATTTTGTTGTGGCCATGCATTTGGTTGTTGTTGGTTCCAGTTTTGCTTAGGTTTTTTCCATTGGTTTTGGTTAGTTGGCCAAGGATGAGAATTTCAACCAGAGAAATTTTGATTATCAATTAGAAAAGATGCATTGAAATTTAGAGGGTCTTATGGCATACCTTGTCTTGACTGGCATGACATTCTTTGAGCAATGTAAATTCGTTTTCCATCGTATCCTTCCAGTGGTTGAAAATTCGGTTTCTCTAATTTTCCTCTATAATACTAACCACCCTTTTGCACTTGCTTTTTTCTTTTCTTTATTTGCAATTGGGGTAGTATTAAGTAAGCATTTCTTCAGCTTCTTCCTATTTCTTCTTTATATGTAGAGTGTCTAACTAAGTAGCATGATGACTTATGATATCCTCCTTCATGTTGGACAATAGGTTACTTAACTCCACACTTGAAACCCCATTAGATGTCTTTCCATGGTAGATTTTCTTCCCCCCTTGATCTTTAGGTAAAGGTCCTAGAATAGTTTTCGCAAACCTTGCAGATATCTTCAAAGGGTAATTCAGACACATCCCCTTTCCCAATAAGATTGAGGGAATCCATGCAATCATCATTGAATCCTCTTAAAAATACAAGATACAAGGATTCTTCTAAGAGCCTATTATGTGGTTTTCTCTTCAAGGAGAATTGGAACCTTTCTACATAATCATCCAATGGTTCATCCTCTTTCTGAATCATTCTAAAAATATCATCTCTTCTCCTATCAACTCCTCTGCAATAATCTTGGTATTTCTCCGAGAATTTTGTTTTCATGGTATCTAAATCTAGAACATATCTGCCTAGTCCCATAAACCATCTCATGGAAACATCTTTTAAAGTGGCAGGAAATAGCTTGATCCTATGAGCATCAATTGTGTAGTCATGGCACCTACACAGGACATCAAACTTGAACAAGAATATGCTTGGATCTTCAGTTACCAAACCATGGAAGACTAATAATGTTAAAGGAGGGATATTCTTCAACATAATAGCCCTCTCTTGGTTGGTAATTGGAAATTCAAAAGTCACATGTTATGGTGGATCATCCACTGTTGCATCACCCATTGTTTGGAAGGTCCCCTTAGTGTTTTCAGTAGATGTTGGTGAAAGGGAATATTCTTCATCATTAGTACCCTCACACTGATTAATGTAGTCACAAATATCTTCTATAGCTTGTTGGTTTGAGGGGAGAAATCTTCCCAAAGTTTCTCTCTGCCTCTATATACAATAGATATGACTTTGTATAGCAACGTGTCCTAAATAATGTTAGTGAAATGCTCTAGTATTTTGAGAAGATTAAACCTAATAGTCCTAATACTGAAAGAAAATTCTAAATTAGGAAAGCTTAAAAATGACAAAAAATAATCTTTGGAAACAGCACCATCCCTAACAGTGACGCCAAAAATGTAGAGTCCCTACTAGTGTCTAGTAAACTTGGTGGCAATCACACAATTCAAAGGGAAAACCTAGCTAAATAGTCCACTTAACATTTGGAAAGACCATTGAATTATCGACCAGGACTAGTAGACTTGTGATGGCACTAGCATTGTATGTGCTTTCAAATGCTTGGAACTACCTAAATCATTCTAGTAAAGGTGTTACACTTATTGGAAAGAAGTAAAAATGTATAATAGTAAAGGTGTAAAGCTGACTCTATGGCTATGGGTACCTACATCATAAATTGTAACTAAATTACTATTAATAAGTAATCACTAAATTAAATGAAACTACTAAAATCAAACCTACACTACACTCCTGAGTACAACTCAGTTGATTACAACATTATGAAGTAAGAATTATTGATAGCTATAACATGATGAATCTATCTAAAAATCATGCAAATATGAGGTAACTATTAAACATAAATTAACTGAAAAGAAAGGAGTGAAGGACAATTACCTTGAGTGGCCTTTGCTCAAGCGGTTGTCTTCACTAATCTAAAACCAAATCTAACTCCTTAGATCTAATACAATCATAATAACTCAAATCCATTCATTGTACAACTCCAAAATATCACATAAGATTCTGTTGAAAGATCTTATTTATGATATCATAATTGAACAATGAACATGTTCTCCATAACAACTAAAAACTGAAAGTATCTAGTAACTATATTCACTATTGAATGATGAACTAACTGACTAGCTAAAAACTGGCTAACTAGCTCACTTAAAACTCAACCACTGAGCTATGCATATAGGCATGGAGGAGCTTATTAAAAACAAGACTCTAAAATGAAACCATTAATTACCACTCATTGGATTCCAGAGTGTGACAAATATTCAACTAATTCTAAACTGCAACTAGAAAAGAAGAAGAGTCCAAGTTGGATTGTGACTCTATTGTAACAGAACTAGAACATGGAACACTCAAAATCAGTTATGTTAGAATCCCAATGGTAATAGGTTTCTTCCTTGTCCAATGTCTTTATTGAACATCATAATGATGCACAATCACCCTCATTAAGTGCCTCCATGTTGTATTTACTGCACTCAGTTTATTTTGGGACATCCCTTGTTCGTTGTCCAGGAACTCCTTCGGCTACGAGCTACATCTTGCAGTTGTTGCGGGCTATAGTACCTCCTCTGGCTGCAAGGGGTTAGTTCAAAAAACATGTACACAATACTAACAACCATGACTAAGCACAGATATCCAATCACAATTCATACATACCCACACATAGATCATGCAACACCATCATATCATAACCATATTTCCATATAATTAAACTAGGTTCAAGGTTTGCATAATAAGAATAAAAGATAGCATAATGTAAGAATATGTATGGAATAATTTTCTGATAATGTCTATAAGCATGCATAAAATATATGAAAACTAACCAATATCTTGACTCATCAAAGAGTTTATTTCTAGTAGTCTACAATTTCTTAGAGGTAAAACATAGGTTTCTCTAAGAGATTCAATAGATTTAGAACAAACTTTCCTTTTGTATGATGCAATGGAACTTCAAGTCAAACCCTCTCACAAATTATTTTTTTCTAGTTACTCCAATTTGGGTTTATTTACCCTACCTTCCATTTCGATTTGAGGGAACTTCCAAATATTCTTAGTTTTAGAAACTCCCTTTGGAAAACCATTGCTATCCTAGATTTTACCTAACTCTATTCTCAATCCACCTTTGCTCAATTTTTGGTGGAGCTCCAAATCTCTCTAGATTCTCACCTATTGAGAGCGAGTTCAAGGTAGGGAGAAATATTTGAAAATAACAACTTGATTATGAAGGTATTCTTTTTATATGCAGATCAAGCTTCATGGTTGGACATTTCAAGGAATAAAATTTGTAAGCAACTTGATTATGAAGGTATTTCTTTTAGATGTAGGTCAAATGTCAATGTCAATATATGATGATTAGTTAGTTCAAAGCTTCAATTTCTTCTAAAAGGGGCATGTACTCCAAATTAGGCTTCTTAGTGGAAAGGGACAAATAAAAGTGTTCAATTGTCTACTCATTTTTATTCAAGTTTCAACTTTAGTCCTCTGCAACTCCTCCTCATTCTTGGATCTCACCTCTTACATGGAGTCATAAAACATTCCATCATACTTCAACTAGTGCAGATTGTACCCCCTTTATGACTAGACATAAAGATTCGCCCTACTTCTTTGATTGGTACAAATTGTTCTCCCTTTGTGGCTAGGCCTAAGTATTTTTCGCTAATGCTAGCCCCAATTAAGGTTTTCGGGAAATATCTTCTTGTAAAGATATTGTAAATTAATAGTAATACTTTTTTTTAAAGGATTTGGCTCATTTAAGTTCTAATAATTATACCAAGGTTAAATAGAAGAAAGCTTTCTCAAGTTCAAGCATTGAGCAATGTAAAATGTCACTCTATTCTCATGCAAAGAAAAATATGTCCCCTTTTACTAGGATTGGTTGTACCCCTACAATAAAAAGGTTTTTCTCCTTGTTGATAGATTAGTTGTCTTTGTTTAATCGATCAATCCCATGAATTTTATTTTTTTAAATCTTTTAAATTAATGAAAAAAAATTCACTTCCCTCACTTAACTATTAAAAAAACCAAAAAAAAGTGACATTTTGGACTAACAAATTATCAGCTTTCTCTTGAAAAAGTTAATCTATCAAAACTTAACATACTTATCTATTGAACTGAAACAAATATTTTAAATACATCTATCTAAAAAAAATATTGAGAAATATAAATTTAGAACTATTTTATTTTATTTTATAATTTTAATTTTTTTCCAAATACATATAAGTGTCAACTCAATAATTTTTTAAAATATAATCACCAACACCTCTAAACTTAATTAATTAAAAAAAAATACTAAAATGCAATTATATAAATAAGTAATGATAAGATTTATTTTTCCCTCTAACTCATGAGCTTCATTGAATGATGTGGGACTAATCTGGAATCCATCGAAAAAAGAAATCTGAAAACCAAGTATTTCCAAGTTCACATTAAGAATACCCATTAACTTTGATTCCCTGTAGTGATACATAGCTTTGTTAATCCAAAAGTAGATTTAAAAAACTTATCAGCTGACAAAGTGTAGAATAAATGAAGTAACAAATACATCCCAACCAATAAAAATATAGAACCAATGCAAAATATCACAGCCCCGAGGTGTCATTTGCTGAACTCTTGAAGATCAAACCCAATCAGTTCCTCCCAGTTTAGGGACTGATATGCATTATCTTCCCTCATTATTATGTCATCCATTTGAACATCAACCTCTTTTGGTGTTCCTGCTACTTCTACTTTAGGAGAAGAATCGGTAGTAAAAGAGTGATGAGATGCCGTTTGCAAGGCAGCCAGCTCCTGTTTAGCTTCTGCCAATTGGGATTGCAGCTCCAAAACATGCTTCTGCAAATCACTTATGACACCTGCACAACCATTGACAGGATCATGGTTTCGAACACTTGCTTCATATATCATGCTATTCACAGCATCTGATCGCTTCTCTGGTGGAGTATCCTGCAACAAAACACCATGTTAGATATGCATGTTGCAAATAATGTTTTTCTTTGTTTGAATTTATAGTGCAGAGTCATTCTTTAAAAAATAAAAGCAATGGCAACTTGTCAACCTTAATTATCTTGGCAATCTTGCTTGCTCTGAATACTTTCATTGTTGTTAAAAATCTTTCAGGATCGCTTGATGGGAAATAGGGAGCAAGCAGACATTGCTCCACACATTTTCTTTTTCTGATCTTGCAAGCTGCACATGAAGATCCAGTTTGTAGCTCTCTTGTTGTGCCATCCATCTGCATTAGCTAAACAACATAAATTTCATGTGGGTTTCATGGTGGATATAGCCTACAACCAGATGAAAATATAAAGCCATGCCCAACAAACAAATTAAAGGAAAATCTGTATATGGCAAAGATTACCTTGACTGAATCTAGCAAATGAAAGTAGCCTTGGAGAAGATGTATGTAGTTTACACAAGTTTGATGCATATTTGGTACATTTTGTGGAAGATATAATCTATGATATGGTATAGAGATTTTTTCAAACGTTTCATCTCAAAATAGAGGAAACCCACAACCACAAAACAGTTACTAGCATTTTCTCTGTCTTTTTCCTTCACTGGAGTAACAACGGTATTATTGAACATAGACATGATCTGTCAATTTAGGCATGTCTGTAGTTCAAATTTAATTAACAATTTTATCTCACATCACAGATCCTTATAAACTGCCATATTACCATTAATAAGATTTATGAGAAATAATTGCATAATATTATAGCAAAGAGGAAACCCATTTTTAATAATTGGGTCACTGCACAATGTCATAATGGGAAATGGTGAAAACCATAGTGTATTTCCTCATTTCAGATAGATCGGATTTCTAAAGAGCACCCTCACCAATATTTGGGAGGTTATGGTTGTAGTGCTTGGTGGTAAATCAAGTGGAACAGTATTTGGAAGGTTTTGGGTTCAAGTACTTACTGTTTAGTAGTGTTGTAGGTCTCCGATTAGAGACCTTCTGTTTTGACTCATTATTTTAATATATAAAAGATGCAAGCATCTTGCAAGAGGGCATAATATTAGAAAAAAATAGGAGGAAAGGGGTTGTTGTTTCTAAAAGGTGAAGTAGCTGTTATAGGGGAGAGGACCCAGTAGTTGTGCACCATAATTTCGTGCTTCTAATTATCCTATGTGGAAATTTCAAATCACTCTCAATTTTTTACAGCAGCTTACTTGACAAGTCCCCTGCTTATAACTTTCGTTTCAGGGCCACATCAGCATGTTTTTTGTCGAGGTGTTTAAAAAGGCCCCAAAAAAAAGTGAGACCAATACTTGTGCATTCACATCTTGGGTAGTTGAGCGCTGATGTGGCATCATATGATTGGTTGCTTTTTAGACCAAAGGAATACATTTTGTTTAATTATGGGTAGTCAAGTCACAACTATAAACAACTACTATCACAACTATTAGACATTATATAAACTACTACTATCACAACTATTGGAACATGCTCAATAAAATCATGGATATAAACATCTTGCTAGAGAAAAAGCAAGATAATTACAGAGAACATTTTAGTACATGCTTCAAAATATAGAATTGAAATGAAATAAAAATATTATTAAAATTTAGATTTAAAAATATACAGTGTGTGACTGTACAATTGAACCGATTGTGAAAGATACAATTTATGAGTACTTTTATAAGGATACATATATCATATTATATATCTCCTAGATTCAAAGACCTTATGCTTCCTATCACCACTGTCTATAAACCTCCTTTAACTAGGTTTAGTAAATAAAAAGTAAATAAAAAGTTATCAGATGCATAATTTATCCAAAGTCCAAACAATGATCTGAAACAATGATCTTTTCAGTTCTCAGATCGAAAGTTATAATCCTGAATTTTCAATCTTGCGAAATCCACCAATTCTGAATCGACATATCTTGTCCTTTGATCTGATTTCTAAGTATAACACTATTAGATACCAGGATGCTTCCTAAGAAAGAAAAAATATGGAATAATGATTGTGATGTCAAGTGGTTGGACCATTAAAAATGAAGATCAAGGTTTAAATCTTCCTAAGAGGACATCTTAATGTTGAATGATATACTGAATGAATAGCTTAGCACTTGTTTTGCAGGTGGTTTATAGTCAAGGAGTGCTGCAAGGATGCGCCAAAAAGGCAGCCATATGATGTTGGAAGTGCTGCAGGAAGTTTGTGGCTGCGGTAATTCCATCAGATTCATGTACAATAGTTTGAACACTTACAAAAATCTATCTCTATCCAATTCACAAAAGAAAAATAGATTCATAAAATGACAAGAATTTTTAGAGCATTAGATCAGCTCTTGCTCCAGATTGCAGTAAATGATAGTCGCTATACATCCTTGAGCTATCGCTTTAAACCTTATAATTTGGCCTCTCTTTTTATGAATTTTTGCAGTCGATATGCAGATTTGGGGGGTTTCTTACCTGTTGTAACCTATCAACTTCTAGTAATTAATGAGATTCCTACTGCAGCTATTGTTGTCGATTTGGATATTGTAGTTTGGCATTTCAAGAATGGCCAATTGGGCTTATTACCGTATTTCACAGGCAATAATATCATGAGGACTTGATGTCTTAATACTATACTATTTGGAATCCATATCAGTTTGCAAAGATAAATAGGAATAAGAATATATAATCTTCTATTTCCAGTTGTGTTCACTCCACTTTGCAGGATCTAGATATAGTTTTCACTTTCATAATGGTTCTTGTTTGCAAGTCAGTTGGAAACTTGTAATGGAATTACTAGACTAAAATTCCCCCGGTGTGGTATGGAATCACTGCAATTGTCTATATGGGTAAGGGAAAATTTTGGTAACATAGACATCAATTCATTGGTTAGATGTGTGTCCATACATATGGACAGATTTTATTACCATTATAACTATTCTTTACAAAGAGTAGAACAGAAAAATGCCACTACAATAAAAATCATCTAAACCAAACACTTAATTAAACAGAAAGCATTAGTTCATTTAACCCTGTAAACATGCTGATCCCAAGTATGGAGGAAGAAAAATAAAAGGAAAAAAGAAATTTAACATACTTAAAGCTTTGAAAAGCTTACCTGGTGTTCTTCTAGATCTGAAGGAAGTGCAAAGGGCTAGAAAGTTGCTGAGGAAACTCAACTCTTCTGAAAAAATGGCTTTGAGGCCTGAGCAATGCAAATCTAATATTGAAAATAAGACAGTGATTTGAAGTGCTAGTAAAACCAATTTATTGAATGTGGAAAACAGTTAAGAAGTGGAAAATTGGATGTAGTAAAGCAAATTTCAATTTAAGAAATTTATATGACATGGGCAATTGCAGCTCCTATACTGGTAATTGGATTACTGATTCATTTGTTAATTGGAATGCTGATTCATTGGGTAGTTGGAGTACTGATCCATTTGGTAATTGAATTACTGATTCATTGGGTAATTGGAGTTTTCAAAGTAGTCCTTTATACTGTAAACAAGGGGGATTTTATCAAGCTGGATTGCATGGGTTTCACAACTTAAATAATTTGAAAAAAAACACTACAAAAGAGTTTTTTAATTGGTAATTCGAGTGTGAATTCGTTAGGCTTCCAGCTCAGTTGATCAACAGGCCTGATTTTCATCAACCCCATTCACATAATATTTTTCTTGTTTTACACTACCATTGCTTGTGAAAGTTTTCTGCACTGTTTTCCTCTATATAAGAGCTTCGACCAATCTGACATGTCTCACCAAAAAATTAGGTCCCAAATTCCAATATTCACATGTGATAAGAGTTTGAGTATGAGTTCTGCTCTCTTACAATTTATAAGGACATAAGTTCTGATTCTTTTAAGAAATATATATATATATTTTTTTTCTTTAGTATTTGAAATTTCTTAAATTCAAATCCTTCTTGGAATCGGGCTACATTGCTTCTAGATACTTTTACAATTTATTGAAAGAAGGTGACAGAAGGCTATTGATATGGTGAGTTCCTATTGAAAGACCAAACATTCATTAGAGTTGAAAAATCATATGATTGCATTTTTTGTTTTAAATTGGAAATTGATGCAAGAGGACAACACACACTCAAAAGAATTCAAAAACACATTATCAAATAATGGATATTCTCCCTTCAACCAAACTGAAAATGAAAATCAGATTTCAAATGAAATATATTCAAAACCCCAACAATTCACACCAGATTGTGTTATTACAACAACAAATAGAAACTTAAATCAAATGATCCAAACACAACCCAGATGGGGTAATATGATCAGGAAACCATAAATAATTTCAAATCAAACATGCAATAACATGCATAAGAAATAACTTCATATGTGTGTCTCAAAATGGGAAAAAAAATGCACTGTTTTCTCATAAAATCTGCAATAAATGTGTTTATTACAAGTGCATAAGTCTGTTGGTTTTACAATAAACCTCTGTAAATCTGATACAACACCATTAAACCTGTAATATGTGCTTCAACAGCAACCTTCCTTCAACAATCTAAAATTTCACCTCATTTGGAGCCCCCAACCTTCACTTGCACAATGAAATTGACTCTTCAATCTACGTTCTTCCACAACCAACTTTGCTAATCTTCAATCATGGATATAATAATCCATTTTCTGCTGCAACACCTCCTAAAACCTGCACAAACATGACTCCAATCTGCCCAAGAAGAAATTCCTACACCCTGAATTTGACTAGCTACTACTTAAATATTGCATTCAACTTTAGTTCTCCTCTAACTCCTCATTCTTCACGACCCACCTGGTAAAAATTCTCATAAAATACATTAAATGAACATATTAAAAATGTTAAAAAGGTATCTTTGAACCCACTTTCATGAAATTGCCAAAATTGGTTGACAACTTAGACTCCCACTCCACTCAACAGGACCAGAATAGCAAAAGGCAGATAACTCAATCTTGGGCACCCATATTTTTTATTTTTAGCATTTAGGAAATGATTTATGAGTTATGGAAAGTTGTAACTCTCAAATCTCATGTCAAATAAGGTATTTTTAAAATTTCAAGTTTCAAATCTGCCTCCTTAATTATCTCTAACATGCAAAAAATTGTGACATTTATAAAAACCAATTTATTTAATATATTAATTGGCCAAATATTGCAAGTTATTTCTCCAAATAAATAATTACCAAACTTAAGAAAATTAAAAAATGAAAATTCATTCTTTTGGTTGATGCAAGATTGCTCTCATACTTGTCTTTTTACCCTTCTCTTTTTTACTCACTAAATTGATCATCTAAAAATCTTATTTAATTGACAATGACACATATTCATTATATGTATGTATTTGCTAGTTGGACTTACACATAATGTATTTATTTTGATATAGGCAATTATATCTATATGTAACTTACTAGTACATTTGGGTATATATGAGGTTTATTGATAAATGGACATTTGTCTATGTGTAATTTAGTATGTGGATATATAAATTGAATATGAATATGAATATGGATATTTATTTATATATGATTTTTAATATGTAGACATATAAATTG
The DNA here is from genome assembly GCA_007258455.2 of Sequoia sempervirens. Lineage (NCBI taxonomy): Eukaryota > Viridiplantae > Streptophyta > Pinopsida > Cupressales > Cupressaceae > Sequoia > Sequoia sempervirens. Next base: position 530,383,537 of record VDFB02193867.1, read on the forward strand.
AATGCATGAATATATGAGATTTATCTATATAACTTAGCATATGAACATATAAATTGAATATCAATATCAATATATATGATCATATCTACAATCTTTGAGACACATGGTTTAACAATGTAATCTATAAATGGTAGATGCAATATATACATATATGATCATATAGAATCTCTAAGACATAACATCATATAACAATGTAATCTATAAATGATGAGTCTGATATGAATATATAATGATCCTATAAATAAATATATATGATAAAAGAGAATCTCTAAGACATAATATCATGTAAAAAAAGGAAGATAATATAAAAAATTGAACATCAATATATAGAATTGTAAGTAAATTTTCTAACACAATATATTCTATAATGAAACATATATACTCAATCATATAAAATATCTAAGACATAACATCATGTAACAATGGAATCTATAAATGATGAATTTGATATGAGAATATATGATCTTATAAATTAATATGTAGGATTAGATACAATCTCTAGTACATAACACCATGTACACAACGTAAGACAACATATAAATTGAATATGAATATCTTATATTGATATAAATATAGGATCATATAGAATATCCAATACTTATCATGTAACAATGCAAGATGGCTTATGAATTGAATGTCAATAAATAAGACCATATCTAGAATCTCCAAGACATAATGTATCAAATATTGAAGTTAATATACTCATTCATATAAAATATCTAAAACATAACATTATGTAACAATATAATCTAAAAATCATGAATTCAATATGAATATATATTATCCTACGGATTAATATTTAGGATCATATAAAATCTCTAAGGCATAACCTATAAATTGAATATTAATATATAAATTTATATCTAAATCCAAAAGACATAATGTTTCCTATATTTAAGTTCATATAATAATTCATACAAAATCTCTTTAAGAATTAACACCATATAACAATGTAATTTATAAATGATGAATTCAATATAAATATATGTGATTGTACAAATACCAATATATAGAATCATATCTAGAATCTCTAAGACATAATGTATCCTATATTGGATTTCATATGCCTAATCGCATATAATATCTAAGACATAATATATCCTATATTAAATTCCATATACTTAGTCACATAGAATATATATGCATAACATCATATGGAAATTTAATCTATAAATGATGAATTCATTATGAATATATATGATCATATAAATCAATAAATAGGATCATACATAATCTCTAAGATATAACATCATGTAACAATATAATTTCTATGTGGAGGTTTTTGAATTTATGGTCTGGTTCACATTTTGTTGCTTCGAAGGAGGTGGTGTCTTGCTACTTCCATGTGATTGATTTCACATGTTTTGTTGTTTTGTTACCTTTAAGTTTTTTTGGTGGGCTCCAACACATGATCCCTTTAGTAGGGGTCTTGAGGGAACCCCCTGGTCTCCCCAATTTTTGGCATAGATGTGGATATGGGCATCTTTTCTTCTCTTTTCAAGTGGGAGGACCTTGTTTCTTTTGTGGAAAAAGTTATCAGGAAACATTCCCCTCTTTCTAGTACACATTATGTCTCCATCTCTTTATTTTGAATGAGGGTATTGTGATAGATATGTCTAATGATCTTCTCAAAGCAATGCTGGTGAAAATAGACAATTGCCTTATTGGTAAGTTCCTTGCTTTTAGACCCAATGTTGACCAAGTTAGGAAATGGGCTTTATTGACCTAGAAACTTAAAGGAAATCTAATCATAAGTGCCATGGTAAATAACCTATTTTTTATTTAAATTTTTTAATAAGGAAGATTCTAATTGGGGGCCCTTGTGCTCTAGGATTTTTTTTCAAGAACTTCATCTCCTTGTGTAAATGGAAACTAGGTTTTAACTTTTCCAAGGATCTAGCAATTTTTGCTCCTACCTAGATCTATCTGCCTAGTTTTCCTCTAGAATTCTATAACTACAATATGCTCCAAAGCATTGCCAACTCCTTTCCAACTAGTTGTTGACAATTGACAAAGTTACCGTCCAAAAATACCCATTGTTTTTGTGAGAATGTGTCAATGTTGCTACCAACATATTAGTTCTTCCCTCCAAGATCACTTTAAAATATAGGCTTGGGTGTTGGATGAAACCTATTATGTCTGAGAATACTAGAATATTTTATCAAATCTATAACAAGTTTGACCACCCGAGAAATAACTACAAAAAACAATATTCTTAAAAACTTAAAGCCACCAAAATATCACACATGGCTTTGAATGAGGTTCATGTTATGCCTAACAATGCTAAGGAGCCTTTGGTCTCGACTACCTCCCCTATGGTCCCCCCCAGCCTGTGGGTGTTTTGGGAGACCAAATGATCCTTCTCCCCTTCCTATAGAGGGCTTACCCCCTAATTTGTTGGAGGAACTAGAAGCCCCCTCTCCCTCCAGGGTCCACATGGAGACCCTGACTTAAAAAGCTATAGAAATATCTTTAGTTGAGCTCGTTGTTGGCATGCCTAATAAAGAAAGTGTGAGATCCACATTGTTTGACTCAGAAATAGAGGAAGGGGAAATGATAGATGACTTTGAGAAGTGGAATTTAAAGGAGATCTCTTTGAATGACTCTCCCAAAAGAGCATGTAGAGGACAATCAATCACAAGGTTGGGAAGGGAGTAAGTATCTTTCTGTTGTTTGAAGAAAATGCCCTCGTGTGGACTCTCTACCTCTTATTAGGCTCGTGTTGCTTCTCTTTGACCTTTGGATCAACCCTCACTTCTTCCCAAGATGAGGAATGTACACAAATTCATGGAAAGAAAGAGAAATAAAAATACTTGATGTGAGAGATCTCAAACAAGGTATACCTTCACAAAGAGAAATAAGATCCAGAGAAGCAACAAGAGATGTAGTGTTGGGAAAATAAAGGACCTTGGAATTGTTAGGGTCCAAAACCATGAAGAAATTAGTTTTAAAACGTCTTCTATATTTGAGCCTCTTTTGTTAAACCCAGATTAATTGTACCACTAAGGTTTTATCCTCCTTTTAATTTTCTTATGAAAATTGTTTGTTGGAACATTAGGGGGTTGAACATCCCACAAAATAACATATGATAAAAAGTTACATTTTGGAACATAAAATTGATATTATGCTCATCTAAGAAGTTAAAATGTCTAAACTCATTTTCTCTCAAACTGCTTCTAATATTTGGCCTTCTACATATTACTATGTTAGCCCTACTGAGATTGTTTTAGGGGGTATTGCCACCTTCTGGAACCCCTTGTATTTAAGGGTACAATGTTAGAACAAAACAAAAATAGCCTTATTATTTCTTTCTCTTACCTTTCTAAATATTTTTAATGAATTCTTACTAATATTTATGCGCCTAACTCTAAACTGGCTAGAAAACAACTATGGTATTCTCTATCCTTAGCTATAAATAACCCCCAGGAGCTTTGTGGATGTTAGAGGGGGACTTCAACACTCCTTTGATCCCTTCTAAGAAACTGGGGGTCTTGAAGACTATTTTGATAACATGGGTGACTTAGTTGACTTCTTAGCTAACACGGGTCTTATGGATATCGAGATTTAGGGTTCTTCTTTTACCTCTAGTCAAATAGAAGGTATGGGAATAATATTATACATGTGAATATTGATAGGTTCGTAATCTCTCATGATTGGAACATCTTACTTATCTTATCCCTCAAGGATCTTCCTCATATAGGTTTGAACCATTGTGCTCTTTTTTTACTTTGGGAAGAGACTACTAAATTGGGCCCCTATCCTTTCATATAGGAGATCATATAGGAATCCATATGGAGTTTAGAGGCTTGATTGAGAAGTGGCGGAATACCCCCTTGTAGGGTATTCCTATGTTCACTCTAGCACAAAAATTAAAGTTAATAAAAAACAAAGCGAAAAACTAGAAGATGTCCTTTGGTAATTTTTTTCAAAAGAAAGAAAGATTATTAAATGACCTATAATCAATTCAAGACTCTATGGATAATGGTGTTATTTATTTTGACACTTTTCCAAAAAAAGTGGCCTCAGAATGGAATGGAATGACCTCATGAAGGAGGAGTTATTTTGGAAGAAAAAATACAAAATCCAATGGATCAAAGAAGGGGAGAGGAACACTAAGTTTTTCATCAATATTCTTTGAAAAATAGAAGAAGAAACATTATTAGTAAGCTCACCCTTAGTGATGGTTATATGGTTTTGAAGGAGGGTACATAGCTAATGTTGTCTCCTTCTTCACTTAAAAATATTGAAGAAGGAAACTAGGAGATGAATGACCTACATGTTTTTTGGAAGTTATTCCTAGGGTGTTGAATGAAGCTGATAATGTGGGTATGTGCAAGGATGTATCTCTAGAGGAAGTCAAAGTTATTTTTTTCTCTTTTTCTTATTTCAAATCCCCTATTCTAGATGGGTTTCCTCCTTTATTCCATTTTTTGGGGAGATTATCTCTTAGGACCTATAATTTATTGCCACACAAGACTTTTTCAGATATAGTAAGCTCTTTAAGAAACTTAATCAATAATCAAACCTTCATTTTTCTAGTCCCTAAAGTGGTAGAGGCTACTACTATGTCTAACTTCTAGCCCATTAGCCTTTGTAACACTTTTTATAAGATATTCTCTATATTTTTGGTCAATAGAATTAAATTTTTCCTTCATAGACTTATCTCTTCTAGTCAAAAAGGTTGTGTCCCTGGTAGGAAGATTCTTGATGTTGTGCTTACTACCCATGGACTTATTCATTCTATGGAAAAAAACAAAAGGACCACTATGCTCCTAAAATTTGACATCTCCAAGGCTTATGATAGACTACTTTGGCCCTTCCTTTTGGTTTTCCTTAAAACATTTAGGTTTTGAAAGAAGATCCTCAAATTTATTAACACTTGTATCTCTTCCCTAACCTACTCAATGTTGGTAAATGGGATCCCTAGAGGTTATTTCTTGACTGGCAAGGGGCTAAGGAAAGAGAAGCCGCTTTCCCCCTACTTGTTCATTCTAGTTATGGAGGCTCTAGGTAGAAGTTTTCAAAAATTTATTGACTCGAATAAAATCCTAAGGGTTAGATTTTACCTCCTTTGTAGCCCCTTCCTCTCATCAACATTTTTTTGAAGACACCATCATGTTTGGGGCTTCTTCAATTATGGAGGAAAAACTATGGAAGGCTATCTTGTATGTTTATGTTAATGTTCTTGGGCAACATATATTATCTACAATAAAAGTATGCTATACTTCTTCAATTCTAAGATCATCATTAAAGAGATGATTGTGAACATCCTTGGTTGCCAATAGGTTTGTTTAAGTACCACTTATCTTGGCCTCCCACTCACTACTAAAATTATTTCTTCAGTTACTAGGATAAAATTATGGAAAGAATGCAATGAAACCTGGTTGTGTGGAAAGGAAAGATTTTGAGCCAAGCAGGTAATTTTTTGTTGCTAAAAACCTCCCTCTAGAATATCCCTATCTTCTACTTATCTATATTCAAAAAATTTGTGGTCATGGCTGAAATTTTGAAAAGATCCTAAAGAAATTTCTTTGGGCTAGAGTTGAGGACAAAAATAGAATTTCTTTGGTAAAGTGAGATAATTTTTTGTAAACCTAAGATTCAAGGGGCTTTAGGCATAAGGAGATCGAATCACTTTAATAAAGCATTGCTTTCCAAAATTGGATGAAATCTGGTGGAAGGGAACAAAGATTAGGATCACATTCTCAATGTAAAGTACTTAGAAAACACTAATCTTTTCTACTTCATTTCCTCTCCTTTTGTCCCTTGTGATTTTTTTATATGGAACTAGTTAATCAAAACGAGGAATGTTATTAAGTAGGGGGGTGCTGCCACAATAGTGTATCTCACTTTTGGGACATGCTGATTTTTTCCTAAAATCCTTTTTTTAGAAAAACTAATGATTTAAGTCTTGAGAGGTTCCATCTAAAGGGTTTTAATTGAAGAGGGATAGATAAAATCCCCTTAGATCAAGCCCCCTTTCATAGAACCCCTCTAGTATTAAATCATTCCCACAATGGAGTCTCCTTCACACCTATCAAAATGCTAGCAAAAAAACATTTTTTCTTTAACTTTTGAGGGATTAGATAACATCATTTAGAAATTATATTTTGCATGATTGTATCCCTCATAACGAGCTTTCCAACAAGTATAGTTTTTATATGTTTTCATTTTATCATGTATTTAATTTTTATTTTTTACTGAACATAGGTTTTTCTCCAAACATCAAGCTCTACGTTCTACAATGGTGGAAAAAAAGTAAACCATTGTAAAAAAAATTCAAAAAATACCCTTTTCCTGGATATTGATATTCTTGTTTCACAAAAAAAAAGGATTTTGATATATACACAAGTTAGGTTGGACAACACACACCTATTGTAACATGCCAATCATTCACTCAAGTAAAATTTCCTAAGTCTTCACTTTCGACTAAATAAACTATGTAACTTAACCATTGCCATACAAAAATTCTTTTATTTATATAGAACAAATGAACATAGATGACATAACCATAATCAAAATTTATTCCATTTCCAAATAATATTTCACATATTACAATATTCCAAAGAATGTGTACAAAGTACATACATAGCTCAATCGAGCTTCAAAGCAATAGATATAGATGGTCCAAGAATCTCATTTCAAATATTGGTCTTATATTGCCTACTGAGGAGGAGAAACATCACTCAAGCGCTTTCCCACCAACCACAAACTCATATTCGGTCCCTCGCACATCTATCATATGATATATGTCCCTACCCTTCAACGAAGAGATTGGTGGAGTAACCTCATAATGACAACCATTGTGAGGTTAGTGTTGTGTCCTACATGAATAGAACTTGTAACCTTACAATCTAGAACTAGCGTGCACAAATGGATCATAGTGAATTGAAAATGGTGCCAAAGGAAAACACACTACTTTGGAAAAAGTGTTCTCACTTAGTACTTCGAGTGACAATCATCCTACTCACATACACTACTCAAGATCAATTTGACTTTAGGCCACTATAAACTATGCATAGGTATTTCCTTCTATGGGTAGTCTTTAACCCTAGAAACAACCTATTCCCTTTCTCACAAACTCAATGGTATTTCTACCCACAAATCATAAATACAAGTTACCATCCCTTCAATGGATAATCAAATCCCAAGTGTAACTTACAATCTATCTAATATAATCAAATAACTTGACAATGAATAACCCATAAGCTATCCTTGTTTAATCATATCTAGTATATTTATACTTATGACAACAATCCCTCCTATTGTAGAGTATATACAAGTGCTTCACAGAAAAGCATAAATCAGCTTCTATTCCTTTCCAAAGAAAATGCTATGAATTCCTAATGCAAGTATTCTAAAGCAATACCAACAAACAAAGCATTCAAATCTCATTCTTTCATAAATAAAGATAAATAAGATAATACTAGATCCTCATGCCTATAATACACTTAACCTAATTGACTGACTTGATGCACAACCTTCCAAAAGTAGCTTACTAGATTCACTTAATCCTCTCAAAGCCATACTTCACTATGATTTCTTTCACAGGATAACAATATGCTCTCACTAAATATAACTCTCAAAAAATATTCTAAGCTCTCACAAAATACAATAGAATAGAATTGCAGAATAGTGTGTCCCAAATGAGAGAACTAGCCTCTTTATTTATAGAGGAACTTGAGACATTGCAGCCAAAAGATAAGGCATTCCAGTTGACACCTTTCCTCATGTAGATCGACTCACTACACACAACAAAAAGGTGGAAAAAATCTAAGTATAAATTAAACATATTATTTTGTAGATCAACCTCTATGGCTTGACAATAGCTCAAGACCAATTCCATTACGCACATGCTCAAAGATGATAATTGACTTGCAAGAAAAGTAGACTTCTATAGAAACAAAATTGTTCAAATATTGGCGCCATGTTGCAGCCACTATTCTTATCTTTTTGGTGTGGTTTATCACTTTGAAATAGTCTTATATTTGCAGACTACACACAAGCTAAGTTGACTTAGTCATATCTTATTTCATTGTCAGGGAAAAGATGAGTCGACTCTAATTTTTAGCGTTCAAACCATGCTTTGACTTAGCACGTTATTTTGTGTTGCTTTATCCTATTTTCATGTGTTTAAAGAACTTTATAAAGCCTTAAATATTTCCATCACTTTATATAAAAGCATTCCAAGTTGAAGTAAATCACTACTTTATAATAAAGATGCATTTCCATATGGTATTGACTATGGTTTACTTCCCATATCGGTCTTTATTTCTACACATTACTTTGCATATAAATCGTCCTTTATCTTATGTCAACATATGTATTAATCGACCCATAATACTTTGCATAGCATATATACAAATCGAACTCTATTTAATTGTCATATATATATAAATATATATTTGTATATATACACATACATATATATATGTCAACGAATAGCCTTAATGCTATCACACACACACACACACACATATATATGTATATGTATGTATATGTATGTATATGTATATTCCATGACAATCAATTGCATATACATTTGATATATAAATGAACAAGATCAGGTTAACATTCATATAATAATAATATTGATTATATATATGTATATATATATACCTCTATGTACATGTATATGTACATGTACATATGTTGATATGGACATTTTCATTTACCATACATAAGTATGTATCAAAACATGTATACATATGTATATATGTATATATCTTATACATATATATACATTTGATTTGCACAATCAAGCACATACACATTTACTATCTTATTGATAGGGGATATATGTGTGATGTATTTATACATATACACATACATGTCGTATTGTTCATTCAATAGCTTCATGCTCATAAGCAACCTGTTCATAAGTGTGCATAGGTACGTCTACCTATGTACTCTCATGTGCATGTTCCTTCATGCATATGGTCTATCATCGACATGCATATGTATACATATACATAAATTCCACGTGTGTTCACTTCATCAATACAAGCATAGTGATATAGGGAAGAACTCATAAGCTCTAAACATATAAACATCATCCAAGAATGCACTCAACAGTAATCAAGACCCTTACTAATGCAAACACATCAAACTAAGGATGACTTAGCAATTCCCAACACAATAACTTGACTCAACCATTCTATTGTGAGTGTGTGTGTAAGCTCAGTTAGGTTACATTACTAGTTACCCGACCATGTTATTCTCCTGAGTGACACTTCCCCTCACACCTGAAGGATTGAACATGAGCTTGCATCCAACTAACACATTCTCACGGTAGTCAGTTATTCATCAAAATATGCATTTACACAATATTTATCCATAGTTAGAATATCCAATTCAATAACCATCCATTTCACATATATGCATTTCATCACATATCATTAAATGAAATAACATTCATTCATAATTCATTGATAACAAAGTGCAAGAATAATTTATTCCCATTCATAATTCTAATTACATTCACATAGGCAATAATTTACCCTAACATAGTAATAGTAAATAGGTAATTACACAATGGGGTATGACATATTCACCCGTTGTGAATCTTTGTCCCCGATAATTTTATGTAGCAACATAAACTAAACAAATAAACAAAATATTATTTTCAAGTACTTTCAAATGCAAGTAAAACATGTGGAAAATTTTGTTGTATCTCAACATAGTCTTTCCAAGTGGCAAAGTCTTTCGCATATTGGTCCCACTAGACTTTGCACTAAAAACCTTCTTTGTTATGCAAGTGAAGCTTACACATTTCGAGCACCTTGATAGGCTCGAATGTTACCACTCCAGGGTCCTATACCTATAAAGCATTCCAGTTAATTAGATGATTATCACCTATTATATGCTTCTTTAGGTAAGAAACGTGAAATACATTATGCATCCTGGCAAGAGCTGGTGGCAACACAAATTGATAAGCTATAGGATTCACTTCCTCAATAATCTCAAAGGGTCCTACATAGTGTAGGGCTAAATTGGATGACTTTCCAAATTTGATGGAACTCTTATAAGGTTTAACCCTCAACAACACCTTGTCACCCACTACAAAATTTTGGGGCACTCGCTTTGCATCAGCATAGCTTTTGTGTCTATCATTAGATTCAACCAATCTTTGCTTAACAATCCTCACTTGTTCTTCCATATTAGCCAACATTTATGGCCCAAGACTCACCCTATCCTCAAGTTCATCCCAACTTATAGGGGTTTGACACTTTTGACCATATAATATTTTGAAAGGAGCCATATTTATTGGAAAATGATAGGAATTGTTATAAGAAAATTCCACTAAAGGTAAGTAATCTTCCCACTTATATTAATGATCCATACAATACATTATAAGTAGGTATTCAAGTACTTGATTCACCCTTTCTGTTTTTCCATCCGTTTCTGGATGATACGCTGAACTTATATTTAGTTGTGTCCCAAGTGTAGAAAATAAGGTTTTCCAAAACCTTGAAGTGACTCATGCACCCCTATCTGAGATTATCTTCTCAGGAATTCCATGCAATGTAAACACTTCTTGCATAAATTTTCAAGCTATTACAGGAGCTCCATTAGTTATATTCCCGGACATGAAATGGGCTTAGTAAGCGTATCCACAACCACAAGAAGGACATTGTTCTTATTCCTTGACATAGGCAATACCTGCATAAATTCCATACTTATGACTTGCCACTTTCTCTTTGGAATATCTTGTGGGTATAACAAACTAGTAGGATGATTATGCTCAACTTTCACCCTTTGACATTCAAGACACCTAGCCACAAATCTAGCAGTATCTCCTTTCATCCCATTCCAAAAATATAATAGCTTCACATCAGCCAAAATTTTTGTCATACCAGGGTTTCCAAAGTATGGTGCTTCATGGACTTCTTTCCATACTAGATTTCTTAATTCTTTTGAGTCAGGTACATACATTCTCCCATTATACCTAAGTATTCTACTAGGTTCAAAATGAAAACCTTCATACCTAGTATCTTGGGTATTTCTTGTGAGTGCTTGCTTAACTTGCATATAGTACTCATCCTCTTTGCATTCTATAATACCCGACCTTTAAAGTCAGTTTGAATTGTCACTATTGAAGCAACATGATGTCTTCAACTCAAGGCATCGACAACCCAATTTTCATTTCCTTTGATGTAACTGATATTGAATTCATAATCTGATATTAACTCCAACCATCTTCTCTACCTTACATCTAGATTAGGTTGAGTGAATAGATATTTCAACCCATGATGATCAATTTTCATCTCAAAAGGCTTCTCTAACAAGTAATTCCTCCACATTTTCAATGCATGAACCACGACTGCTAGCTCTAAATCATGTGATGTATAATTTTACTAATAGAGTTTTAGCTTCCTTGATTCATAAGCAATTAGTTTCCCTTATTGCACTAAAACACATCCTAATCCCTCTCCCGATGCATCTGTGATAACTATGAAATCACCTTCAGGATCTGGTACTTTCAAAATTGGTGTAGTAGTCAACTTCTCTTTGATTAGATCAAAGGCTACTTGGAACTTCTTTGTCCACTCAAATTTATTCCCTTTCTTTTGCAAAGAAGTAATTGGAAAGGATATCTTGGAGAAGTTTTCCAAAAAAATTCTATAATACCCCGCCAAACCCATGAAACTTCTTACCTCTGAGACATTTTTGGGCACTGGCCATTCTAGCACTACCTTGGTATTAGCTGGATCAACTGAGATTCCATCTGCTGAGATCACATGTCTAAGATAATGCACTCTATTTTGAAAGAGGGTACACTTAGAGAGTTTACCATACAACTTATGTTCTCTCAAATGTTGTAGAACTATCTCTAAATGTTTACAATGATCTTCCTCATTCTTTGAATAAATCAGGATATCATCTAGGAAAACCAAGAAAAATGTATCTGGGCAATTCCTAAATACGTTGTTCATAAGGTTCAAAAATGTTGCAGGCACATTAGTTAGACCAAAGGGTAGAATTGTAAACTCATAATTTCCATATTTGGTTCTGAATGTAGTCTTATAGATGTCCTCATCCTTAATTCTCAACTAATTGTATCTAGATCGAAGATCAATTTTAATAAATACAACTCCCCTCATTTGATCAAATAAATCATCAATGCATGAAAATGGGTACTTGTTCTTTACCATATCTTTATTAAGCATGTAATAATCTATACACAAATGTAAAGTACCATCCTTATTTTTCACAAAGATTTATTGTGCTCCCCAAGGTGATATACTTGGTCTTATCAACCCCTTAGACAATAATTCATCCAGTGGTATCTTAAGCTCCATTAGCTCAATTGTTGTCATTCTATAAGGAACCTTAGAAATAGGTTTGAATCCTGAAACTATATCAATAGAGAAGTCAAATATCCCTTTCAGTGGTAATCCAGGTACTTCAGCTAGAAACACATCTAAAAATTTTCACATTATAAGATATCTTTCCATATCTGTCATTTTAGTTTCCTCCATTTCACCTTCTTCCATCTCTTGGAAACTTTGTGTTCCAAACTTGTCGAGATCTTCTTTATAATCTTCAATATTTTCCATCTTGATAGCAAATAGTTTACACCCTTTCTTCTTCATCCTAAGCAACTACATTGCGGAGATTTGATGTAGCTTGACTTCCCTAGGTATCCCTTGTAGCTTCACTTGGTTACCAAAATCATCCAATCATTCTACTATTTTGGAATGGAAGTCTACCTTGGTTATATGTCTCCATAGCCAATTAATTCCTAGGATAACATCATAGGATCCTAAGGGTGCTACATAAAGATTAACCTCCATAGAAAAAAAAGGTAGCTCTATCCTAGCTTCAAACAAACATTGTTCTACTATTGCTCTTGTCTAGTTTGCATATTCTACAACCCAAGACTTTGCCATGTGACCAAATTTCCTAGATATTTGTTTAGCTATTCTAGGTGAAATGAAATTTTTAGTTGCTTTAGTATCTATAAGTATTGAAATGGGTAAGCCAAACAAAACACTTAGAGTCTCTATTGGAGTTACTTGATACTTCACTTGGCGATCATCTACGACATCATGAATCTTTTGCTGGAACATTACTTACTCGGTAGGAAGTGGATTACCATAAGATTGTGACCCTGAAGCCTTATTAGGACATTGACTGGCATAGTGGTCTCCCCCACATGTGAAAAATCTAGTAGTCAGTCCTTTCTTCCTTGTAGGTTCTCCATATTAATTACCATTTACACTAGCATTGCTCATATTCCCACCATTGGAACTATTCCTCTTATGCTCCCTTCTTGATTCTTTCCCACTATTACGGTATCCTTTTTCCACTTGCTTCAATAAATCTTGCACAACTTCAAACTTTGTTGGAGTTAGTTTGACTTCAGCTCCCACATTCTTCTTACGATTTTTTTTTTCCTTGCAGATGGAGATAACTTTGAGCTTCTACTCTTGTTTAACAACTTTCTCATACACTAGATCCATAGTAGTTGGACCATGAACATCTACCTCTCCTCCAATATGAATTTTAAACCCCATGATGAATTTTCTTATATGGAAATGTTCATCCTTTTGGTACATAGGAACATAACATAGAAGATAGGTAAAATTTTCCCAATACTTATTAACCATCATCTCAACTTGTGATGCAGGAGCATCCTTGGTTCTTGGAAATCTTGCATCAACCAAAAAAATATTTTATTTCAGCTTTTGTTCTTGTTTAGTTCAAGTTGGTGGATTTATTATATTTTCTCACCAAACCCTATGGATCTATGTTTACATTGTGGACATGTTCATTTTCCTTATTCCAAGATTTGAGCACTATTGGATCTTTTTCTGGAAAGTTATTGCTTATGGATTAAGTGGTAGTTTCTTGAACCGATACTGGAATAATTTTCAAGTCTAACGGCTAGTTTGATCGCTTGTGGATCTTTCCCGTAACTTGTGGATCTTCACAACATGATTTGAATAGTTCTATGGAGTGTCCTTGACCTTAATTATAGGTCCACACTTCATCCTATGCACATGTTGAGGAGAAATTCAAATTTCAAGCTGACCTATTTCATGCGCACATTACATTTTTCTTTCATTGGAGATTGTGATGATCTTTGGCCAACACAGAAGATTCTAGATCTACGGATATAATATAAAGCTTGTAATAAATCATTAGAATAGGGGGTGGATTAAGTAGATTAATGTAGATTTGATATGTAATATTTTCGCTCACATTAAGGAGCATATAGGAATATTGTATTTGAGCATGTTGTATCAGGCCTGTGAGCCAAATCTATAGGCTGAGATGTTGCTGGCCATTGTAATTGAAGTTTCTGATAATAAGAATGTTTGAATCTACATTTTCCTCCATATTTTGTGTTGCTTCTATTGTGTAACTCTTGCTGCATGGTCTAGATTTTTCTCTTTGAGGACCCTCCTATCATGGCTACACCAGATTGGTATTAGAGCGAGATTCGATTCGTGAGAGATCACCAGAGTTTGTGGAGTCTTGTTGAAGATTTTTTGTGGGGTGGCGGATTGAGGATCTGACCTACATCTGCAGAGGACTTGTGTAAAGATCGTAGGAAGAAGAAATGGTAGAGGAAATGGAGCGCATGGAAATGCAGACCTAGCTATGATGGAGATGTTGAGAGGAATTGTTGCTAGATTAGATGCAGTCAAAATGGCCCAAAGGAGAGGTCAACCAGTTGATGATGTGAGTGATGAAGAGGTAGAAGTATAGGAAGGAAGGGAAAGAGAAGATCAACCTGGCCTGGATCAAGGAGAAGAGAGGTTCATAAGAGCCCTAACTAGAGAAAATACCAAACCACATTTCAATCTGCTAGATTATAGAGGTGAGTTGGATTCAGATGAATTGCTTTATTGGATAATAGAGATGGAGAAGTATTTTGATTTTGAAGGCACCAATGAAGACAAGAAGGTGAAATTTTCTTGTACAAAGTTGAAAGGACATGCATCTCTTTGGTGGGAACATTTGCAAACAGATAGGAAAAGCAAAGGAAAGGAGAAGATAAAATCATCAAATCGGATGGTGAAAAGTTAAAGAGGAAGTTTATGCCTATAGATTATCAGATCAGTTTGTTTTGGAAGTTGCAGAATTTGAAGAAAAAGGAGTTAAGTGTGATAGAGTATACTGAGGAGTTCTACAAGTTGAATATCAGATCCGAACATTCAAAGGATAAGATCAAACAAGTAGCCAGATATGTGAATGGCTTGAGACCATCTATACAGGATGAGATCAGTTTGATCAAGTTGAAGAGTGTGGAGGAGGCATATCAATGTGCCATAAAGGTAGAAGAGAAGCTGAATAAAAGACATGAGTAGAGACAGAGAGGAAGAGGTGGAAGATTTTAGAGAGGAATAATTTGTACTAGAGGAGGAAGAGGATATTTTGCAGATCAAAATAAAGATAAGGAAGTTAGTAAGAATGATAATTCATACCGAAGAGATGATGGAAACTCTTAGAGGAGAGGAGGATGGTGGTTACCGGAATGAAGGTTATAGAAGAGATGATAGAGGATAAGAGAAAAGAGTATTCAAGGGAACTTGTTTTAAATGTAGTGGAGAAGGACATAGAGAATTTGAATGTAATTGGGGAGAGACAAGAAAAAAGATAGAGAACAATAGAAGAACAACCTTTCCTGAGGAGGATCATTCCAGATCATAATAAACCAGAAGATGGAGAAGTGTTGGTGAATAGAAGAGTATTATGTCAAAGTGAGATGGAGTAGGAGTCGTTGCAAAGAAAGAATTTGTTTCGAACCAGATGCAAGGTAGCTGGTAAATGTTGCAAAGTAATTGTGGATAGTGGAAGCTTAGAGAACCTGGTTTCTGAAGAAATGGTGACCAAATTGAAACTGGAAAGATTGAAACACCTAAAAACATATTAGATAACATGGATTTAAGATGAGCATAAGGTACTAGTAAGTGAACAATGTTTAGTAAAATTGAAGATAGGAAATTACCATGATGAAGTTTTGTGTGATATCATGCCTATGGATGTATGCCATGTTTTGTTGGGAAGGCCTTGGTAGTATGATAGACAAGCTATTCATGATGGAAAGAAGAATACATATACTATTGCTGCTAATGGGATGAAGCAGACTTTGTTACCATTGGAGGATGTTCCTAAAGTTGAGGTTTGTACTCATGCTATAATTTGTTTGGTTGATGGAAGGAAGTGTATGGATGGATTGAGACATGAGAACATGTGCTAGGCCTTGGGTCCTAAGAAGGCTGAAGACTTGAAGCATGTAGAAGAACAACCAAAGGAGATAAAGGAGTTTCTAACTAAGAATGAGGAGATCATTTCAGATAATGTACCTGATGGATTACCACCTGTGAGGAGTATTAGTCATTGCATGGATCTGATTCCTGGAGCTAGTTTTCCTGATAAAGCAGCACACCAGATGACACTGGTAGAGAATGAAGAGTTGAATAAACAAGTGTAAGAGTTGTTGAGGAAGGGTTTGATCAGAGAAAGCTTAATTCCTTGTGCAGTACCTACTATTTTAGCACCTAAGAAGGATGGAGAATGGAGGATGTGTATAGACTCTAGAGCCATAAACAAGATCAAAGTGAAGTACAAATTTCCTTTTCCTCAGATGGATGACATTATGGAGTTTTGAGTGGAGCTAAATACTTTACAAAGATAGATTTGAAGAGTGGATATCATCATATCAGAATCAAAGAAGGGGTTGAGTGGAAGACAACATTTAAGACAATTGAAGGATTGTATGAGTGCTTGGTGATGCCTTTTGGAATAACAAATGCACCAAGTACTTTCATGAGGTTGATGAATGAGGTATTGAAGAAATTCTTGGGTAAGTTTGTGATTGTTTATTTGGATGAAATCTTGATTTTCTGTAAGACTAGAGAGGAACATTTGTTGCATATAAGACAAGTTTTGGAGAGGTTGAGAGAAGAGCAGTTGTTGATAAACATTAAGAAGTGTAGTTTCATAAAATTAGAATTGGTATATCTAGGATTTGTGATATATGTGGATGGATTGAAGATGGATCCTGAGAAGGTGAGAGAAATTGTTGAGTGGCCTACACCAGAAAGCATTATATAGGTAAGATCAATTCATGGATTGACTAGTTTCTACTGAAAGTTCATTAGGATTTTTAGTTCTATTTGCAGTCCTATGACAAAAATAATGAGAGGGGATAAGAAGGATTTTAGGTGGACATCTAGAGTAGATCAGAGTTTTGAGTTGTTGAAATAGAAGGTGACTGAGAAACCTATGTTGGATTTACCAGACTTTGATAAGATATTTCAGGTAGACTGTGATGCAAGTGGAAATGCAATTGGAGCAGTATTGCATCAAGAAGGGAGACTAGTAGCTTATTTTAGTGAGAGATTGAATGATGCTAGGAAAAGGTATTCAGTATAAGACCAGGAGTTTTATGCCATAGTTCGAGCCTTGAAGAAGTGGAGACATTACTTGTTTCCTAAGAAATTTGTGTTGTATATGGATCATCAGGCTTTGCAATATTTGAATAGTCAAGGAGAGTTGAATCAGAGACACATGAGATGGGTAGAATTCTTGTAGAGTTATGCTTTTTTTTTTTTAAACATAGGAGTGGAAAGTCAAATAGAGTTGTTGATGCCTTTAGTAGGAGAAGGAATTTACTAACAAAGATGAGAGTGGAGGTATTAGGCTTTGATGAATTGAAGACCTTGTATGAAGAAGACCCGGATTTTGCAGAACCTTGGAGAGCTTGTAAAGAATCAGTCTTGGAGGATAGGAGTCAATGGTTGGATTATTTCATTCAGGAGGATATGTTGTTCAAAGGGAACTAGTTGTGCATACCCCAAAGTTCAATGTGGAATAGCTTGGTGAAAGAAAAACATAGTGGAGGATTTTTAGGACACTTTGGAGTTGATAAGACAGTAGCATTGGTAAGTGAGAATTACTTCTAGCCACAAATTTATAAGGATGTTGAGAAATTTGTGCAGAGTTGCAGATTTTGTCAAGTTGCAAAAGGGAATAGTCAGAATGTTAGATTTTATAAGCCTTTGACAGTTCTGTAGAGACCTTGGGAGGGGATCAGCTGGATTTCATACTTGGTTTGCCACAAACACAAAGAGGTAATTATTCTATATTTGTGGTGGTGAATAGATTTTCTAAAATGGCACATTTCATACCTTGTAAGAAGACAACAAATGCAGTACATGTAGCAGACTTGTTTTTCAAGGAAGTGGTCTGATTGCATGGATTACCTAGGAGTATTGTTTCAAACAGAGATACAAAGTTTGTTGGTTACTTTTGGAGGACACTTTGGAAGAAGTTAAAGATAGATTTGAAATTCAGTTCTACTTTTCACCCATAGATTGATGGACAGATAGAGGTAGTAAATAGGATTTTGGGGAATTTGTTGAGATGTGTGGTTGGAGAGAAGACCAGAAGTTGGGATCTAGTCCTTACACAAGCAGAGTTTTCTTGCAATAATTCAATAAACAGGAGTACCAGAAAGACACCTTTTGAGATTGTTACTAGAGTTCATCCTAGAGGTATATTAGAGTTGAGAGACATCAGTATGGAAGATAAAAGGAGTGCAAATGTAGAGGAATTTGTAGAACATATGAAGACAGTGCATACTCAATTGAAGGAGCAATTGGAAGATATGAACCATAAGTATAAGGATAAAGTAGATGAAAAGAGGAGACATAAGGAGTTTGAAGTTGGAGATGAAGTGATGGTGTATTTGAGGAAGGAAATATTTCCAGTTGGCACATACAATAAGCTCAAGATGAGGAAGTTTGGACCTTATAAGATTTTGAGGAAATTTGATTCAGGAAATGCCTATGAAGTAGAGTTACTGGAAGGCATGGGTATATCACCTATATTCAACATTGCAGATCTACATCAATACCATGAAGTAGAATTCAGTGAAGACAGTAAAGCAAAATTGGAGAATCAGTTTCCTAAACAACAATTAGATGAGATTGAAGCAATTTTGGATATCAAAGATGGGAAGAAAACTTGTGGAAGATAGTACAAAGAATCTCTTGCGAAGTGGAAAAGTAGACCAATGGAGGATTATTCTTGGATTTCTCAGGTTGAGGTAGACCATATTGGTTTTTCTTTAGAGCCAAAAAAGTGAGGGAATAACTTTTCAATAACCCCAGATGTCTGATGCAGGAGCATCCTTGGTTCTTGGCAATCTTGCATCAACCAAAAAAATATTTTCTTTCAGTTTTTGTTCTTGTTCAGTTCAAGTTGACGGATTCATCATATTTTCTCACCAGACCCTGTGGATCTATGTTTACATCATGGACATGTTCATTTTCCTTATTCCAAGATTTGAGCGCGGCTAGATCTTTTTCTGGAAAGTTATCGCTTCTAGATTAAGTGGTAGTTTCTTGAACTGACACCAAAATAATTTTCAAGTCTAACGACTAGTTTGATCCTTTGTGGATCTTTCTCGTAACTTGCAAATCTTGACAACATGATTTGAATAGTTTCATGGAGTGTCCCCAACCTTAAGTATAGGTCCACACTTCATCCTATGCACCTATTGAGGAGAAATTCAAATTTGAGGCCGACCTATTTCATGCACACATCACATTTTTCTTTCATTGGAGATTGTGATGATCTTTGGTCGATGCAAAAGATTCTAGATCTTTGGATATGATATAAAGCTTGTAATAGATCATTAGAATAGGGTGGATTAAGTAGATTAATGTAGATTTGATATGTATGATTTTTGTTTGCATTAAGGAGCATATAGGAATATTGTATTTGAGCATGTTGTATCAAGCTTATGAGTCGAATCTGTAGGCCCAGATGATGTCGAACAATTGTAATTGAGATTTTTGGTAATAATATTGTTTGAATCTGCATTTTCCTCCATATTCCATGTTGCTTCTATTGTGTTAACTCTTGTTGCACAGTCCAGATTGTTCTCTTTGAGGACCCTCCTACTGTGGTTGTACCACCTTGCCTCAAATTCTAGAAATTTGTTAGTTTCTGGTCAAAGTAGAGTTTGGGTAACCATAGTTTATGGAATATTTCAACAAATTCATTCCATGTCAATTTTAGTGAGCTAAGATCTACTTCCATTTTCTTATTCATCCACTAGTTAGAGACTTCTCCTACTAACTGGTAAGCTCCCCATGCTGATTTTGTGACCTCAGAATAATTTTTAATTTCAAAATATTTCTCCATTTGGACCAACCAAGCCTTAGCTTCATCACCATTGGTGCTTCCTTTAAACTTGGGTGGGTTTATTTTCTTCATATCTCTAGAAATTTTAGAAGCCATGCACTTCCTATTAGTTTCTCTCTTTCTCATGATTGTGAGTTTGATCATGTTCATGGAAGAATTTCCTCCCTCCTCGTTATTTGGAACTTCCTTCTTAACTCTATCCTTTACCCTTATTTCTTTCTCTAGGTTTCCCAACCTTGCCAAGATTTGATCCAACCTAGCTTCAACTCCTACTGGTCCTTTCCCAACTTCTTGGCTTCCACCAAGATTGGTTCATGTTCTCACCATCTTTGCAAGAATAGATTATACCTAAAGGTTCATCCATATAGGATTCAATCATGTTTATCATTACCTTATGGAAAACATTTAAATGAGCATTCATTTGCACATAAGGAATTCCACATAAGATTTAAGCACAATCTTTTCATAAACACATGATTTTATTATTTCATAAGGATCTCAATATCCTCTTGATTACATGGAGTGACTATTCAGATAGTCAAGTGAAGAGTATCCCTCAGATTCACTCTCTGACACATAACTCAATGGGGTATACCCTATAGATTGTTGTTCATTTCTCATTTGTCCATATCTATCCCAAAATGGAAAGTAACCTTCAGATTTATCATCCGATACATAGTTGCGGGGGACATAACCCTCTGATTCGTTACTCAAGGAAATTATAATTACTTCTACCATCAAAATAAATCTAGGGTCTCTAAAGATAAATGTCAGGCTAACACTTCCTTTTTGTTAAAAGGCACAGGACAATTGAGAGGGGGGGTGAATCAGTTGTCACCAAATTTAAACTCAATACTTCAACACTTATTAACTTCACAACCACACTATTTTGTTATTAGGTATGAACATAAAATGCAGATAACATAAAGAAAAATCAACACAAAGAACACTAGATTTTATGTGGAAAACCCAATGAGGGAAAAACCACAGTGAGGATTATCTCACAATATAAAGTGATAGCAAAATTGAATACATAAGGCTCATTACCAAGGGCTCACTACCCTGAACATGACTCACTATCTAGATACAAAAGCTCACTACTTACATAGGGAAGCTCACTGCCTACAAAATATTACTAAACAAAAATTGGAATCACATCAAGAATGAACTGAAGAAAGTGCACCTAACAAGTGCTGATATAGTTTTAGTGATGCTCAGTAAACTGACTTAAGACACTTCATCATATTCACTCTTCTTCACATTCACATCCACACCTCTATCTTCTATATATATACTTCAAAAAAATTCCCAATATATATACTCGATCCATCCACAAGCATTAATTAGGTCAAACTAATTAGATTCATTTCCTTGTTTACCAAAAATACCAACTGTCGCCTTCAAGAATTTTCAAATTCTTTCCAACCAATAAATCAAAATGTGTAGCATGCTTTAACATGTCGGCATAGACCTAAGATAGGTCACACATATATCTGCATATCAAAAATTGATTCACCATATCACGACTTATTCATGAAGTTGGCTAGAAATAGACTTACTTGCAAAAAGTAATCAACAGAATAATGTCGATACACCATACGAGCACCGAAGCATGAGAGAATCTAAACATACATGCTTTCAACAACCATAAATTGTTTCCCAAATCTGCAAGTAGAAACTATCAACCACAGAGGATTGCAAACTAAAATACCGGAGGGTGTAGCTTGTATACTAGTTCAAATATTGGACTAAAATACCGGATCAAGCACTGACTTAGACTTGCAATCCCAATCATGGTGACATCAATGACAACCCAAAATTGTAGAGACAAACATTCTTCTTTATTCCTTCAACAATCTCCCCTTTTTTCATTGATGGTGACATGTGCCAAAATTTTCAAAACACAGCATTATCTCCTCCTATCACCTTAGTTGTTCTCCACATAACTCTCTCCCCCTTTGACATCAATGGAAAAGGGAAACCCAAAGGTATGATGTATGTTTATGAAGACCTTGTATATAAACATAAATTCTAGCTTCCCATTTCAAACATTCAAATGAGGATGAAACTTTTTACATGAAATATTTCTTGTACCTCTCTCTTATGATTGGAAGAATCCTTTTCCAAGCAAGCACAACCAAATTCATTCTTGCACTCATACCTTCCAATAAAGATAGATGTGTAAAGGAGGATGTTTGATCAGAAGACAAACACAATTGTTCATAATTTTCTACATCAGAGAGAATTCTGAAGAGATGATCGAACCAGACCTCAACAACTTCCTTAACCAACCAGAAGGTTTTAACCATATCTTCTCTTTGCCTCTGAGTAGTCAGCAACTCCACCTGCAATTCACCAACTCTTATTCTCTGTTTTCCATCCCTGTCTTTGAAGAAATCAAAGTTCCTGCCAATACTATTCATGAATCTCAGATTCAATGGCTTCAATTCTTCTTTTGAAATTATCAATAGTTGTCAGCCACTAGAGATAATACCTATAGAAGTCAGATATTTCTTTGATGCATTCTTTTATTTCATTCATGTGTTTAGATAGCACTTGTTTTGCTTTGTTACATCTTCTTTCACGTATGGTTTTGAACTTATGACCTTTGAGTCCTTCCAACAATGTTCCTTCTTCAATAATCTCTACTAGATCATCTAGCAAGGAATCCGACACATCTAAAACTAAAATACCCTTATTTAGTAAATAATCAAACAGCACATCATCAATCTTAAGTTTCTCAATTGGAGAGCATGCATTCCACATTTCACCAATATTCTTCATTTCACTCTTGTCTAGCAGCATCTATATATCCTCTGGATCAAAGGAGTTAGATCCAGACAAAAATTCTTCTTCATTATTCTTTTCTTCTGAGACCTCTATTACAATAGTTTTCCTCTTTTTAGGTTCTAGAGGGGACTCAGCAATGATAACTTCCGACTATTTCTTACCGGAGGATGAACCCACTTCAAACTGACTAGGTATTGATATATCAAAGCATAGATTTGTCTTTAAGTATGTGAAATATGATTGGAAAACAGTTACATTGTCTTCCAACGATTCCAAAAGTATCTATAAACTTGTTTCCCAATAGGAATACTGGATTCCCACACAACATTTTCTCTTCCCAGTAGTGAGTTCAAAAATTAAAAAGTCAAGAACACAAGCAAAGATCCAAATAAAAAAGGATAACCCTCAACCAATGAAATTTGGGCATTCTTAGTTAGGTTTTCAAATAATAGGTTGCACATATCAAACTGCTCGTTTTCCTTAATCATCATGTGTGCAAGATATACAACAATAGCCAAAGTCGAACCTTCACAATTAATGAAATAGATTTTATAAGAAATGTTGTATGCAACATACCTTATAATGGAATCTGTAAGAGTGTTTATCAATAGAGCTTGAGGGTCTTTATCAATGCCAATAAGTTCCTCCACATCTTTGTATTTCACATTTTTCTTCCTAGGGAGATCTCCAACACTGCATAAACTAGTAATCACTTCGATCGTTTCCTTCATGATCAGGTAGGGTTTTTCCAACATAATACTGTCATTCTTAAATTGAATCAACAAGAAAAATATGAACTCTTTATCTACAAACCAGGGAAATTCTCCCCATAAATCCATACCTATGGTTTTTATGCTCTGTAACTCATTTTCCTTCAGCCCTAGTTCCATTTCTTTTATCTATCTATGATCAAATTCTTCCAATTCAACTCCTTTCAACTTTAGTGGAATGATGCCACTCAATCCCCTATCCATTGTCGTGCTTATCTTTCTTGAATTCATTATTGTTCAGTTGAAACTCCTTCCTTTTCCCTTCTTCCCCTTTGTAAACTAAGAAATAATTCCTAAGTATCCATAAAAATTTCTTCAGAATTGCTTCAGATCTCTTCGAGATCACTCCAAGACACCTTTCAAACTCTTCAAGTGCTCAAATGATAAAAAAGACTTATGAATTTTTCTTTATACACCATCAATTTTCCCTAACTCGCATTAAATGTGACAAACATCAAAAATTTGCTAAAACCATTCTTCTCAACACAAAAAATCCCTAATTCGATCCACAAATTAGCATGCCAATATGTTTTCTTCCGCTTTCTTTTCCAAAACTTCTATTTATTCCTTCTTTACAATACATCCTCATGCCAACCTCTGACACACCATACATCTAGGGGGTTTTTACAATTTTCTGATAATGCTCCCCCTAAGAACATGCTCAATCTAGTTCTTAGAGGAATTTTTTGTACTAGATGAGGGCATAGACACATCAATAGTTTCAGGTTCTTCTTCTTCTTCTTTCTTCTTCCATATCTTATTCATCTCTTGCTTCATCTCTTCTTTCTCAATATTCTTTACTAGTTCATTCTTTTCCACTGGATCAAACTACTTTCCCTTCTTACTTTTGCAAACCTTTGAGATATGTCTAGGTTTGTTACAATTATAACATACAATACTTTTTTTATTAGTCTAACCTTCATTACTTCTTGATCTACACTTATTTTATTTGTGTCCAAATTTGTTATAGGTATACCAGTAGCCATTAAAAGATTGATTCATTCTACCTCCATTAAACCTATTCATCATTACCCAACTGATCATTCTCACTTGAGATATGCATTCAGTAGCTTTATGTCCAACCTTTTGCATGAAAAACATTATCCAGAGAAAGAACTAGGAAACTGATTCATCCTGCTCCTGCATTATGTTTCCTTATGACCATATTTATTATAGGAAAAATAAATACCAATGAAATATGGATACCTTTGTGCATTAGGATGTCTCACATGAGGTCTCTTTGCAAAATTTCTTGAATTTATTTTTTGCTTCCCTTTTTCTTGAGTCTTTTGATTGTCCTTTGAACTTTCACCTATTTCATTTCCCAAGCCACCTTTGTCTTTACTTGGTTTCTATCCAGCAAGCAGTTCTTCAAGCTTGTCAGAGCTAGATCTGAAATTGTTCTCATAGAGTTTTTCCTTTTCTAGTTCTACTCTCAAGTTTACTACCTCCTGTTCAAGTTTAGAGAATTCATCATATTTGTTCTGCACCATTGTATTTATACATTCTTCAATTTTCTTCTTTTCTTCTATAAGCACTTTCAGTCCAATTATCTCTTGTTTTTGCTGCTCACTCCTCTATGTCTTTCCTTGAATTTCTTTAATTGTTCTTTCAGCTTCCAGACATATTCATTTTCATCATCAAGATTTTATTTCAGATCTCTTTTTTCATTTTCAACTTTGTCAAGATCCTCAAGTGCAGCCAAGAGTTCTTATTTATCATCCATCTAATCAACCTTCAAGATCTTCCTCAAGCGGTTAAGCTCTCTACCAAGGAACCAGAGCTTTGATACCAATTGTTAAAAGGCACAAGATAAATGAGAGGGGGGGTGAATCAGTTGTCACCAAATTTAAACACAATACTTCAACACTTATTAAATTCACAACCACATTGTTTTGTTATTAAGTATGAACATGAAATGTAGATAATAGAATGCAAAATCAACACAAAGAATAGCAGATTTTATGTGGAAAACCCAATGAGGGAAAAAACACAGTGAGGATTAACTCACAATATAAAGTGATAGAAAAACTGAATACATAAGGCTCACTACCAAGGGCTCACTACCCTAAATAGGACTCACTGTCTAGATACAAAAGTTCACTATTTACACAAGGAGGCTCACTACCTACAAAATATTACTAAAAAAAAATTGGCTTCATAGCCAGAGTGAATTGAAGAAAGTGCATCTAACAAGTGCTGATATAGTTCTAGTGATGCTCAGTAAACTAACATAACACACTTCATCATATTCACTCTTCTTCACATTTGCATCCACACCTCTACCTTCTATATATAGACTTCAAAAAACTATCCAATATATATACTCGATCTATCCACAAGCATTAATTAAGTCAACCTAATTAGATGCATTTCCTTGTTTACCAAAAATACCAATTGTTAGCTTCAAGAATCTACAAATTCTTTCCAACCCATAAATCAAAACACGTAGCATGCTTTATCATGTCAACATATACCTAAGATAGGTCACACATATATCCGCATATCAAAAATTGATTCACCATATCACGACTTATTCATGAAGTTGGTAAGAAATAGACTTAATTGCAAAAAGTAATCAACAGAATAATGTCGATACACTGTACGAGCACCGGAGCATGAGAGATTCTGAACATACATGCTTTCAACAACCATAAAAATTTTCCCAAATCCACAAGTAGCAAATATCAACCACGGAGGATTGCGAACTAAAATACCGGAGGGTGTAGCTTGTATATCGGTTCAGATACCAGACCAAAATACTAAATCAAGCACTGACTTAGACTTTCAATCACAATCATGGTGACATCAATGAAAACCAAAAACCATAGAGATAGTAATTCTTCTTCATTCTTCCAACACTTCCGAGGGTATATCCCTAGGAAGTGGTAAGGAATCATACTTCGCTAGTGAGACTGGAGGTAGATAGTTGTATTGAGCCTCCATCTTCATCTTTCTCTTCACAACACTAATTCAAGAAAGAGTGTGACTAAAAGTTTTAGTGCCGCTTAACCAGATGGAATTTTCATAGTTGGTGCCCTCAATTGTACGAACAATGGCCTCTCTTTCCTTCTTGGCCTTCAGGTAATGCGAGCATTCCCGATTACTAACTTTCTAACAATTAACCTAAGACTCACCATCTTGGCACAAGAATTTCCAAACATTAGATAACGTTGAACGAAAAGTATAATGAGCTCATAGGTTCCAAAACTAAACCCGGTAGCTATGATACCACATGTAACATGCCAATAGTTCACTCAAGTAAAATTTCCTAAGTTTTCACTTTCAAGTAAATAAACTATGTAACCTAACCATTACCACAAAAGACTTCTTTTATTTATAGAGAGAAAATGAACATAGATGACATAAAAATAATCAACATTGATTCCATTTCCAAATAATATTTCACATATTACAATATTCTAAAGAATGTATACAAAGTACATACATAGCTCAACCGAGCTTCAAAGAAATAGATATAGATGGTCCAGGAATATCCTTTCAAATCTTGGTCTTTTATCACTTGCTGAGGAGGAGAAGCATCACTCAAGATCTTTTCTACCAACCATGAACTCATATGTAGTCCCATGCACATCTATCATTTGATAAATGGCCCTACCCTTCGATGAAGAGATTGGTGGAGTAACCTAATAATGACAACCATTTTGAGCTTAGTGTTGTGTCCTACATGACTAGAACTTGTAACCTTACAACATGGAACTAGCATGCACAAATGGATCACAGTGAATTGATAGTTGTGCCAAAGGAAAACACACTACTTTGGAAAAAGTGTTCTCACTCAGTACTTCAAGTGGCAGTTATTCTACTCACATACACTACTCAAGCTTGATTTGACTTTAGGCCACTATAAACTACACATAGGTATTTCCTTCTATGGGTAGTCTTTAACCCTAGAAATAACCTTTTCCCTTTCCCACAAACTCAATAGTATTTCTACCCACAAAGCATAAATACAAGTTACCCTGCCTTCAATGGATAATCAAATATGAAGTGTAACTTACAAGCTATCTAATATAATCAAATAACTTGACAATGAATAACCCATAAGCTATCCTTGTTTAATCATATCTAGTATATTTATACTTATGAAAAACAATCCCTCCTATTATGGAGTATATACAAGCACTTCATAGAAAAGCTTAAAACAACTTCAAAAGAAAATACTATGAATTCCTAATGTAAGTATTCTTAAGCAATACCAACAAACAAATCATTCAAATCTCATTCTTTCATAAATAAAGATAAATGAGAGAAGACTAGATGCTCATGCATGTAATACACTTAACCCAGTTGAATAACTTGATGCACAACCTTCCAATAGAAACTTACTAGCTTCATTTAATCCTTAATCCACTCAAAGAAATACTTTTCTATGACTTCTTTCACAAGATAACAATATTATCTCACAAAATACAACCCTCAAAAAATACTCTAAGCTCTCACAAAATATAGCAGAATAGAATTACAGAATAGTGTGTCCCAAATGAGATAACTAGCCTCTCTATTTATACAGAAACTTGAGACATTGCAGCCAAAAGATATGGCATGCCAGTCAACACCTTTCCTCATGCAGATCGACTCACTACACACAACAAAAAGGTGGAAAAAACCTAAGTGTAAACTTAACATATTACTCTACAGATCGACCTCTATGTATTGACAGCAACTCAAGACCAATTCAATTATGCACATGCTCAAAGATGATAATTGACTTGTAAGAAAAGTAGACTTCTACAAAAATAGAATTGTTCAAATATTGGTGCCATGTTGTAGCCACTATTCCTATCTTTTTGGCATGGTTTATCGCTTTGAAAATTCTTCTATATTTGAACACTACACACAAGCTATGTCAAATTAGTCATATGTATCTTATTTCATTGCCAGGGAAAGATGAGTCGACTCTCATTTTTAGTGTTCAAACCATGCTTTGACTTAGCACATTATTTGTTGTTGCTTTATCCTATTTTCATGCATTTAAAATACTTTATAATGCAGCCTTAAATGTTTCCATCACTTTATATAAAATTGTTCCAAGTTGAATTAAATTGTTGCTTTATATTAAAGATGCATTTCCATATCGACTATGGTTTACTTCCCATATCAGCCTTTATTGCTGCACATTACTTTGCATATAAATTGGCCTTTATCTTATGTCAGCATATGTATTAATTGCCCATAATGCTTTGCATAGCATATATACAAATCAGCCTCTATTTAATTGTCATATATATATAAATATATATTTGTATATATACATGTACATATATATATGCCAACGAATAGCCTTAACACTATCACATATATAAGTATACGTATATATATATATATATATATATATATATATATATATATATATATATATATATATATATATATATATATATATATATATATATATTCCATGAGAATCAAATACATATACATTTGATATAAAAATGAACAAGATCAAGTTAACATTCATATAGTAACAATATTGATTATATATATACCTCTATGTACATGTATACGTGCGTGTACATATGTTGATATATCTGTATGGAAATTTTCATTTTTCATACATACGTATGTATCGACACATGTATATATGTATATATCTTATACATATATGTATACATTCGATTTGCAGAATCAAGCACATACAAATTTACTCTTATTGATAGGAGATATATGTGTGATGTATTTATACATATACACATACATTTCGTATTTTCCATTTGATAGCTTCATGCTCATAAGCATGCCTAGGTACGTCTACCTATGTACTCTCATTTACGTGTTCCTTCATGTGGATGGTCTATTTTTGACATGCATATGTATACATATACATACATTGCACATGTGTTCACCTCATCAATACAAGCATAGTGATATAGGGAAGAACTCATAAGCTCTAAACATATAAACATCATCCAAGAATGCACTCAATAGTAACCAAGACCCTTACTAATGCAAACACATCAGACTAAGGATGACTTACCAATTCCCAACACAATAACTTGACTCAACCATTCTATTGTGAGTGTGTGTGTAAGCTCAGTCAGGTTACATTACTGGTTACCCGGCCAAGTTTTTCTCCTAAGTGATACTTTCCCTTGCACCTGAAGGATTGAACATGAACTTGTATCCAACTAACACATTGTCATGGTAGTTAGTTGTTCATCAAGATATGCATTTACAAAATATTTCTCCATAGTTAGAATATATAATTCAATAACAATCCATTTCACATATACACATTTCATCACATATCATTAAATGAAATAACATTCATTCATAGTTCATTGATAACAATGTGCAAGTGCAATTTATTCTCATTCAGAATTCTAATTACATTCACACATGAAATAATTTACCATAAAACAGTAATAGTAAATAGGTAATTACACGATGGGGTATGACACGTATGTCCAAATTATAGTTATAGTGACTTTAAAAATAATTTAAAAAAATATAACAAAAAATTATGAAAAAATATTCTTGCCCTAGATATCAATGTTGAGAATCTATATTTCAAAAATTAGAATTTTATCCTTTATAGAAAATAAGTTATGTTGGACGACACTAATGTTACTTTCTAAAAATATTGTTTTTTATTTAAAACTAGTTATTAAAGGAGATGTTGAAAGATTCATGATTTATTTCAGAATTTTTAAAATATATATATATTTTTTGAATCTACACACAAATTTCCACAAATCACTAGTTTTCATCGTCCTCAAATTCTTAACGGTTTAGTTGCTATAAGTCTTAGAAGATGAAGATTCAGTTACGAATATTGATGTAAATGTCCATATTGGGAAAAAAGTGAGACACAATATTTTGATTTCACCCATAGATTACTTTGGAATGTATTAAATGCCAAGATTATTAACTTCTAGAATGATAATTGGATTAAAGTTTTGTCCTTATTCTCTAACTAGAGTATGTTTCATGTTAGGGAACCACTAATAAGATTAAACAATACCATAATCAATGGGTGCATTAGTTGGAATGGCCCCCATAGCGAGTGGAAATACTTTGAGAGTAAACTAAGTGGAAGGAACTTGAGTTGGAGGAAACAAGAATGGAAAGAGGAGGTGCATAGTTTGTACAAGATTACTGGTAATTTTTACTTTTTCAGTCTTAATAAGGAAGATGCCTGTTGTTGGTCCCCTAACCGTTATGGCCACTTCTTTGTTAAAATTTCTTATACTCTTATTATGAAGGATAAGGATTGATGGGTTCAGTTTATGGCTAGTTTTCTTTATTAAGTTTATGTCTTTTATCATTTTGACAATCTGCCAAAGTTCATAGACAATCCTAAGACGTATACATCTTTTATACCTTTTATGCATCTTAAACTAGACTTTAGTATGTGGTAATGCAAATATGATATGATGACATTTGTATGAGTGAATATATGAATGTTCATGAAATTCAATATGATTCTATGTTTAATTTATGGTTATTAATGATGTGTGTTCTTTAGAATGAAACTAACCTCTTACAACTAGAAGAATTGTAACTCACAACATAAGGAACCACAAGAAGTTGTAGGGGAGTGGCCAAAATGATTAAAGCACAATGGATCCAGAGAAGAATGGAGGTGACCATTGAATGGTCAACTATGAGTCACTAGAAGCACACTGAATAAGTTTATTGAAAGGATTCTGTTTTGAGTAGGAGTAACCTATGATGTGAAAATTCATATGAAACACATCTCTGTCATTATGGTTAACCATTAGGGTGGAGTTCTAAGTTAGTTTGTCTTCTACTTTTCAATTATGGTTTTTTGTTACAGGACTAAGTCCTCTCCCTATTCTTGAGGGAGATTGGACAAAAATATTATGGTTCTATTTTCATTCCTAGGATGAATAAGACTCCTCACATACCCTAATAGTGGTATCTATTGTGAGGAGAAAATCTAGTTACTAGTTATCTAGTTTGTTTTCTTATCATTGTTAGTTTCCTGTTATCAATTGAATAATGAATATATATTTCTAAATGAGAAATCTCGATTAGATTTTTTTCAGAGTTCAGAGTTATCATGCAATAAAGGAGTTAGTTCAGTATCATAATTTTTTGATCAAGTAGAAAGTGTTGATATTTGTTGTGGAAGTAACAACTCAAGCAAGGGCCACTTGAGGTACTACTATCCACTTTGCCTTTCTATTATTAAATTAGTTCATGCATTATTAATTAAGATAGTTTACATTTACACGCGTGTGGATTTATAAATTCGATTATGTAATTGAATTAGATTTTGTAGCTTAATGATAGTTTCATACTAGTAAAGTGATTAGTTATAGTTCAATCTCGGAATTAAGTAGTCACTATATACCCACAACACAAGTAACAGTTTATGCTATTTCCCCTATTTTTCTAGCTAATGTTTCATTTCCTTTTCTAGTTTTTATCATTTTTTTTACACGTGTAAATCAACCATACTCATTGATATAGGACATGTTAGAATCCATGAATGCACACATAGTGCCATCACTATCAAAAGCTTACAAAGCCCTGGTTGATAATTAAATGCAGCCTTTTGTATAAGGTTTGGTGAACTATTCATTTAGGAAGCCATCCGTTGAAATGTGTTTCTACTTGTAGTACCAAGTTAA
Source organism: Sequoia sempervirens (assembly GCA_007258455.2). Lineage (NCBI taxonomy): Eukaryota > Viridiplantae > Streptophyta > Pinopsida > Cupressales > Cupressaceae > Sequoia > Sequoia sempervirens. The sequence goes on from VDFB02193867.1 coordinate 530,415,887, forward strand.
TCAAACATTATAGAGGCCCTACATGAATGACTCTACATTCAACTGGAACTTAGTTTGGAATAACAAAGTGATACCCAAAATTAGTCATTTCTAGTGGATTCCAAGTATAATAAGATCCTCACTATTGACAACCTGAATAAGAGGGTCTTCTCTTTGGTTAACAGATGCAATCTATGCTACAAAATGAAAGAAACATTCAACCATTTGTTCTTCCACTTTATTTTCCAGATGGTTTTGGTAGGAGATCTTGGCCCACCTATTGATCCATTGGACTTTCCCCTTGTACCTTAGAGACTTTGTCAGTTCCTAGCATTATGGTTCGACCTACAAGCATCTAGTTATTTATGAAATATGGAACCAAATTTTGTGCCCTATCTCTTGGCAGCTATGGAAAGAAAGGAATAACGGTGTTTTTAGAGACCAGGGGAGAAACATCAATTTCCTCTTTTGAGTCATCAAACACAGCCTACAAGACAACATAAATTCCATATCTTTTGACTCTTCTAATAAAATGCTGACATATGTTGAATTAAGACTCAAACAGAATTGGGGAATTTCTCAAAGATTAACCAAAATCAATTGGATTATATCATAGATAGAAAGGAGACCCATGGAACCCCCCCAAAGGGAGTGGGTTAAACTTAATTTTGATGGATGTTCTAAGGGAAACCATAGTGAGGATGCTTCTAGAGGCATACCAAGGGATGATAAATGGATCCTCATTAAAGGATATGCTCAAGCTATTGGATGTAAATCAAACAATGTTGTCGAGGTAATGGTGGTGTGGTGGGGGGTAAAAATACTTCTGAGGTTGGGGTTTCTTGTTGTGGAGGTCGAAGGTGACTCTCAGTTCATAATTAACCTCATTCATAATGACAAGGATCCCTCTTGAAAGATCAATAAACTAATTGAGAATTGTATAAATGATTTGCAAAGCTTTCAACGGGGTAATTAGTCATAAGTATAAAGAAGGAAATGGGATTGTAGACTTGGTTTGCAACTTTGGTCTATAGTTTTAAGAATAGAATTACTGGCATTCAAGTTAAAATCTCCCAGGCACTCTTCAACATATTCTTATCCATTAAAAACTTAAAATTCCCACCCCCTAATTTTTTATGGTTAGTTTCCTACTCTCAAATATTAGGAGTCAGTCTAAGGTGGATGTTTTGAATGGGATGTTGTGGGTTTGCTTATTTGTAATGGATGCTATAATGTGGAATTTAATTCATAATTATCTCATGTTGGGTAACAATAAGGAAAAAAATATTTTTATTAGGATGGTTCCCATAGGGGGTTATATCATTCTTCATCATGTTAATTTAATTTTCAATTGGTGTTTTATTAAATTTAACAAGGAATATATTTAGGCCATGGGCTATGATTGTGGTGTAATATGTTTTTAGTATACTTGGCAGTTAGTTGTGATGCTTGATATGGAAATTTTCCTCACGTTTGTGTGTAGTGTATTTTACTTGCTTGCAAGGGAGGTCTTTTCCCTCATAATATCATTAATGGTAATATTATGATTATAGACATGAAGATAATGGAGGCTCTAAATAATTATTACTCAAGTACTACCAAAGCTAGCGACTATGTCAGTAGAGATTTTGTAGAAGTGGTTTCATTTCAAATAGAGTTGTGAGAAGCCCCTCTATTATTATTTTTCAACTTTCATATTTGGATACTTTGGATATCTTCATTTGGCTCGAGTGGCACTTTGTGTTGTTTGGAAAAATGGATATTATGGGAGGCTTGCGTCTTAGGACCAAACCCATCTACTATGAATCTCTCAAACAAAATGTGGTGATTTGGGATTTGTTTGATAGAGATGGTGTCACTCCTTTCATCCAAGATATGAGGGGATACAATGATAAAATCACCTCTGAATTTTTGAACTCATGGTCTCAATGCAAGCTCACTATCGATGGGGTTAATTTTTATGTCTCTAAATATTTTATTGCAAAGGCTACTGGGTTGTCTTGTGGGGGCCTTAAGGTGGAGAAGAAGAGAAAAGAGGAATACAAAAAAAATCACTACCTTCTTCATCAAAGAGGAGAAACTGATCCATTTCCAAAATGACTACAAGAAGGAAAATATTTCAGCTCCTTGGGCCCTAATGAGATTACATTACATGATTTTACTCTTGAAGGTAGGTTTAATACTATCCATGGTTACCATTTCTCCATTCTTAACCATTTAAGACAAAAAAAAAAACAACCTTCCTTTCTTTCTATTCTTTCCCCTAAAGTTTTGTATTCTCAATGGTCCCTACTCTCCTACACCAAGTCCTTATTATGACCCTTTATCAATATTTCCTTACCATGACCCCCATCATCAATCCCAAGGTTGAGAAACATTAAAATTAAACATCTAGATGGAAAAGCCTCTAAGGACCCTTTTGCTTCTCCAAGTAAGACTAACCATAGCCCTATCTCTATAGGAAATGTGGGTCCTATAAAAAAGGGAGAGGCATATTTGGAGATTAACACCTCCCCCCCTTGAATGAGCTATTGGAAAATTTATCTGCTAAGAAAAAGAAGGTTATGGTCTCGAGTGTGCATGAGAAAAATTAGGAAAAAATTAAGAAAAATATAAAGGCCACATCCCCCTCCATATTGATGGTGGGACTATTGATATCTTTGGTGTTGATGGTGTAGATGAGGATAATATGAATATTTCTCAATGTGAAACTAAAGGCTTGGGTGACCACAGGTCTAATAGACTAGTCCAAGCCTAGAAATTATATAACTCTAAAAGAACTAAAGGAAAAAGTATTTTGGAGGAGTCTAAACATGAAGAGAATGATGACAAGGATTTTATTCCTCAACCAAATAATGGTTAGGAGGAGGAAGACTCAAAGAATGAGTCTGAGGAGGATAGGTAGGATGACAAAGAAATGGAGGAACAAGAAATATATGATAATGAAGAAGAGCTTGACAAGGAGAATGAGAAAGATGAGGCCAACTATATGGAGATGATGGAAAAAGTTATTTCAGCTCCCCCCTCCCCTAGGATTCTGGAAATATTAGATAAGAATGAGGATAAAGGACTTACGACTGACATGGCCTAGGTCACTGAAGAAAAATATAATATAAATATTAAGGACCTCTAGGTTAAGGTAGAGGATTTGGAAAGGAAGCTTGAAACCAACAACAACAATGGCAAGATTATATGTTTGGAAAATGACATTTCCAAAATCATAATGCTCACTAATGGCATTATGAACAAGGCTATTATGGGGACCATCTCTAGCCACTCTAAAATAATCAAATAGAAGAAAAAAGGGATAAAGGCGATAGGGAGAAAAACATGAATGACAAGAATGAAAAAGATCAGATAGATAAGAAGGATTGGTCCATGTGTCCTTGTATTCCTTCCTCAAAGTTTGGAGTTTAATCTGCTAGCCTTGGTGTTGTGGTTTTTCAAAATTTCTTTATGTTTCATTTCCCCATTTTTTCTATTTATTGGTCCTACGTTCCCTTTAGTTGTTTGGTTGAGCCTACATGCCCTCATATTGTTTAATTTTTTTGTCATTTTTTTAAAATTATGGGATCAAGGCCCTTTCCCTACTTTTTAAATAAAAAATAATGTAATCTATGAACTTTAATATACTCAAGATATATAGATATAATCCATGATCAATATAAACCATGACTTTTATGAGAGTTAATTTAATTCCCCTTAAGAACTCATATATATTTGTGCATGTACTTCTCACAAATCAAGAAAATATATCATAGAAATAAATTCATTAAATTTTCAACTAAAATACTAGTCTTAATTAACTAACTACATGATATATAGAATCAAATGACATGATGCATATCTAGTGTCTATAAAATGAAATCAAATGAAGTCATGTATATTAACTCATCATACTTTTGATGAAACCATAATTTGTATAAAATCTAGAGGGAATGAAATTAAGGTTCTCCATATTTATCATACTACATTAGTTGGTTCAACTTTCTCTTCAAAAACACGTCATATTTTCTCATTGTCATCTCTATCTAGCATCCTTTTATAATGTCCACATATTAGTGGAATATGATGATATATATAATATTATAATTTATTAGGTGGCTATAATGATACAACATATTATGAGGTTTTTAGTTATAAAAGAAACCCCATTTATGAAGTATTTGACTTTTTTCAAATGTGTTCCCTATACTCCAAGTGATCCTATGAGAAATAATGCTCCATAAGTTATTTCTATTTTCTTAACTTAATCCTTTCTTGTGTGTAATGCAATAAATAATAGAATTCTATGCAACTTATGACCTTTGCTACTATTATGAAAAAATCTCCTAGCACAATGAAATGTTAAAAAAATAGTTCAAACTACTTTGTTATAGGATATATGCACATTTTTAATTACTCTTAAAATGTGGCCATAATGAGTTAAAATCAAAGGAATGTATTTGAAACTTTTTTTTAATTTTTCATATGTGTCACTAACATCTAATTGCACTTTATTCTATTTACTAACATAGCCATGGTGTTGGCTCTTTCCATTATCATAATTTTCCAACATACACTCACAACAAAATTAAGAATAATCCTCTATACACAAATTCCATTTCTAGATATTTATTCTCATGACACAATGTAAATACACTTTTTCAATCAACACGTACAAATTTTATTTCCATTCATGCATAAATTTCAATTATAATTTTGATGAGAGTATAATTGTAACTGTAATATAGTAAAATTTATAAGTAAATGTGTTAAACAAGTAAAAAAAATTGAACTCAAACAATGTACTTGCTATCTCCTAAAATACTCTACATAGGTGTGGGTTCCTCCCTAAAGTTGTTTCAACCTCACATCATAAATGATTCATACAACATTCAATAATAGTGTATGCATCATTTATACAATATCCCTCATAATTAACTTGATATTATCTTAGATCATGTTTGATGAAATCTTCTACACCATCATGTTCACCCTTTGCATGGCCACTCTCAGAGAAACTCAAAATGTAAGGTATTTTGAGTTTTTTTTAGATAAAAGAGAAATTTCCTATAATTTTATTACAATAAGTAATGTTAGATACATAAATATGAGGTTACAAAATGGCACCAAAGATCATTGGTCTAGACAAATTTTTAAAATAGCGACAAAGGCACCAAATGTTGTATAACAAATAATAAAAGAAAGATATTGATGCTTAAGAATATTTAGATGAACTACAAATTCTACCATAGACTAGCATGGAAGGAAAAGGAGGGTCTAGATTCAAATATGAAATGGGTGAGGAGGATGAGGTGGTTCATGCCACTACAATAAGTGCAAAGTTTCAAAACTACCTTTAACCCTAAAAACCACCCCATCATCTAGATTTGACTAGTGAGAGTCAAGCACACTCTTCAAGGGAAGCTACAATAATTTAGAACACCAATATATAAATCTATAAAGACACATGAAACTACAAGATCATCCCATAGCTAAATAAGCATGAAGAGACTAATAATTGGGGAAAAATTGTAAAGAAATCATATTCCTCCAAGGTCACTCAATTTTTTCCCTATAGCAAGAAGTAAACCTAGCATGTACCCAAAACCTAGCACTTTCATAAATTACATATTCTACACAACATCCATCACACTAGAGAGGAACACAAATACAATTTATAATAATAATAGTTGTGTCAATGCATCCTTGAGTAGATATTATTTCACAATTAATTGAATATCTACTTATACAAGAGAGTATTCAAAAGAGAAGAGATGTGAAATCTGGGCAGTATCATAATGACCCATTTAAGGAGTTTCCCATTTTGTAATTGGATGAAGATTATTTTATTTTTCCTAACATATTTTATCATGATACTATTTGAAAGATAACATCAAACAAATACTCATAGCTCCTGTTTGTTGTTCTTGAAGGTATCCCTGTCTATTTTCTATCCATTTTCAAGATGCCTCGATATATTGCTAAGAAATTTGAGAAAATTCAAAGGACTTTCCTTTTGTCGAGGACTGAGGAAAAAAAGAAATTTTCTCTAGTTAAATGGGACAAGGTTTACCAACCTAAAAGTTGTGGTGGGCTCGGGATTAGGATTGTTTCTAATACCAATAAAGCTTTAATGGCCAAAGTGGGATGGGAAAATCTGAGGGATAGGAAGGATTGGTGTAAGATCATGAATGCTAAGTACCTTCATAATAGACCTTTGATTGACTACCTATAAGTGGCTCACCCTTTGGGGCCCTTGGTTTGGAGGTCTATATGCAGTCTGCAGGATCTTTTGAGAAATGGGATCAAATGGAAGATTGGTAATGGTAATAAAATCAGATTATGGGAGGACACCTAGCTACTAGACACTCCCCTAGAAAACTTTTAATTCATGAATCTTATGAGATTGGCGCAACGATTATTTGGTATTCATATTATTGATTACCTCCTAAGGCCTTTGGGTGTTAGAAAATGGAATGAATTAGGCCTTTGCTGCCCCTTTTCCCATGATTTGTGTCTCCTTGGCAAGAACTTGCAGGAATTTCTCTCCCTCACCAGGCTTCCTGCATCTTGCAGGGGGGATGAATTATTCTGGACTCACAATAAACAGGGTGATCTTTTAGTTAAATCAGCTTACAATCTACTAATGGACCAGGGTGTTGTCCTCAATCTATGGATTGTCTGGAATCAACACATGATCCTGAAAGTTAACTTCTTTTGGTGGACTACCTGCCATAACATGATTCTTACTCAGGACAATCTGAGGTAAAGGGGATTCCAGATCCCCAACAGATGTTTTTTATGTAAGTACAATGAAGAATCAATGGATCACCTATTGTTACACTACCCGTTTGTTGTGGAGGTGTGGGAGCTTTCTTTAGGAAGATTGGGGATTCAATGGATTATGTGTAGGGATATCGCATCCTTTATCTTGAGCTGGTCTGGACCCTTTATCCACCCTTTACCTAGTAAAATTTGGAACTAGGTCCCTCCTATTATATGTTGGTGTTTATGGAAAGAGAGAAACAATAGGATCTTCAGGAACATTGAGATGAGTCCGAAAGAGGTGTTTGGTATTGGGTCTCGGCTCATTACAGAAAATATCTCACTTTTCAAAGGGAAAACCCCTGACAAAGGTCCAATTGAGGTGGAAATAAGCATGGCCAAAGCTTGGCACTAGAACCTGGATGCTAACTCTTATGACAACTCCAGATCCCTGGCTTAGAGTGTCACTATTTGGAAACCTCCTAACATGGGCTGGTATAAACTAAATTTTGATGGGGCTGCTAAAGGCAACCCAGGCAGAGCTAGTATATAAGGTGTGATCAGGGATTACAGAGGAAATTATGTGCCTGGTTACTCTTGGGGGATTGGTGTTCATTCTTCTATGATTGTAGAAGCTAGAGTGTTTTTGAAGGGCTTACAATTGGTTGTCTCCATGGGGATTGAGAACCTTCATATTGAAGGAGACTCTAAGTTTATTATTGATATTGTTAACTTTGACAGATTGTTGGGGTGGAGTACTAAAGATATTCTTCTAGACATTAGACTCTTCATGTCAAAGTTAAAATTAAAATTTTCCACCCATATTTACCGGGAGGGAAACCAAGTGGTTGATGCCTTAGCCAATTTTGGCACACACTAGAAATTATCCAAATTTTGGCATTCTTTAGGGAACCTACCTCCTAACATTCAGGGTTTAATATTGAAGGAACAAAGCCCTTACTTGACCCATGATGATAACTAATCAAGTGCCTTGCTGGATTTTATGGGGGGTCCACATGCTTGTCTATTGGGCTATGTGGATGAGTTTTACTGATGAGATGGATAACAAGTGGCATAATTCAAATTATGGGATGGAGCTCATTTTGAAAAGGGAAATCATGAGATGTTGCCACAAGTACTTGATGATTAAAACTAAGTTGGATCGTACCTTATGAAATCTCCTTTTGGGGATCTTGTTAAGATATTGTATTTCCAATTTTTTTAATTTTGATTTTGATATGACAAATAATTATGAGATCAAGCTCCTTATTGGCCCTATATTATCTGCTATTTTGTCTCCGCTTTTGAAAGCTAACCTTTTTGGTGCTACTAAATTTGGCCTGCTCCTGAAAGCTAACCTTTTAGGTGATTCTAATTTTGGCCCCGGGGCCATCTTGCCTAGGTTTTTGTGCATCTTCTACGTGGAAGGAAAACCATCCTTTCCTTTCATGTCCTGCTTACTTTGCTGATTGTGTGTGGAGATCCTCATTTATGATTTTGCTAAGATTTCTTATTGGAAATTACTTACTCATGCGTGCGACCTATCCTTTGCCTTGATTATCGAAGACTGTAGTTTCTGGCTCAAAATCCTTAATGTGCAAGTGATTTTTCACCTTTCTATTATCTCTAACCTTTTATTTTCTTAGGGTTCCTAGTTATCCTGTGTGCAGAGTGACATTATGGGTGGTGATAGGGTGCGAACTGAGCTAGATAACTTCAGCGAATTTTGAAAAGATCCGCTTGTTTGGCACATTTGTGTTGAAGGTAGTCTAGCTCCTCTAATGGAGAGATTGGTGGGTCATGCCCTAATATGTCTACTCAGTTTTTCAACTTGTGGAAAGATTGCTTTGTGACTTTGGGAGGCATTTCCTTCACTGTGGATGAGGAAGTGATTACACAGGCTACGAGACTCGAGTGTACTAGTATGAAGCATCTGAAGCACACTCAAACTCAGGACAATGAAAGTATGAACAAGTTTTTTTGTGGGGAATGAGGCATCAGTGCACAACTAGTCGGGTTTTGACTAGGAGGCTCTCCCTCAGCCGTGGAACCAGGTGTTCCTTGCCTTGATGAAGTATGTGACTCTAGAAGGTAGATACAAAACCTATTACTTCTACCATTTCCTTCCTTTGAATCACCTTAGGCATAAAGTTTTGTTAAGATTTCCTTTTTTCCTACTTATGGACTTAGAAAGTTTTGTTGAAAAATGTGTTGAGGTTGCTCGTCTAAATCCTAATGACCCTCCTCCCCCACTGCTTCACCAAGGACTCATTTTGAGGCTCTACCACTTCCATCTTTCTTTATGTCCACCAAAACCCATATCAGATGTCCACATTAAAGAGATTGAGCCTCCCACTATGACTAATTTATCTCTAACCGAATCCAAAGGCCTTGTCAGGAAAAACCACCCGATCCCTGCTAACACGCATAAACCCAAACCCGCTACTAAAAAAATTAAGGGGAATGAGGGAGAAACCCATACCAATGTGGTGGCTAGTCTTTATGAACTCAAATCAACCCCCACCAAGACTACCAACAAGCCTTCCCTAGAAAGGAAAGGCAAGGAGGAAGGTAAGAGCTTGAAGGAGCCTCCAAGCAAAGGAAAAAATGTGGTGAGAAATGAATCTATGGGGGATATGGTGGTTATTGGTTGTGATGCCATCATTCAACACTCTGGTAAGCTAGCCAAGAATAGGAAAAAAGTGCAAGTTAAATATTTGGATAAAAAAGATGAGCAATCGGACAACAAAGATAGCAGGGTTGAAGAGGAGTCTGAGGGTGATGAGGAGGAGCATGCTAGAGGTCCCTGCTCCATTCCTGACATGGGAAAAGTTCAAAAGGAGGTTTCAGCCTCTCAGTCTTCAGAACTGCTAGATGTTGAGCATGCTGATACTGACAAGTCTATGGTTGGAGGGGAGGAGCTATGTGTGTTGAAGGAAATATTGGTTAAATTGGACAAAAAATTATGTGGTTTGACCCACTTCACGATTAAGTTGGTCCACTATGTCACTAATACCCTATCCGCAATTATGAAGGATGAGATGGACATGAAAAAGGCTGAAGACTATCAAGAATGGGTTTGAGATGATTTTGTTAATCTCCTATCAAAGAACTAGGAAGATGCGAGTTAGTCTACTGCTGGTCTGTTGTTTGTTCATCTATTGTTGGTTCATGGTGTTTTTTTTTTGGCTTTGTATTTTTTGATGCTTTTTTGGTCTTGATCTCTATTGGCCCTTGTGGCTCTTTGTGAAGGGTACAACACCCTGTAAATTTTTGTTACCTAATCAAAAACATCAAACAAATATGTATTTTTTAATCCGAGTATGGATTTTTATTCTTCACCTCCATATGGAAAAATCAAGGGGTATTAAAGCTCCTATTAATTTCATCATTAATTCACATCCCCTAAATTATATGAACATAAGAGAGTGGCAACATTAATAATTTATTTGGAAGTGAAAACCCTATATTGATACTTTAATCATACCTACAAAGTAAAAAAAGTGATCTTGATTATTTGACTTGTGATGCACACTTATCTAACCATACAAAATATTTCTCAAATTTCACACTCCTAGCTATATCTCTAAAAAATTATAAAACTAATCTTGCATGAAATGTGTATCATGATATTCATCGTTGCTAATATAAAAGTAATATTTTTTCTTAATGACTCATTTTATATAGGTACTCGCAACATGATCCAACTCTAATTATGCATATCTATAACACACATGCACCATAATAGTTATCTAATTTGAAGAATAATATTGTGTTTGAATCTATTTTTGATGGATAGAAGAGTAATTCTCTACAAAATCAACTACAAATAAGATTGTTCTAGAAGGGAAAGTATCTCTCAACAACTTAAACTCTTGTGTTTAGGACCAAAAGGGGTCAAAATTGGCCACTATTTTTTGAAATTAGTAAAATCCAACCTTAGCTGAGAAATTAAAGGAAACCATGCTAAAAATTTGAATATGTGACCACAACAAGATTTGTAGTGCTCAAAATATAAATTTTAAACTATTAATTTTCTTTTAAAATGGCAGAGATTAAGAGGATCAAATAGTAGGAGCATGTAAAGTACTCTTTTTTTTTTATAGAAATATAATATAGTGTTCAATTCACTTCCCCTAAAATTTTAAATTTTTAAAATTATTTTACAAAATATTTCAACAAAAATTTATTCAATCCTCAAGCACACTCTCCCACAAGTGTTCACACATGTGTGAGAAAATTTGGGGAGATTGGAAGGGAAGGAGTGTACTCCACTCCATCCAAGAAAGTCTTCTCCTTCATTAAGGAGAGGATGGAGTACTTGGCCACTCCATCTCCAAAGTCTCATCTTATAAATGAGTTTGGAGGTCAAAACACTCTTCCCTTACCCCAAGGTCTTCCAAATCTGCCACTTCCCTTGATAGGTAATAAATAAGGGTCATATCTTGGGTATGGCCATAAATAGGTACACAACCCATAGGTACTTACCTTAGGGTACTAAAAAATTATTAAAAAAATACCTAAAATAAGCCTTTTTAAGACCTCTTAAAATATCATGAAAGAAAGCATTCGAAATTTAGCTTAATTAAGGGTCCCCAACCCTAATTCATCACTTACATATTTATCCACATGGTATTAACACTTAATTACCCCACAAAAAAAACATCATATCTAATCCACACATTGAACCCTTAAAACATAATTAGCCAATAATTTACACCCTAATACTTCTTGAGTCTACAAGGGTTAAAATTATAGCTTCTTAAAGAAGTGTCTAATTTGGTATGGATGATTTCTCCCTTTTGTTAGAATTGTGAAACAAGCACAAAACCACAAGCCATAGGATCAAGAAATGGACTAATACACCTTCGACAAAAGACATCTGCAAATAATATATGTAATATTCCTCAACAAGAAAAAGCTACAAAAGCAAGATACTCTCAAGAAGATATGAAAGCTCAAGATATAATTACAATAAGGGTTGAGTGCTTATAAGAGTAAAACCCTAAATGAGAAAGGTATTAGATCATGACAAGTGTCAACATCAGATGAGATGAGACAAAATTATCTAATATTAGCTGATAAAAGAACTCCTAAGTTTAGCTTAAGTGCATGAGAATAAATTAGACTAATATTCAATTAAAGATTAATTAATTATTAGGTAATGCATGATAACTCTAACACCCCCCTTTAAGATGAACTTAGGGAGTAGCTAAAAACCCTAAAAATAGAATGCATGATGGGTCTTGGAAAACAAGGCCATGTAAGGTACCCATGTACAAACAAAAGATCTATATAATGTGGAGAAATAGAGAAAACCTCATGGGAAAAACTCTACTCCATAAATAGATGAAAACCAAGTGAAGGACTGAAGAAGCCTCCAAACAAGACAATGTCCTAAAAAATAGGAACATAGGATGAACAAAAGAACACCACTAAAGCATGAAGAAGCTAAAACCACTATCAAAGAATGACTGTTGTAATGCCAAAACAAGAACCTCCTCTGAAACAGATGATGATCAAGATCAAGAAGACAATAATCTGCATGAGTTCCCCCAATGACACTACTCGAATCAGATGAAAAACAAAGGAAAACACCTGGAACTCGAAGAAACAGATGGTAAAGGTACCAAAAGTCTGAAGAACTGATTATGTGAAAATGGAAGGTTGCCTCTGAAAATAGGAATGTAAGAGTGTCCATATGGTAAGTGATCCATCTCACTGAAATGCAACCACTACATCTGAAAGTACATAGGAACAAATATTGTATACATAGGTCACTCCAATGTGAAACCAAGGAAGCATTAGCACCAACAATAGAAACCTCCCCATAATGTTGAAAAGGGAGAGGCATGATAGGTACACTAAAATTGAATGCCAAAAAAAATGCATGAAGAAGAATCAAGAACATTTAAACTTGCAAACATGAAAGTACCAACACATATAAAGGGTGTGAAAACAAAATTCACACACACATCAGGCTATTGTCATGGAAGGGACACTCACTTGACAAAGGTGTGGTGGAAAAAAAAGGAAAAACATCAAACCCCTTCCATGGAACTTTATAACATAGTGTGAGTACAATAAGACACAAAATGATGTGCAAGATCCCAATAATCATGTGAAATACAAGAGGCACTTTATTTTAGTGTGTTTAATAATGAGAATTTCATACAATGGGAGCCCATAATGTCCAAAAAAGGACTGCATGCTTAAAATACAATTCTCTGATAGAAAAATAGGAATGGTAGCATCATAATGAAGTACATGAAAAAAAATGCACTTTCAAAAAAAAGGCACCCAAAAATGTGTCTAGATGTAGAAGATATGGCCCGTTGAAGTTTCCAAATCAAGAACTAAACAACAACACTGAGAAAATTGAATTCTAGAAAAAACCAGAAGCCAAAACTAGAAACCACCTACACCTTTGCAAAGAGCGCAAAATTTTACCCTGTTTCAAAAAAAATTGGGTGGGTTTTATTTTGCAAAAAAATAAAAAAATATTGCAAAAAAATGATAATGGATGTTTTTAAATGTTAAAAAATAAAAAAAACTATATATTTTTGTTTAAAAACATATATTAAAAAATTGTTTTAAAAATTTTCTTGGGCATCTGGCCTACCCACACCACACACAAGGCCTATCAGTGGTGGTACCCCCCACACACGGGGCAGGGGCTGTATGCAGTGGCGGCTTACCAAAGTTACAAAAAAAAATTTAATAAATTATTTTTTACAATAAAAACTTGCTGACCCAAAAGGGTTTTCCATTTTTTTTTAATTCGATTTTTTTTGGAAAAAAATATTTACATGGGAAAAAAAATCAAATGATTTTTTTATTAAATTTTTTTACCTTGATCTACATGTTGGGGAGATCGTACGACCTCCCTAGCAAAAAAAAAATTCCTCAGAAACTCTCGACATGGATTTTGGCGATTTGGTAGGAAATGTTAAGGTTTTTGGGCCTTCTGAGTGCAATGGAAACCTTCGTTTTGACTCAAAACACACCAAAATTGCAGCTACCCTTCAAATCTAGAAACAAAGCAACCACTTCAAACCCTCGCAGATCTGATGTTAGGAACCCAAATCAGGTAAAACAAAAGCCAAATTTGACTTTCTCAATGGCTTTGAATCCAATGGTGAAGTTATTTTTGCACCAAAATGTGCCTAAAATTGCCCACCTCCAAAATTTGCAAAAAAGACAAAGGGGATTCAGATCTGAAGCTTACAACCCTTGTTGAAAAAAAAAACTTCATAAATAAAAAAAGGGGTTTGTTGAATCCATGCTCTAATACCATGTTAGAATTGTGAAACAAGCACAAAACCGTGAGCCACAAGATCAAACAATGAACTAATACACCTTCCACACAAGAGATCTACAAACAATATATGCAATATTCCTCAACAAGAAAATGCTACAAAAGCAAGAGACTCTCAAAAAGATATGAAAGATCAAGATATAATTACAATGAGGGTTGAGTGCTTATAAGATTAAAACCCTAAATGAGAAAGGGATTAGATCATTACAAGTGTCAACATCACATGAGATGAGATAGAACGATCTAATATTAGCTCATAAAAGAACTCCTAGAAGTTTAGCTTAAGTGCATGAGAATAAATTATATTAATAATCAATTAAATATTAATTAATTATTAGCTAATGCATGATAACTCTAACACTTTCTCCTATTGGAGCACTTAATTTCCTACACAACACAATTAAGTACATTTAGACCCCAATAATAAATCATATTAGTTGTTAATTGAGTCCTCATAAATTTAATCATGAACCATTTGTATAGCTAATTACTCATCAAAATATAATATGGCACAACAATCCAATTTATAATTTTAAGTCATATCCAATAATTTGCATGTGCATGCATCTTCATTAAATAGAATAATGATGATAAAACATAAAGTCAAAGTCAAATACAAGATTTGTGTCACACAATCACCTTATTTATCACCCACTATTCATCTAACCATCTATTTAGGAAAATTATATAACAAATTAGGGTTGTATTAATTACATGTGAGGTGAGGCCTTGCACCAAGCTACCTTCCTCACTTGATTTTTGAAGAAAAATTATGTTTCAAAGTAGTGGTTGGACCATCGAATAGAGTCACTATGTCATGATATTTTATAAGATTGTAGGTCCACTAACTCATTTGACTGCAAAATCCAACGAAATATGTATAATTTGATGTATCGTCGGGTGCTTGTAAAATTCGATGTGTAATTTTCAATTTTTTGAATGTTTATCCCTGACGTTCGTCAAAATTTTGACGAACCTGGGGTTCGTCGAAATGTCGACTATCAATTTCGTCAAAATTTCAACAAACATGAAAAATAGAAAAAAATCAAATTGTGGCCAACATAAAGAAAAGTGAGTTCATTGATTTATTGTGACAGTGATTTTCTCTACTTGAGATAGTTTGTGGAGAACTAAGGACAATTTTCTTGGGAAAAATCAGAAAAAAATTAAGAAGATATTGCCAGGTTGAGGGTAGTCATTGTCTTTTTGCATAATTCAGTTGTGAAGTCAGATTTGTAGTTCCAGGTTTGAAAATCATATTTTAAAGCAACATCTCATCAGATTTCATTTTTAGAGGTTTAGGGTTTTGAGAATTTCATGTCCAGATTTTGTTGTGTGGAATCACCATAAGATCACAACCAAGGAAAGATTCTTGTGATTTATTATGTGATCCATAACTCTATTGGTCATGTGGCGAGTTGTGCTATAACAAATACAAGATGCATTCATGTGTGACCCAAGTTTAATGTGGCTATGTTGTGATAGAAATGGAGGCACTCATATAATGTAGTTAATTTAGGTTGTATAATGTAGGTGTCAATCATCATTGGGTGCATTCAGTTTGTCTCAAGTTTAACAGGTTAGGATGTAATTATAGCATGATCAAAGAGTGATTACCTCTTGCTGCAATAAAGAGCCTATAACTCTGGTTGATATGCAAAGTGGTTGTGTTATATCAATTATGTAGTGCATTCAAGCACAACCCATGTTTAATGGGCTATTCTAGAGATTGATCAAGATTTTTTAAACCTTATAAATGTTACTTAAAAGTGTATAGCTTAAACTACAAACCAAGTTTGTTACATGAATGCAATCTTGGGTTACCGCAAACTATAATAATGTGATTTTCTAACAACCATTATGGAAATTATTAAAGAAAGACCCATGATATATAGGATACATTTCCCTGATTAGGTTTACATACCTTAATGATCAAACACAAGCTTCCCACACACTCTAGGATACAATCCAAGATCATACCACAACTTTGTCAAGACAACTAATTTTCTGACCCAAGATTTAAGGTTGTTTTTAATACCAATAGAAGCATTGGTAAGAGCATGATTAGGGTACAAACCCTAGGCCTCCATAGAAACATAAACAATAACTATAGCGGATTAGTGAGGTTGCAATACCAGAAAGATTGAGACATTGTAGGTAATAACAAAATCTTGCAATCTAAAGATTGTAGCCAATAACAAGCACACTATGTAGCTTAGTGATATTTGTAAATGCAATCTATGGTAAGAAGAATGGTAGTCACTTGAGATGTGACAGTCAAAAAGAGGTTGAGCAGTGACAAGATAATAAAACTCAAACCTTGCATAGTAAAGTGGAGATTTTAACAGTGAGTTTCCTTACCCCCTTGCTGACCTTAAGGGTTTTTCAAATTCTTTTGGTAGTGTTAGACAAGGCAAATGCAATCAGGAATGACTGTCCAAATGAAGTAACAGTGGTAATCATAGGTTCAATGTTTCTTCTTAGCCATTAATGTATAATGGAGGTAGTGGATTGCATGTTTGAGCAGTTTTTTGAGACTCATCAAAGATGGGAGAATAGTGAATAATACCTTGTGGACTGTGAAGTAGTGTCAATAAGGTTGAAGGATCTTAAGAACTACAATACCATGAAACAATGAGTCCCCTGTAGTAAGTAGGCAGTCTATAGGGCATAGTTTGATTTTATAGAAGGATGCTCATGAAAGGAATCTTCAAGTGATAGTGAGTGAGTTGTTTGAGATTGCAGTTGAGGGTGCAATACCCAATCTTAAAGGAAGTTAGCAAAGCAGTAAATGTGCAAGAAAATAAAATCGTACACAACAAACAAATCACAATGTTATCTTGCATAATGCCTTGAGTTTGATGACAAAAATCTCATTGTATCTTCATGATGAAAGTGGTGACCTTAATGGTCAATCACTGGCAACCATGATTTTAAAACATATTATTGTGCTTATGGAGGCAACATTTTAAGCAAGTCAGTGAGTGGTGGTTTGGAACAATGGAAGGTATGAAGGACTTTCTTTATATGCATACTATGCAGTCTAGCTTAAGATACCGTTCTTAGAAGAGATTGAAGGTGGATTATGGAACTCAAGGGTTACCATGAAAAGGATTAAAGAAAGACTGAGATCTATTTAAAAGCCACAGTCATGAAGATATTAAAGATGTCACATGCAAAACCCTAGTAGCTGGAGTAATGAATACAGTGCCAAAGAGGATAGTGTGTTGGGGAAGATTTAGGAGATCTCCACATTATCTAATTATAGGGAAATACATCATTTATTTATTTTTTTAATTAAAATAAATTATTCTAAACCCTATATATGATACATTGATACTTCAAAATCCTCTCAAGGAATTTGAAATTATGCAAATATATGTCAAGTAAATACCTAGATTACAAATAGTAGCGGGAACAATGTAAGATTTGTTGAGCAGAGCAGGAAATGAGATAAGCAACAATGAATCGTATGCCTCCTTTCACGCACATCTCCTCACTATTCTTTGTCATTCTTTATAGAAACACTTCTCCATTTTGGTGGTCTATACTTGAAAATAATGTTTTGACGAAGGTTTTAGAGTATGTTTATTAAAATGAAAACTCCATTCTGGTGGGCTACGCCTGAAAATAAGATTTTGACAAAAATTTTAGGGTATTTTTATTAAAGTTTTAGAGTATTTTCGAGGGCTATATTCTTGATTCCTTAAATGATTTATTCAAATGGATTGTGACTAAATAAATGACTAACTATTTAGTCATTTTTATTTGTGTGACTAAATAATTTTAATCAATGACCAAACTAGTAATTTATTTACTCATTTATAGCTTAGTTGCAAAAAATGAGCAGAATTTAGTCATTTTTAGTTGTTGTGACTAAAATTTTTAGTCACCTAGTCATTTATTTGCCAAATTCTACTAGTGTGTGTTTCCTTATGCGATTAGGGCTCTCTCAATGTTGAGGGCCCTAGGGATAAGCTCATCATAAGAAGTGACACATTGCATCTTTAACTAAAATGATAAATCTGTATTGACATTAGCAATGATGATTCTGACTTGTTGCTCCTTAGGAATGGGTCACTTGCTCTTACTAGATCACTACCTCCATCATTGTAGGAAGTTTACGATCAAGTTCAATATTCTGATTTTAGGAGTCTTAATGATTGGAAATCATAGTAAAATCATAATTTAATAAGTTTTGGAATTAACATTTTAAAGTGTTTTTTGGGGTCATTAACTTTAGACTATCTTCTCTTTTGCAGGGTTGGTTGCATGCCAAATTTTTTTGGTGTAAAATATCAAAATTATTAGATTTTTTTACCTGTCTATGAATAAAAATTATTGGAGTGAGAGTTTGATATTTTTTGAAGATCTAAATAGTCAAGCTTAGTAAAAAAAAATCATGTCGATAATATTAGTCCAAAAAAAAATGAAGAGACACTAGATAGATTGTGGGCTAGATTGAAAAGAAAGGGTGATGGGAAATGTTATTGTCCTTGCAATAATTGCAAGGGCTTAAAAACAAGATGACTTTTAATCACAACAGTTGAGAAACATTATAGGAAGCATGGTCACGTTGAAGGGGGGCATGATTATCGTCCATTGGTAAGTTGTTCATTATATGTGTTTATATTGATTGAATTTGTAAATGTTTATATCATTTTAACATTTTATATATATATATATATAATCACTTGATCATGATCATGGTTTATTTGTGTCTATCATTATTATAAAGGTGGGGTTCCCTAGGGCAGATGATATGGATTATCATGGCCCAGAGAATGTGGTTTTGCAAGCGGACGAACATGGAGCTGTGAATATCAAAGATGAAGTTAATGATCCTATGGAAGAAGATGATCATGCACCAAAAAACACAGTTGAAGATGATGGTATGAATACATTGATCCATGACACATTTAGTGGCAGAGCTAATCATGATGATCAAGATGACTTTGATGATGTTCATGATTTACCTGTACTTGAGAAGGCATACGAGCCACTTTATGAAGGCTCCCAAACAACTCTTCTCTATGTTTTATTGTTGTTGTTGAACTTGAATGTTATGAATAGTTTACAAACATAGAAATCTCACAGATGTTAAGGTATGTCATATATGTCACATTTTTTCATCTATTTTAATTGTTGTTAGTTCATCACTAGTAAATAAAGGATGAAATATGTACCATTAATATTCTTTATATTAACAAATTATTTTTTGTTGTAGATTGATTGGTGATTTTTTGTTACCACCATCAAATATTTTACCTCGCTCATACCGAGATTTATTTTCCATTATGAAAGATATTGGAATGGAGTATCAAGCAATAGATGCATGTCCCAATGATCATATTATATATCATAAACAACAAGAATTTGCAATAGAATGCACAAAATGTCATATCAGTAGATATCGAACAAATCAACTAAGAAAAAAGGTGCCTCGCAAGGTTCTTCATTATATTCCCATTATTCCACGTATGCAATGATTATTTAGGTGCGGAAGCTTAGTGCAATTTATGGATTACCATGCACGGAATAGAAGTGGAGATGACATTCTTTGAATGCCTGCAGATGGTTCTGTATTTAGGGACATGGAGGAAAAATGGCCACACTTTAAAGAACCTCGTAATCTCAGGCTTTCATTGGGAGCGGACGGTGTCAATCCATTTGGAGAGTTGAGATCTATTTACTCGGTGTGGACTATTTTTGTTATCAACAATAGCTCCATGGATGTCAATAAAGAGGGAGCACATAATGTTGTCAATGATTGTTCCAGGTATTTGTTTGCATCAATTTTCTTTAACGTAGTAGCATCTCATTTGTCTTATTTGTTGCATAATGACTTATATTTTTTTTCATTCAATAATCATGTACATTAATTTATATATATATATATATATATATATATATATATATATATATATATATATATATATATATATATATATATATTGCAGTAAAATGGTTATAATAATTATGTAATGTTTATGTTCATTCAACTAGGTAAGTACCAAATTAAAGATATGAATGTATATATTGAGCCTCTTATCGATGAGTTACTAAAGTTATAGAATGGCATCACTATGTATGACGTCTCTAGACCAATATGACAAACAATTTCAACTCTATGCAATGCTTGTATGGACAATTCATGATGCCCCAAGGCTAACACATTTTTTTGGTATGTTATAATGTTTGACTGCACTTTAAAAATATTTAATTTGATGAAGTAGATATCATACATTTTTTTAAAATAATCTATTCATTATATATAATTATAAAAATTGACATATTTAATCCAATTATATATGATCTTGCAAGTCTTCGGGTCTTCAAACAAAAGGAAAATTTGTATGTCCAATTTGTGGTCCCAAGATGAAATCTCATCATTCAACAAGTTTAGGAAAGCAGGTGTTTGATGAGTATAGGCACTTCCTCCACAAAAATCATAAGTATCGAACTACTGAAAAACATCTTTTCAATGGGAAAGAGGAGACTACATCAAAACCATGAAGAATGACACCTCGCCTATGGAAGTTGGAATATAATAGAATTAATCGTCAAGGTTATACATCGGATCAAACTATTTATCTATCATATATGATATGTTTTGAATTTATATTTTTATATTGTGTTGTGTTTACTCATGTTGTAATTGACAATGATTTTTTTTGTTAATTTGTTCAACTTATATGCTTCATGAAGGTCGTTAAGGAATTAATGGTTGACTTCCGCAGGGACAGAAAAGTTATCACAGACAATTTAGTAGGTTGCCCTACTATGAGCAGCTACAAATTGTGCATTTGTTTGATACAATGCATATTGGAAAGAATATAATAGAAACGTTATGGAAAATATTGGATGGAAGGCATGACAAAGAAAAAATTGTCAAAATTTGTAGTGACATTCAAGAAGCCAATCATGCAATGAACAATGTCATTCAATTAAATAGCGATGAGACCAAATTAATATAAGTGCCCTTCCTTGGTTATTATGTAGCAGCAAAGCAATTCTATAAAAGAAGTCATACGAAAAAAATTCAATTTCCATAGGATTTGCTGAAAATAAACAATATAATATTAACAAAGAAAGGTGAATTTGGGTGGGGATGAAAATGCATGATTGGCATACCTTCATTAAGGTAATTATTCTGGTATATTATATACACTTGTATAATGCATGTACTTTTTAGTGTATTGTGTTTACTACTTTTGGAAAAATAATGAAAAGATCATTTTATAATTGTTGCATACATTCTACCTCTATCTCTCCTGAGACAACTTTGACAACAATGTCAAGCAAGTTATATATGATCTTGGAAAATACATGAGGTAAGTAGAGATATTTGTTCAATTCATTGTATACATCTTATAATTTCCATTTGTTTTACTTGTTATGTAATATATTGTATATTTTTGTTAAATCTCGTTAATATATTTGTGCCTTGAATCACTTGTAGATGGTTTTCATCTAAAGAAATCCATAAAGAAGATATAAATTATTGGAAGAGAAAAATTCCTCATCTAATGTGTGAAATGCAAAAGTGTCTACCTTTGACATTTTTCAATGCACAAGAACACTACCTCATACACCAAGTTGAGGAGATTGAATTGTGTGGACCTATACACACAAGGTCAATGTGGATGGTTGAGAGGCACTTGAAATTTTTGAAGGCTTTGGATAGACAAAGAGCACATCTTGAGGGTTCTATGGTGGAGGGATATATGGTATACCAGACCATGGTATATATTAGTGAATATCTTCTTAAGTTTGCAGTAAAGATCCATGTAGATCGCATTTGGGGTCCCAACTCCATTAACAAGGGGAGTACTTGATGGGGAAATGTAGATTGAGGAAAGTGAGAGGTAATTATAAGATGGTCATGGAGATTAATTGGAATACATTTTACATATGGTTTTTATGTATATTGTACTTATTTAATTTTTAATCTTCAATATACATCAATTATAAATTAAGGTCATATACTGTGGTATTTAACTAATTATACGTCATTTGTGAATTTCAATTTTTTTTTATACAGTTGGTTGAGAGTGGGATGCACTACATTTGTACGTAGCCAACAATTTTGATTGGATGACAGTATGGATTGAATGATGTTAACAATCTAGTCGCGCATTAACATGGGAAGGTGTGGCTTCATTGGTTAAAGAAGCTCATCATAATGGAGATTCCAATGTTATACAAAGGGAAATTGATTTAGCATATGGTTAAAGAGATAAACAAGTACGTATAAATAGATTAATCAACCATATTATTTAATTATTTTCAATTATATTGATGTATATATATGTTGAGATTGTTTTCTTTGCATACATTCGGCCAAGAATAAATATGTTTATCAAGTGATGATATTGCAATAATTTTTACATGTTTGACATATTGCAGGTGAAACACCACAAGGCTATGTGGTGCAATGGTCATAAATTTCGAATCAAAATGTCAGATGACATGAAGAAAACTTGTGATTCTGGTATAATTGTAGTCTTTCAAGTGACTAATGTTTCATCTAGAAGCGACATACATCCAGAAGTCTCAGAAAATTGATACTATGGGATTTTGGATGATATACTTGAGTGTGACTTTAAGTCCTTCAGATTAATTTTGTTCATCATCCTATGGTATAGGCTATGATTAAATGAAAATGATCCTAAGAGAACTGTTATTGAACATGATAATGGATTTACCATGGTTAATACAAGGTTGATCAAGCAAGCTGGAAATGAGCCTTCTGTTCTTCCAAGCCAATGTGAGTAGGTATTTTACTCAGAGGTTCCAAGTAAACCGAATTGGTCATTTTTTGCTAGACATGATCCAAGAGGAAGGCCAGTAAAGTATAATGTGGTGGAAGAAGAAGATATCGAAGAACTAGAAGATTATGTAGATGATGATCAGGATCAACAGTTAGTTGATGATGTCCCTGACGAAGATGTCGAAGAGGAGGAACTAGATCATGATGATGTAGGATTTAATGTTCATGAAGATCATATCGGTGTGGATGATAACATTATCAAAACTAATATCGATGACGATGATGATGATATGACCAATCCTTGCAATGTTGAATCTGGATCAGATGATACATACAAAGAGTTGGATGAAGAAGAAGATCAATGTAATTGAAATGTATGAGTTATGTGATTATATTATCTATTTGATATTAATTTCTTAATAGAATTATATTTGACCTATATGGTTACATAATTAATTCATGATGTTTTTAATTTTTATGCCATTACATAATTAATTTAATGATGTACTTTTTAATGTTTGAAAGGTCAAAAAATTAAAACATTTCAATAGTGATGTTAACAACCTTGAAATTAGTGTGTTTTATGTTTCATGTGATCATAAAAGATTAAAAAGTCAGTTATAGAGGGGGTTTTTCAATGGTTGATGTGTAAAGGCCTTTAAAAGGCATAAAGTGATCATTGTAATGGTTGTTGATGGTTGAGGATTTAAAATACAAGCTCTTGACATTCAAAAATTTGTGTTTTTCTTCAAATTTTCTATATTTTTCTTGTTATGCAGCACTATACGGTCACATGCAGCCATATTTTGATGTGAAATCAATTCCAGGTCGTGAATATATGTGTTAGCTTTGATTTGAATATGATTTGAGGGCTTAAGGTGTTGATTTGAGTTAGAAAGCTTCATTTTTTGCATACAGCCCGGTTACCCTATTTTTTAGGGTTTTGTAGTCCAAACATGATATAAAGGGGCTCTTACACTTTTTGTGATTATTGTAGCTTGTGTAAGAGGCCACATAGATACTATTGTAATTATAGGATGCATGAATAGGGCATAGGATGAGAAATAAATAAGGTATATCTGTTTTCCTCAAGAGTTTTGTGAAGAAAAGTATGTGAAATGAGAGGTTCAAGCCTAGGTTTCAACAAAACATGTATGGGAGATCTGATTTTATGAATTTTTATCCATGTGCAGACCCAATGGGTTGTTTCTAAACACTAAATATAAATGATACACACACACACACACACACACACACACACATATATATATATATATATATATATATATATATATATATATGTATGTATGTATGTATGTATGTATATGTATATGTATTTTTAAGTGTAAATGTAAATACAATTACTGGATGCTCTCCTAGAACAATAAATGTAACATATCATTAAAGAAATCTATATCTATGTATATAAATGTGTATTTCTAAATGCAAGTGTAAATGCAAAGAGCATATGGTTTTGTAGTGTTATAGATACAACATATCCATAAATTAATGTAATTGAAATTCTAAAGTCTTCAACACATATAATATGAAATCGATCAAACTATTAAACTACATGAGAAATAAATGAAAACAGTAAATGCATATGTATGTGTATTTGTAAATGTAAGTGTAAAATAAATAAGAATAATGAAAATTATAAAAGAATACAAGGAAAGGTTTAGAGTTTAGAGTGGGAGAGAGATGGAGGGTAGAGGGTTTAAGGGTTTAGAGTTTAAGGGTTAATGGTTTAGGGTTTAGGGTTAAAGGTAGAGGCTGTTGGTTTTTTTTTTTACACTATAACGAGGTTGGTCTTCTAATCTACCTATGGGATTGCAAATTCCAATCAAGGGCAGCTCGAAGGACCTGGACCAACTGACGAGGACTTTAAAAATCCTCCTACACTTTGGGCTCTACAAGACCCGGGAGGGTGATCCCTTAATCTATTTACAACCTCTACACCAATATCATAAACAACATTAACACATAATAGATAATCCCATTGAATAGCTCAACACAATAGGATAATATTGAATAAAATTGGCTATTCACTGATAATATCAACTATGTGGAGCGTGAGATAACTACAACACAAACCATAGTAAAATATAGTCATTAATTTGTACTTTGTAGCAAGCTGTAGGCAAAGAAAAACAATTATTGAACTACACAAATAAGTACAACTTAGATCAGTGTCATATATCCATTGTAGGAGTCAAATTCATAAGCATCTAAAGGTTTATGATAGATTTAATACATAACATATAACTTATAAGATCCCTGACAATATTGCATTACAATTTCATTAGTATACATTCTCACCCAATAATACTTATCAAATCCTTATGCAGAACATATCCGCCTATAATCCCATTCAAGCATTTTAATTAATTCCTTAAATTTAAGCTAAAATAAGGATTATACACACCACAATAGTGAGATGAATGAAACAACCCTTAGTCATCTTATTCAAAATTTGGATATGCATGCACAGTGGAGAGACATGAGTTTGAATTTATCATTTCAACTCAAATGCTAATACTGTTATACAACATTAAATCCCCATGAATTCAAAACTGATTACAGAATAACTCAGAACCTAAATTGTATTTCTCTCTAAAACCATCGGACTTTACAATTTTCTCTACAACTTCACCTAGACTCAACCAAAATTATCTAACTTGCTAACCCATACTTCTGGCCTTGAAATCGTTCTTATAGAAAATGAAGGAGCAAACAAGCATCGGGCCAGAAAAAACACATGTCACCAACCAAATGAAGCATCTGGTGATATTCCAAAAATTGTTACAACAACCATCACCCTAGAGAATATTCCTATTCATCATGTCAGCTGAGGAAAATTGAGGCAACAACAAAAAACCACAAGAAACCCATGCAAAGACCACCATCAAAGAAAAATCAGAGGCCGTTGTAACCACAACATCTGATTTACCACCCGTTAGTAATTCATTCTTTTATTCCTCCTCAGTCAAATATTTATTTACCCACCTCTGATATTCTTCATCAGTCGGCCAGTCAAAATTAATTACCCCATTCACCTTGGAATTATAAGGTGTGTATTTTACTACTACCTGATTTGCATCTCTTTCAAAAGATTCCAAAAATGAGCTGGTACTAATGATTTTATCCATACAGCTCACCAACAAGTCATAATATGAGTCATCACAAATTAATTTAATTTGATCATTGATGACCTCACCTACCTGACCCTGTCACTGTTGGAATGACCTGATTTTTCCCTACTCATCAATTATATCAGGTAACAATGTGTTACCCCAATCATTGAAATTCTTCACCAACTCCCTAATCTTCCTACTCAAGTCATCTGGTAAGGTCTGAAAACCTTGCAATGATTTTACTAACACAAGAGTAGGCTTTAATGATTGGGGCCTATTGTTTGTATCAAACCTTGAGGCCTTATACATGACATCTAGATCATTGGCCCTAGGGATCCAATTTTCAATCAATGGTATCACTACCTCCTGATCCCTATCAATATTCTTTATTGCATTTAATAGAAAAGAATATAAAGAATGTATAGATAGCAATTTATTATCAACCTTTTCATTCAAATGCCTTAAAACAGTAGTAATAATCTCTTTTTGCTTTGAAAAAGATCCCTCCTCACTTACCCTCAAAGATTCCTGTAACTCATCAATTCTTTGCAAGAGCTGCTTCTTTGTAGGATCAACAGAGCACTATGTTTCTTCATCAGTTTCCTCTAAAGAAGGGGTGGAGGAAGGATTCTGACTGGGAGACCCTGGTGTGGAAACAATTGGAGAAGCAAGAGGCACTGACCCTGCTATGGAAGGTAATGTACTGGTCCCTGGAGCACTTGATGTCTCCCCAATCTTTCTATAACTGAACCTTTCCACCTCAGTTTGTAACTCAACATTCCTCTGTTGCATCTTACTATATTCTTCAATCAAAAGGTTATACTTCTCCATTAGGATTTTTTTTTCAGCCTCCTTCCTTTTAGCAGTCTTTTGGGCCAATTTGGCCACATTCACAGTTAAACTAGTGGCCTCGGTCGTTGAGGTCTTTGAAGCTCTCTTTATTATTAATCCCCCTCTGAAATTTGGATTAATGTCTGTAATATTTGGCTTTCTCCCTTGTGGGGCCAATGCCCAAATTTCCAAGGTTTCATACTCTTCACTGAAAGTAGAATCTTGAAGTGCTACCTTGACTTCTTCTTCATATTCTTGCAAGGGATGCTTGGACTTCATAATAGCATTAAAGGCCACTGCATCTGCAATGTCCCATTCAGGCAGAATCAATACACCAGCCTGACTCACCAATTTTTTTCCTTTCTCAGGAGTGATGTTCTTAAATTCTTCCATTAATTCAGCTTTCACTTCCTCATCATTCTCCTAGTCTGACCTATCAGGTCTTAGTTCTCTTCTCTCCTTACATTTATTTTGATATTCGTCAAACTTCATCCTCCATACCAATTGCAAGAATACAGGAGTCTTTACAAATGCATTGTCGTCTAGAAACTCCTTACATGCTTCCATTATTTCATCTTGTACACTTTTTTCTTTCATATCTAAATTAAATAAAACCAATTTAGATGGCCTAGGAGGGGAAGGCATACCAACCTGCATGTCCTAATCAGTAACAATAATTTCATTCATCAAACTCTCCTGTGGTTGATCAGCTCTTTGCCTTTTAGGGCTTGTCTTAGATGGTGGTGATGGGGGACTATCTTCTGGTGATGAATCTAAATCAATGATCTTAATTGCCCTAGGCACTTTGAATTTTGGACCTAGTTGTGAAGTAAACTTCATAATTTGCTTCCCCTTTTTGTCCACTTCTTCCTCATCACTGTTGCTATCCTTTTTTCTCCTATAAATGGGCCACTTTTCTGTAGGTTGGTATGCTGGCCTTGTTTCAAATGGTTTGGCACCTTGTTCTTGTACACCTAGACTCAACTCTAAGTTTAATTTTTTGGTTCTCAAAGTGCCCATAATCTCTTTGAAGTTCTCCATCAGAAAATCAATTTTCTTATGGTGGGGACTAAACTCCAATAGCGGATCATATTTTAGATCCATTTTGTGCACAATATATAATAGCTTATCATAAGCTATCTATTTATCCTGTTCAACTCTTGCTTATTTAGGTCGAACTCATTTCTGATCAGGTCCTTAGGAAAGTTGAACTCATGCACAAAATTTCCATCCTTTATTCTTTCTAAAAAGGGTAAAGAAACCCTCAGGATCATGCTACTGCTTTGGACCACATCTCAAATGATAATCCTCAAAGAATTTCTCAAAATGCACCCAGCCTCCTTTTGAAAAGGAAAAATCAGATACCACTGTATAATCAAGGAAAAATGTTCCCTTACCCCTCCCTGTGAGGTTATCCTCATGGATGCAACCTATCTGCCACATAACTTCTGCAAACCCCACTCTTGGTGGCACATTGTATGGCAGTATATGAGGGGCTCCTTGAAAACCATATACCCTCAAAACAGTGCTGAATAATGTCACCCCAGTTATGGCTAACTTTTAATTCTGGCTTCCTCCCCTTTGGCCTGAGGAAATCATGTAGTTCCTCAGGAATCCTAGGTACATTCACCATCAATCTAGCCCTCAATTTGGAAGCAAAACAATTATCAAATTGCACATAACTAGTACTTTCCTTATTACAAGATAAATTTGCAGCCCATATCTATATTGGAAATCTTTCTCCATCAACCGATTCCCTTAATTTCATCTTCTCAGAGAAGAAGTCAGCATTCTTGAATATAAACATATGCATCAACATAGAATACCAAAAGAATTGAGTGTCAATATCATTTTTTTGCAGCTTTGATAGCCCCTCATGTATCCTCTCAGCCGAGAAAGAAGCAAAGTCATATGTGACAGAGAAGTTAGGGTGTTGTATTTGCACCCCCATGAACATGTATGCAATGGGCATCACCGCACTAGGACTGAAACCCAAAATTTGACACAATGAATAAAAAGTGGTTGGGAAATTATTTGCAAAAAAAATTAATCTGAAAGGTTCCTGGTCACTGGGGCTGATATGAAATCTTGAACCTACTGCCCTAGCCAGATGAGGTGGAAGCAATTTAGCTCTGAAAAGAGACTTCAAATTTGCATATTCTTGCTTCATTTCCTCAAGGTTGATAGGCACCAGGTCCTCACTCAGTTCACTCAAGTCAAAAATCTGTTGAATATCATCTTGGTTAATGCTTAACAAAACCTTTCCATCATTATCCCTAATTACCTGTGTGACAGGGTCATATCTTGCAGCTACTGCCCTAAGCAGGTCTACATCAAGGGAAAACATTCGGTACCACCAGCTTCCCCATATCATACATCCATCCATTTGAAAAAGGGTGAGGCAAATTCCTCTGTCCATATCACAATCTGAACATTTCCAAACCTGTGAGAGGAACCCTAGCATCGGCTATGTTGGAACAATTGTATACTAACCCTTCCCCCAGGATTTTCCCTCGCATCAGAACCAATCCCTTCTTTCTATCATTCGTTGACAAGGGCAATTGATCTAGGAAATCATCATACAGGTTTCTTTTTAAATAGTCAACCTGGCCAGAATTTTGCTTGGGTGGTGCCATCTCAAACAAACTAGGACTTCTTATAACTTCACACTTTAAATAGCTAGGACTAACCAGAGATATGAAATTACAGAACAAAATATTGTAATTTCTCACAATTTAAATAAACTATAGCCCTAAAACATTTATCAACAAGCCCTATGATAATTACATCAAATATTTTCCTTAATTCAAGCACAGAGTGACCGGGAAACACAAAAATAAACTCACGACTCTTTTCGCAGAAATCCCAAATTCTAGCTATTAGGGTTCACAACCTTGCTCTCGGCTCTGAAACTGCTTCGCAAAATACCTAAATCCTTTGTGACACACATAAAGCAAGAGAATTGATTTTATTTTGATCAAATTGTGCCAGTAAATGTATCATCCACCATTAAAGCTCACTTGCACGTTGCACGAACGACTCCAACCATATTTGATGCACATTTAAATTCGAGTCGTTGATCCTTCATTTTGATCAAATCATCGACGGTTACCTTCAAAATAGGCTGACACAATCACCAACATAGCCATAAGGGGCCCACCATACCATATGCTGTGAAGGAAGTCCACGTGGTGGTTGCCCGTGATATCAAAATCGGTAAAAATCTTACAACTTCGGATCATGCGATGGCGAGCAACCGTAGATCTTGAGCATCAATGATCTCGTTCCTTCAACATAATCATTAGCCCTATCATTAACCCTCAAGTAGCTTTTCCATCAAGATTATAACACATCCGTCGATTTGAATCATGTGCATCTTAAGAGAACTTTAGTAACCCGCCTTTTAATGTATTTAAGGCTGGATTAATGTTCCATGGTATTTCCTTTATTCTTTCGGCTTCATCAGATGAGACACGTGGCGACCGCCCATGATATCGCGATTGACCAAAGCACTGTGGTGGGCCATCGCGAGATGGTGGGGAATGGCTGAGATCAAATGGTAGTTGATCAGCGGTCACGCGATTTCATCCCCTAGAAGGACATGTGGCGCCCGCCCGTGATATCACAATCGGTAAAAATCCTGCAGCTTCAAATCACGTGATGGCGAGCAACCATTGATATCTAAAGGCAATTTGATCAATAGTAGCGTGAATTTGATCCCTTCTGCAAATAAAACATTCATTAAAAAGGACGAGGGGACATCACTAGGACAATGGTAAACAACGACATAAGTTGTTTTTTAAAAGATGAAACATGGGGCCAACCGAGACTTAGGAAATAAAACCCTGCAGAGGAAATAAAGTATTAAAATCAAAGGGACTCGACCTTGACGAACCAATATGACATAAGTTTTTTTAAAACCCCATCAAAAGTAACAACGAAATAGAACCCAGCCAAAGAGTGAAATAAACATTAGGGTTTTACATGAAGACAAAGCTAAAACCCCAACCCTTAGAAAACTCGAACA
The DNA here is from genome assembly GCA_007258455.2 of Sequoia sempervirens. Lineage (NCBI taxonomy): Eukaryota > Viridiplantae > Streptophyta > Pinopsida > Cupressales > Cupressaceae > Sequoia > Sequoia sempervirens. The sequence goes on from VDFB02193867.1 coordinate 530,446,699, forward strand.
CCATGAAAGACCAGAGACATAAGGCAAGGCATGAGTGAAAAACAAGGAGCAAAATACTGAAGTTCCATCAATGGCTCTAGTTGGGGATGTTCATTCCGCTAGAATGAAGCGAGAATCTAGAATCTCAAGTAGAGTAGACCAAGATGCAGAGATGACCAAAAAGGGACTGTTCAGACAAAACAGCCCCAACTATGTACAAAATATATACAAAATATACAAACCTAAACTACTGTTCATGGAAAAGAATACTTCAAGTGAAGTATAACTTCAAGAACTATCCATGAACTGGTAGTTCCAAAAGATCTCCTGTCATATCATGGAGGAAGTACGAATCTTCACCCCACTTACCATTAATAAAAAAATGGACCCAACCAAATTGCATCCAATTTCCCATGTTTCCCTTTATCTTCCAGTCTGGCATTCCACATTAAAACCAAATCTCCATATTTGAAACTCCTTATAGTTTCCCTCTTGTCATACAGATTCTTTACTTGCAACTACAACTTTGCATTTCTCTTTTGGGCTTCCCTTCTGGTTTCATCTAATTCTATAAGAGCTTCCACTCTCAATTGCATCTCATCATCAATTTCATTATCATACATCTGGAAAAACTTATACATTTCCATTAAGTTATTTTTAGGCAACCTAACATTTATCCCATAAACCAAGTCAAATGGGGCACAACCTATTTCCTTCTTCACAGTTACCCTATCTGCCCAGACTACTAATCTCAGCTTAGAATCCCAAGCCCCTTTATTTTGATCCAGGATTCTTTTAATAATCTTCATCAAGCTTTTATTGCTTGACTCTGCTTGTCCATTTCCTTGTGGGTGGTATGGTGATGAATAAGAAATTTGGATGCCATGCTTCTCACAAAACTCTATGTATTCCTTAGATCTAAAACACATTGCATTATCTGACACAATCCTTTCTAGACATCCAAATCTAGTCAATATGTTGCTCATCGGATCCCTTAATGTGTTTACAACCTCTGCACCAATATCATAAACAAAATTAACAATAACAGATAATCTCATTTAATAGCTCAACATAATAGGATAATATTGAATAGAATTGGCTATTCATCAACATTATCAGCTATTTGGAGCATGAGATAACTACAACACAATCCCAAGATAAAATAGGTCATTGATTTGCAATTTTTAGCAAGCTCTAGGTAAAGACAAACAAATATTGAATCAGACAACTTAGATTAGTGCCATATATCCATTGTGGGAGTCAAATTCATAAGTATTCAAGGGTTTATGATAGATTTAACACATAACATATACGATCCCTAATAACATTGCATTGCAATCTCATCAATATGTATTCTAACCCAATACTACTTATCAAATCCTTATACAAAACATATCTACCTATAATCCCATTTAAGCATTTTAATTAATTGCCCTTGTCAACAAATGATAGGAAGAAGGGATTGGTTTTGATGCGAGGAAACACCCTAGGGGAGGGATTAGTGTATAATTGTTCCAACATAGCCTGATGGAACACTGGATCTTTGCTCATGCTTGGGAAACCTTTCACCAAAAGATGCCATGAATGCACCTTACCCAAAGTATGCTTTAGGACCTCCATGCATACAAACACAAGGATTGTCATTTATCATCTTGCAGCAGTGGTACCTAAGATGATGGTACTACCCCTCCCTTGGACATTTCTCTCTTCTTACAATTGGATACATCAGTCCTCCTTTTGATTTTGTCAAAAAGATATGAAATGATTTCTAAGCAATGCCTTATTGGGATCTTGCAGCAGTGGTACCTAAGATGATGGTACTACCCCTCCCTTGGACATTTCTCTCTTCTTACAATTGGATACATTAGTCCTCCTTTTGATTTTGTCAAAAAGATATGAAATGATTTCTAAGCAATGCCTTATTGGGTCAATGAGATCACCAAAAGTCTAGGACTTGTCAAATGAAGGTATATTATTGACACCTATCCCTTTGATATTCACTTGTTAGGACTTAGTAATGACTATCCAAAGAGAAAATAAGATAGTGGCAACAACCATTTATATTATTTATCTCACTGCAATCCATTTCATGGCTATAGTCATGTTATCACCCAATGTAAATTTATTTTTTCAAATTCATAGATAACATGAAGAAAAAACATGTAGCCTTTAATGGTACTGCTCTTATTCATGACTATGCTCTGTTCCCTTGAAGCACCATGATTTATGATGGTTTTTATGCTGAATATCTTCATTAAAACACCCCTGTGCAAGTATATGCCTTCAATATTATAGCCTATTTTTGGAATGGTGAAAAATGCAACTGTGCTTTGCTTCTTTCACTACTTGTTGTTGATTGTTGATTGCTGTTCATATGCACTTGTACCATTGTAATGCTTGATGTCCTATATGAACCTGCATGGTTGTCTTGTAGCATAACCTCATAATTGTTCTTCATATACACTTGTACTATGGCCTTGGCTTCCAAAATGAGACCTCTCCTTAATCATAACTGCTTAATTGTCATTTGTAACTTTTTTTTTCTTGTATGCAATCATGATCCATGTTGGATCAATCATGATGACCAAAACCCCTACATGAAAGGTTATGAGCATAGCAATTGTATCTCAATCACATGATATGAGGGTTCCATTGCTGTCATAAACCTCTTGTAATGACATGTTTTCAATAGGCATATTATCTGTGTCAACTAGAGTTGATGTTTCTTGAATGTCTTTTCCTTTTATGCCTTTTCTTAAAACATCATGCATTGAATGTTATCTGGCAACTTGTTCGCCTAATGTTTGATTGTGAAGGCCTTGAATAGAGCCTTGTGCAACTTTAGATTTTGTTTTTGTTGTTGTCCTTCATGAGACCATTGTAGCATGCATTGTTGGTTGTCCTTATCAATGAAAATGATCTTTACCTATTGCATTCACTTTCACTAGTACACCCATGAATGAATAATATCAATCCCCTTTGCCTCTTGTAGCTCTTGCAAAGGTGTTGTCCTTGTACTTGTATCATGACCTTGATTCAACCATTGATCTTATTTTGTTATGTGTAATAAATACACATAGTCTCCTCATTTTATTTTTATTGGACAGTCACCTGTCACATATGTGGGTGACCTAACAACTCACCTTCCTATGTGATGTGTGACTATCCAATAGGGTTATGGTGAGAGGGGCTTGACAACAACTTGAAATGCTTCCTCATTGTTTAAAAGATGCATAATTGAACTTGATGCATCTATGAAGTCACTTCCTTTATAAACAGATCATGGATCTTCTTATGAAGATTGAAGGACATATCAACACAGTATGTTGTATCTTTTGAATCTATCCTTTCTTATTCTGTCTTATGTTCCTTTCCTGTCATGTCTTATGTTACTAGTCTTTTATGGTATTTGGAAAATCCTAAGGTTGGGGTTTTGTCTTTGACTAAATCCCTCTATCTCTCTCCCCTACCCTTAAACCCTAAACCCTAAACCCTTAACTAAACCCTTAACCTTTAAACTCCAAACCCTTAAACCCTATACCCTCTACATTTAACCCTCTACCCCATATCTCTCTCCCACTCCCTCCCTCTTTCCCTCTCTCTCTCAAGTCTCACCATCCTACCCCTTCTACCTCTCTCTCTCACACTCACTCTTATCTCCCTCCCCTCTACCCTTAACCCTCTACCTTCTACCCTATACCCTTAACCCTCTACTCTCTATCTCTCTCCCACTCCTCCCTCTGTCTCTCACTGAATCCTCTATCTCTCTCCCCTCTACCCATAACCCTAAACCCTTAAGCCTAGACCCTTAAACCCTCTACCCTCTACCCTTAACCCTATCTCCCTTTATCTCTCTCCCACTCCCTCCCTCTCTCTCTATCAAGTCTCTCCCTCCTAGCACCACTCCCTCTCTCAGGTCACTCTCTCTCTCTCACTCACTCAGTCACTCTATCTCAAGTCTAAAATTTTGAGGAATTTTCTCTCTGCCACTTGACCTAGGTCTCCATTTTGAAACCCTTGTCCCCATGAATTAGTAGGGTATTATTCCCTAGAGCACGAAAAATGTTATAATTTGAGGTTGACCTACTTGGTCAGTCATCAACCCCTTAAGTCACCTCTTGAGCCATTTGGCATGTCAATTCATTGGCCCCATTAGCTCGAAGAACTGGTCATCGTTTTCCCACCGCATTATGTCTTCTCCTAAAGTTGGGTTTTAATTTTAATCTGGTGATGTAAGCCTAAGCCATTAACCCCAGTTGTCATGTCGCCAATAGCTTAGCCAAAGCCTTTCATTAAATACTAACCTTGCAATGTGTAGGTTTTTCAGATTCAAAGATATGGGAGAAGATCTCAATTGTACCCTGCCAGCTCGTAGACCTAAGGTGTTGCCCTGTTATTTGGTGCGAGGTTGGCAAAAGGAAAATGTGTGTCCTGTATGGAATGTGGGGCCCAATCTCCACTATTGAGCTCATAACCCGTGGTTTTAGATCAACAACCAAGATCAAAAGCTAATGTAAATCCCTGTCGTTCCCCGCTAGCTCGCAGGAGGAAGATGAAGGTTGGTTAAAAGCCATGAGGTCAATGAGATTGCGATGCGTAGCTCCAGCCATTTAGTTTGCAAAGTGCATAGGACCTGCCGACATGGTAGTTGGTTTCTGAGATGGATTAATGTTATTGGTCATGAGGAAGGTCAATGATGCTTCGTTGGATGTCAAACCAAGTTAGCCCGAGATAAACCGTTTGATCTGCCAACTCTTCAGGAGATCAGTGATCAGTATTCAAAGTTGGAAAATGGCACATGGTGGTCATTTTATCGTACAACTGGTGAAGCATTAATGAATTATTCCTTGCTTGTGTAGTCACGTCGATCTCAATCTGTGTGAAGATGTTGTTGTTGGAAATCATGAAGGGTGATCTGCGAATTCTCATGCAGCTCAAGTTAAATGGTGACAGTACATACACCGCCAAATTGCCATGTTTGCACATGCATTTTTACTAAGCATTGATGAAGGTTTCCATTACCTCACACAATAAATACAAGAAGAATTAACTGCTAATTGTGTCATTCTTGTAGTAGTTAGAGCACTTTTTGGGTCGAGTCTAATCAAGTTTGAGTGCTTGTATAACAAGAGAAAATGAGTAAGTCAGTAAGGAGGTCTGTTCATTTGAGCTCACAAACACTCGGTCCTATTATTCAGGATGGTTCTTTGGTTGAAAATCCCAGGCTTGTGCCCACTAGATGTAGTAGAAGGTTGCAATTCCAGGACATTGCTACTCAACTAGTAGATGACAAAGGCAAGGAGTCGGTGTGCTCTATTACTAGTGTCAGTAGGAAAATAAGGTATGGGCATGGCTCCTTTGGATGCCAACACTCGCCCATTGACCTTACAAGCAACAATTCTGATGGTGTAACTGAGACCAACTCTGACTACTGTCGATATTTAGCTCGCTTCAATAACTGTTTGCCCTCTGATGAGGAAGTGATATCTGTGGTGCCATTGGCAGTTAAAACCCCAAGCGAACAGACTAGAACCATATTGGGCAAGGACAAGAAAAAAGAGGAGGCTGAGATTTCCTCTCCTCCTCTAGCAAAAACTAGAAGTAGGTGTGTATACCAGGGTCTGAGTGTTGGTAATGGTAGGGTGGTGGGTAAATAAGAAGTTGTTGTGTGGGATGTAAAATTTTGTGTTGATGATGTTTTTGTTGTTGGTGGTGTTGGTTCTCCGTGTGTGGCACATTTTGATGTCAATTGTGTGCCTTCGTGGCAATTTGGTTGCCTGTTTTTTTTGCGTGGATAGCAACAAAGGGGATTTTGATGACAATTTACATTCCCTTTTCTGATGGTAGTTACAAATTTAGCTTTCCCCAGTTGCACTATGTTTTGTAGATTCAACGTGTGGGAAGTTTTGAAATGAAAGTCAAATGCAATGGATATTTTGTTCAAATGAAAATTTTTGGTGAAATTACATTTGAGCCTAAAGCTTGTTGCTCCCTTGTCATATAAAAGGGAATTCAAGGCTCATTTGTAGGGAGAGAACTGATTGAAAGCTCTAGCTAGGTTTTGAGTTGAATATATGGGTAGAAAGATAAGAATAGAATAGATCGCCTATTTTGAGTTTTGGATGAATATATGAAAATTATCTTAAATTGTATGCAGATATGACTTATAGGCATGAATAAACGTATAATTCTAATATATTTTCTCTCCTTATGTGGATTTGAGTGAATTTTGAATGAAATGTTAATGATGTCATTCTTCTTTTGAGAATTTGTTCAATTGTGTGTCTATGTTTTTGCTTTGATTCAAGAAAATCAATTAAATTCTTAAATGGAGTCATAAGTTTGCAATTATTTACAAAGGATTTGATAAGTAGTAATATATCAGAGAATTGAGCTCCATAATGCAAGGTATTATATGAGTAGTCCATTCTATTAAATTCTTGGGTCATTTATACTAACGGTAAATGGGTAACTAAATATTTAACTCGACAAAGAATAAAAGAATAATATGTAAATGGGTCACTCACTCACTCCCTTTATCTCTCTCCCCTTAACCCTAAACCCTAAACCCTTAAACCCTCTACCCTCTACCCTTAACCCTCCCTTCTTTTATCTCTCTCTCTCTCAAGTATCTCCCTCCTAGATCCACTCCCTCTCTGAGGTCTCTTTCTCACTCACTCACTCACTCACTCTATCTCAAGTCTCTTCCTCCTACCCCTTCTCCCTCTCTTAGGTCTTTCTCTCACTCACTCACTCCCCTCTACCCATAACCCTAAACCCTTAACCCTTAAACCCTCTACCCTCTACCCTCTCTCTCTCTCAAGTCTCTCCCTCCTACCCCTCTCCCTCTCTGGGGTCTCTCTCTCTCTCCCACTCACTCTCTCCTATCTCTCTCCCTCTACCCTTAACCATGACCTTAAGCCCTTAACCCTTAAACTCTAAACCCTCTACCCTCTAGATCTCTCTAGTACTCCCCTCCCTCCCTCTCTATCAGAGTCTCACCCCTCCTACAGCCTCTCCTTCTCTGGTCCTCTCTCTCTCACTCCTCCTATCTTTGTCCCTCTGCCCTTAACCCTCTACCTTCTACCCTCTACCCTCTATCTCTCTCCCACTCCCTCCTCTCTCTCTCTCCTCCAGTCCTCATCTCTCCTCTACCCATGGCCCTAGGCCCTTAACCTTAGGCTCAAACCATAGGCCCTCTCTCTCTCTCTCTCTCTCTCTCTCTCTCTCTCTCTCTCTCTCTCTCTCTCTCTCTCTCTCTCTCTCTCTCTCTCTCTCTCTCTCTCTCTCTCTCTCTCGTGTCTCTCCCTCCTACCCCCTCTCCCTCGATCTCTTAGGTCTCTCTCTATCTCTCACTCACTCCCTCTATGTGTCTCCCCTCTACCCTTAAACCCTAAACCCTAAACCCTTAACCCTTAAACCCTCTACCCTCTACGTTTAACCCTCTAACCCTTATCTCTCTCCCACTCCCTCCCTCTTTCCCTCTCTCTCTCAAGGTCTCACCCTCCTGCCCCTTTCCTCTCTGGGATCTCTCTCTCGCTCACTCCTCTTATCTCCCTCCCTCTGCCACCCTTAACCCTCTACCTTCTACCCTCTACCCTTAACCCTCTACTCTCTATCTCTCTCCTCCTTCCCTCTCTCTCTCACTAAATCCCTCTGTCTCCTCCCTCTGCACCCATAACCCTAAACCCTTGGCCCTTAGGCCCTCTACCTCTACCCTCTCTCTCTCTCTCTCAGTCTCTCCCTCCTACCCCCTCTCCCTCTCTCAGGTCTCTCTCCTCACTCCTCTCTATCTCCTCTCCCTCTACCTTTAACCCTAGGCACAGGAGCCATAACCCATAGAGCTCAAGCCCTTTAACCCATAACCCATGAAACTCTAAACCCTTAATATTAGATTATTGTATTAAAGGCATTATAAATTATAAATTTTTGGAGTTATATTAGGAATTGAATGATAAGTGATGATGAATGGGAAAATATAAGGCACTTTAATATTTTCAACTAAAAAGTTAGAGTGCAATTAGGATTAGTGTTCACTTAGGGTTAGGTTTAGGGTTCAATTAATGTTCAATTTGGGTTACGATTAAGGATGAGGTCGGGGTTTAATTAAGGTTATGAATTTAATAAGAGCTCAAATAGGGTCAAGGTTAAGGTTAGGGTTGGGGTTAAGGTTCAATTAGGATAAGAATTAGTGTTAGGGTTAGGATTAGAGTTCAGCTATAGTTCAAAGTTAGGGTTATGGTACAATTAGGACTATTGTTCAATAAATGTTCAATTAGGGTTAATACTTAATTAAGGTTAGTTTTAAAGTTCAATTAGGGTTTGGGTTAGGGTTGGGATTATGAATCAAGTAGGTTTGGGTTAGGGTTTTATTAGAGTTAGGTTTAGGGTTTAGTTAGAGTTAGGGTTAGGGTTAGGGGTTAGGGGTAGAATTCAATTATGCTTAGTGGTCAATTACAATTAGATTTAGTGTTCAATTAGGGTAAGGGTTAGAGTCCAAATAGGGTTAGAGGTTTAACTAGGGTTAGGATTAGAATAGAATAAAGTTTTGTGTTTAATTATATGATATCTAGAATTTAGTATAATTTTAGAAATGACATGATTTGGACACAAAGAAAAAATAGAAAAGTTGATTTTATATAGATCTTATTTCTTAATTTATTCTAAAATTATAATTAATAATTGTTTAATTAATTTAATTTAATTTAGTGTATTAGATAATTAGTAAAACTAAATAGATAATAAATATTTTATGGATTTTAAAAATTAGAATTTAGTTTAATTTTATTTGTAATGTCAAATATTAAAATTTTAGATTGAAATACTTAATTTATTTAAAAATATTTATAATTAATGTTGAATTTATAAACTAATATTAAGACATTAATAAATATAACCCTAATAATATGTTATTAGTGTTCAAAATGAGGTGTTTTCTTAGCTTAATACTCTGTAAAACTTTAATATTGTTGATACAAGTAAGCTCTTTCTTTGTTACATATATTCTTTATGGGTGATTATCTTGATTAATTCATTTTACTATTGTAGAATGAAGAGAGAAGTTGATAGAAGAACTAGACAGGATATTAGAAAGATCACACAATATATAACCTAGAGAAACCCTTTTGGGAAAAAACTCCACCAAGAATTATTCTATTATTCAATCTCTTAATTACAATAGCTCCAATTCTTGCTTGAGAATGCTTCTTCTATCTTTGTCAATCTTCTTCACACTTGTAATAACAAAATCTCACAACTCTATTCAACTTGCTTGAGATAAATAGGCTTTAATCAGCTTTGTAAACTCAACATGAGTTACAATTACAATGCACAAGGCCTATCCCTAAAAGATACACCATATCTCATGAAAATAGGGTTATCTCATGAAGAACAATGCTAAAACATGTGCTTCATCCATTTGGGCATCCCAAACTGAAGCTACAACTCAACCTTCATTATGTTGATAATTCCAAAGCTCTTCCTCAAAGTTGGCGCTCTTAAGTAATCCTACTTAACTGAACCTTCAGAAATATCTTATCATGCATGAGAGGTAAATCCAAGAAAGCATCTTGGGCGCCCAAGTTGGCTCCAAGTTATTTCTAGTTAACTGAAACATTTACTCAACACCATTCATGCAAGAATGGTTATCCCATGTTAACTGGAGGTAGTCCCTGTTATCTATCATACAACTCAATGTTATTAGCCATGCATTCCAAGTTAACTAAAGCTAACTACATGCAACTCAAAATAACCAACATGCATGCAACTGAAGATAACTGAACCATACCCGAACTGAACTGAACTGAACTGAACTAAACTAAACTAATTCTAAACTGAACTAAACTAAACTGAACTGAGCTGAATTGAACTGAACTAATCTAAACTGAACTAAACTAAACTAAACTAAACTTCAAACATGCAAACATCAAATCCTAACTCCTAGGATCTTTGCATGCATTCAAAAGTGTTAACTGTTACTCTGTATAGTTAACTGAACACAAGGTGAGTGTCACCTTACCATGTGTTCACCCACATGTTCCTATTATTTAGGAATAACTACAAATGTCAATTTCATGATTTATTTCATCCAAATAATTAATCTCATCCTAATCTTAGTGTTGTTGAACACATTCCAAGAACTTAGGAGATACATGAAATAATTAATGTTTAGGATTTGCAATTAAATGGCATCCTATTTCCAACAATTGGGATTAGGGTTAGTGTTAGTATTAAATTAGGGTTAGAATTATGGTTCAATTATGTTAGGGTTTAATTATGGTTAGTGCTCATTAAGGGTTAGGGTTTAAATATGATTCAATTGGGGTTAGGGTTCAATTAGGCTAGGATTTAGATGGGCTTAGGGTTAGGGTTGGAAATAGTGTTTAATTAGTCTTAGAGTTAAAAATAGGGTTCAATTAGGCTTAGGGTTAAAATTATGATTCAATTAGGGTTAGGGTTCAATTAAAGGTATGATTATATTTCAATTAGGGTTATGATTCAATTATGGTTAGGGTTTTGGTAAATTATAATTATCTCACATATATGAGTTTGGGGTTAGAGCTAGGATCTTGATTTAATTAAGCTCATCCTTAAGGTTAAGGTTAGGGTTTAATTAAGCTCAAGGTTAGGGTTAAGGTTAAGGTCGAGGTTTGATTAGGGTTATAATTAGAGTTAAGGTTGTCATGAGAACTATGGTTAGTGTTAAACTAAGGATTATGAATAGCATTAGAATTATGGTTAGGGTTAGAATTATAATTAAGATTATAATTAGGGTTAGAATGAGAAGGGTTAGGATTATAATTATAGATAGACTTAGGGTTGGGATTAACATTAGGGTTAAGGTTAGGTTAGGATTACCATTTAATTAGAGTTGGGGTTCTAGGATAAAGCTTGGGTTCAATGATAGGGTTAGGGTTGGGGTTAGAGTTAAAGTTCAATTACAAATAGGGTTAGGGTTCAATTAGGTTTAAGGTTAATGTTAGATTAGGGTTATGATTCAATCTCAAAACAATAATTCTCACTCTAACTCTAACCCTAAACTTAATGGTAAAACTAACACTGACACTATTTTTAACCCCAACCTTAACTAAATATATATCTAACCCTAACCTTAATTCTATAACTAAAAGTAATTCTAATCTTGTCTTTCATGTTGTGTTGTAAATGCTACTAGCATATATATATTATTTATTAATATATAAAATCCAAGAGATATCTTTGTCGAGGCACCTATTTTATAATAACTAGTACAATAGACATCAAAAGGATATCTCGGCATATTTTATATATATTATTAATAAATAATATATATGCTAGTAAGTATTTAACAAATAAAATAAAATAAATATATCAATTTTTTACAATATAATAATTAATAAAATAATTAAAAATGAATGAATATTATTTTAAAATTATTATATATATATCAAAAATTCATTAATAATTATTTCATTTTATTTCACAATTATTTTATTAATTGTATTTTAAAAATTGATATATTTATTTTATTTTATATATTAAGTATGAAACATTTTTTATCCTTTAAAAATTATTTTATTACATATATTTTAAAACTTGATATATTATTATATTTGTTTTATTATATGTATATATCAATTTTTTTAGTGCATAAGAATTATTTTATCAATCATATTTTAAAAATTGATATTTTTATTTTATTTTATTTATTAAATGTATATAACAAAATATGAAATAGTTACTTCAAAATTATTTTATTAATTATATTTAAAATAATTCAAAGTAAAACAAAATTATTTTTTAAAGAAAAAAAAAATATTGAACATACTAAGGAAGTACACAATAGCTAATTAATGAAATGTACATTAACTGGCACTAACAACCATTAACAAAAGTGCGGCAAGCATAAGCCATGTGGATGCCCATGCCTTTTTTTAGGTTGGGTAGCCATTGCCCCACCATACTACTCGTTGCCAAGGAGATCCATGTGGTGCCTCCCCGTGATATCACAATCAATAAAGAACTCACAACTTTTGATCACGCGATGGCGGGAAACTATGGATCTCAACCTTTTGTTCATTCAACACAGTCGCCAGCCTTGTTATTAACCATCGAGCACCTTTCTACCGAGATTATAACATCTCCATTGATTTAAAACACATGCATCTTATAACAACTTTAGTAACCCGTAGCATAATGTATTAAAGACGCATCAAAGTATTTATCATTCTTTCAGCTTCACTGGATGAGACACGTGGCACTCGCCCGTGATATCACAATCAATAAAGACCTCACAACTTTTGATCACGCGATGGCGAGAAACTGTGGATTTCAACCATCGGCAATCCTGTTCGTTCAACATAGTCGTCAGCCTTGTTATTAACCATTGAGCACCTTTCTACCGAGATTATAACATCTTCGTTGATTTAAAACATGTGCATCTTATAACTACTTTAGTAACCTATGACATAATGTATTAAATACGCATCAAAGTATTTATCATTCCTTCGGCTTCATCAGATGAGACACGTGGCACTCACCCGTGATATCGCAATCAATAAATACCTCACAACTTTTGATCACGCAATGGCGGGCAATCGTAGATCTCAACCATCAGAAATCTTGTTCATTCAACATAGTCACCAGCCTTGTTATTAACCATCGATCACCTTTCTATCGGGATTATAACATCTTCGTTGATTTAAAACATGTGCATCTTATAACTACTTTAGTAACCCGCGACATAATGTATTAAAGATGCATCAAAGCATTTATCATTCCTTCAGCTTCACCGGATGAGACACGTGGTGCTCGCCCATGATATCATGATCAACAAATACAATGTGGTGGGGTCATCATGGGATGGCAGGGAACGGCTGAGATCACATGACGATTGATCTACGGCCATGCGAACTTGTCCTACTATAAAATAAAAACATTTATTAGGGGAGAGGTCCCAGTAGTCGTGCGGGGTGTGTAATGTCCCCAAAATTATGGTTAAGTGACTTAAATTAATTTAATTGATTAAGTTGTCCCAAAAAAAATTTAAGTTCTAAAGGATGACTTTAATCGATTAATTTAATTAAATCAAGTAAAATGTTATAAGGTCACTTATTTGGTGTTATAAAAATGACTAAAGGCATTATTTCAAAAGTGGACTATATAGAAAGTCATTTTATTTTGATATGAGAAATCATAAAGTGACTATGGAAATATTAAAAAAGGAGCAAAGACATTATTTTATAAAATGTCACTTTATTATTGAATGGAAGGATATAAAAGAAAAAAACACACATTTTGGTCGATACTTTTGGAGCTGCATATTTTTCATGGGAAGTTGAGCGTGCCTCCTGGCCTAGGGTTTTAAGACCCTCACAGCTTGGTTTCAGGTGTGAGATATCACCCCTAGCTAAGGGAAATCAGGTTTGAGAAAGAGATTCACAGTTTATATTTGAACTGGATGTATTCACATTTTGGAGAAGTATCATTTTGAAGGAGTTGAAGAATTTCAGTTTGGAGATTTCATTGACATCTATTTGTTGATCATAGAGGGATGGTTTGCATTTTGAGGGATTTTCCATCCAAGAAGGAGCTCGAATCTGTTCATATTGTATTGTTGTAACATTCTATAGGGACGCCCATCAACATAATGAAGGGATTCGACTTGCACACAGGAGTCCACTATAAATTTCCTTTTTGCTTCTAAAGAAGTCGTCTAGCATTAGGGAGCACAACAACATTGTGGTGGGACAAAAAGGATGACTATCTTGAGGATTTCGCATTTGTCTCTTATGGTTTTAACTTCAGAAGGATGGCAAGTGTCCCAGGTTCTTCATTTCTTTATGAACTGCACTGAAAACATATAATCTTTCATGTAATGTTGTTAAATATATAATGTCTAGGAGATGTTACTATAGGAATTAATTGCATTCTCTGATATTGGAATTTTTGTTATTGTTGTTTGATAACAGCCATATGCTTTATATACTCAGACATGTCATAGTTAAGGATTGAGCAGAAATTATGGGTTATCATCTTGTTTATGCACAACATGGCATTCTATCCATAATGTTAAGTCTGGCTGCAATGTATTTGACAAAATATCTTCCAATGTGCTTGCATTATATAGAATAGGGTTCCATGCCAAGTGTTCATCGAATTGACCTTGGTTGTAGGTAGGAATTTCATGTTTGAATCTTCATGTTTATGTAATTGAACATACACAAAAAAAAGAGAGATTTTCATATCATTTTTATTTGTCTTGTGGCACTACAATCCTTTACAAGCTCACAAAAAGCATTGACATCAAACAAAGCAAAACCAATCAAACTGAAATTCCTTACCAGCAAAACAAAGGTTGCAAAGAAAGTGTGGATAAAAATATTTGGGGCAGAAAACTAGAACTTAAACAGCAAATTGACAAGGCACATTTCAGTGGTTATTTTGGTGATCCTAAGTCAAAATACCATATTCCTATTATCTTGCAAGTGTTTGACAGAATTCCTATGCAAAGAATTTGTTTTGTGTAATGTGTTTTTGGGTCACAAACTTAGAAATTTTAGATTAGACCTTGCATACTAACTGTTTGATGAAATGCCTATGATACAAAACTAAAAAATTAAGGACAATGTTAGTTAGGCATCTTACAGTGGTATTAGAGCTAGCGTCCTGCCAGCCTGTTTAGGTTTGTAACTCAGAAAATTTTAGCTATCTAACAATGATTCAGATGGATAGACTTGTCACTCTTAGAGAAAATCAAAATGTGATGATAAGCACCCTTCAAAAACTCCTACAAAAGGAAGAGGATGAGCAGGTGGTAATGAAAATAAAAGCCAATAAAATTGTTGTTGAGTACCAGGGATTACTAGATGATTTCAAAAATCAAGTTCCCTTTGGTGAGTTTTTGGAAATACTTGAGGAAGGAAATCCAAGTAAGACAAAACTATATAATTATGTCAGAAAATTGAAAAAGGAAGAAATTTTTGGTCTTAGGTTGTCTACTAACAACAATGCAGTATCTTTGCTTGAGCCTAGTATTCATGAGGAAGGAAAGGACTTAATTACATTGCCGACAAGCACACCAGTTGTAGTGGGGAACCATGAAATGTGTGATGAATGGATAATGAGGGCAAAGGAAGCAAATTTGATAGCTACTCAAGCAAAGCAACAATTACAAAGAATTAAGGAAACATCAAAACGAGCTCCCTTCAATTCAAACAAACATAAAATCTCCACACTTTCCAGAAAGGAACTTCACATGGACCATCCTTGTGACCTCTCAAATCATAAAAAGTTCCAAAGGGAAGGTATGCAAATGATAAGTTGATCGGGGTTGCTAATGCCTTTTCAAAAAAAGAGCAGAGAGAAGTTGAGTATGTTGAAGTTCTCAAATCAGCATATAGTGAAGAATGTTTGCATCATGCCTATGAGGATAGTTTAGATGTTGGGAAGAAATACCCAAGGTTCAATGTATATTAGTTTTATTTTAAAAAAACCATTCATGGGAAAAACAATGAGTTTACTTGTGCAGATCTGAACCATCAACTCATAAGTTCATGGGATCCAGGAATTTCATCACAAAAATATGGTGGAGAGAAAGTGTATGATGATCTCTCTTTCGAACACAATGTTGTCCTTACCACATAACGTAGAACATGCAAGGGAAATGTCATTGAGGTGACTAAATTTAAGAGTCACGTTCTTGAAGATAGATCTAAAAATTTATGGTGTGAGGCTAATCTTTATCAAAGGCTTAAGGAGTCATATGATTGGAAGAATAAGTTGATAGTCATGGAAGATAAGGTTGTGGCAGCTCTAATTCATTTTGAAAACTCACACAAATTCGTTGAATATTTCTTTTGGAAGGTATAGATTGAAAAGAAACCAAAGGGTATTGAAAGGGGATCCTCTCTTGCAGATTTACAAGTAATCAAAGAAGCCTTGAGAATAATGAAGTCAAATTACTCACAAGTGTTTACGGATAGGGATCATGTTATCAAGTTGGTTGAAGATAAGGAAAAAGAGGTTGAGGAACTTAATGAGTTTCACAGGGATTGCAATTTGGAGCCAAGCTACCATTGGATACTTGTAGAAGAATGCATCAGTAATGGAATAATGCATAATGTCTTCAACACTTTCCCTATTGGAGAGGTTCAGGATGAAGGTAGAGTTTGGAACCCACGTCAAAAATTTGAATTCTTGGATTTTGAGGATCAATCTCTACACGCAGGTACATGTTGCAGCCACGGGATAACAGTTATAACAAGTGTTGAAGGTAGCCTTCAAAAAGCTACACTTTAGGGATCAACAAGTAATGATGAGCATTCAGGATGGGAAGTAAGTATGCATGAAACTTATGAAGATATCACTGAAAATGATGAAGGATATGTGAATTTTATGAGTGTTAAAAACAATCTATTGTCTATGCATGTGTTTGAGATTCACAAGGAGATAGATAAGTCTCAAGTGGGTGATTGTGTTAAGGAGGTTATTCATGTTGACCCTCATGATATCATAGACAAGAATGTGTTAGTGTGGATGGATCCAAGGTACACAAAAGATTGACTTTTTAGAAAGGATTTGATAATTCATGCTTTATGAAGATACTATCTTGGGTCATCTTGAATGACACTTCCTTGAGAGGACTATCAATCAAAACTTTGAGGATTCTTAATCTTAAACTGGTTGTTCATCATTCCTTTGTATTCAATGTTATTGAGTATCATATGCCTAGATTGCTAAGTTGTTATAACTTCATCAACTTGCAGCAACTAAGAGGATTTTCAGATTTGGTGCAAGGGGTCTTATATTACTCTTGGATGAAATGTGGTTGTTCTATACTGTTGTATAGGGTACAGCTGGTTGCATGGATTTGTGTGCATTGGATTGTCACCCTAACACTTGGAGGTTGATTGTTGATAAGGGATCACCCAATTATGGCAGCCATGGCAATTTTGAGATGGTTATAGACTTAATTCTTAGATTTGTCAGAACTATCATCAGTTATTGTATCAGTGAAGAGGAATTGGGTGTGAGTATGATTGATGGTGATCATAGGACTTGGATCCAGGGATAGTTACCAGGGGTGAGAGGTTGATTCAAAATTGGTTTGGCGAATAAATTTTCAGAGTGGACACCACTGTTCGCTTTGCAAACATCATGGAGCATGTAGAAGACAATAGTACTTCATGTTTGTACCATTGGGTTTTGAGTTACATCACAAGGATAGAGGGTTGTTCTACTTACCTTAGCAAGGAGTTTTCATCCCTAGTTCATTGGGTTAGAATTCTCACCTTGGTGATAGATGTTTGTTTCATACTGCTGATCGCAAAGGTGTGAGTTTGGTTCTTGAGGATGGTAGCAGTTGGATGGATAGAAGAAGTTGGGATTGCTACTTGGGTGTTGATGGATAGATTGATGACGAGTTCGTATCATCCTTTGACAATAGTGATAACCTTTGCTCTATCATAGACATGATTCACAGTTTGCATGGTGTTGTTCTGTTATTTACCAGCAGCTTGTCGAGGGTTGGCATGTGCTTCTATGCACCAACGTTGGGCATCTTCCACATCTATAGGAGACCACTTAGTGTGGAATGGATTTTTGATGGCATAAAAACATCAGGTTTGAATACAGGATTAGACGTCATTGAAGATTTGGGCACAAGGCTCTACATTGGTACTATAGAGAGTATCATCGGACAACCTTATCAGGAGAAGATGATTCCCTCTGGGTCTTGCACACCGGATCTTAGCGTTGTTCCATCTTTTCAAGAGATTTGTAGGACTGCAGTTTGTGAGGACTATGGCATTCTTGATGGTACTCTTCTCACTCTTGAAAGAAAATTAGGAAACTCTTTCTATGCAGCAGATAGAAATCTCATGGTCAAGGCTGCAACGGGCAATGATGATGTCGCTGCAAGGCCAAGTCATCCTATTTTGAGTTGTGAGTCATCTTCTGATGGTGGTGGTGTAGGAGGTAATACGCACATGACTACTCTAGTATTCCATTAGCACATGCAAGGGAGTTTCACTATGATGGCATTATAAGGTGTGCTCACCAGTCTTCTTTCAGTCCACATGCACCGAATTTGATGATGACATTGATGACATAGAGACATGGGTTGAATAAGGGACATGCATATTCACTCTGGTATGGCATGCTTCAGAATTTAGATGATGATTCCAAGTTTGATAGGACTCTCACTTTGATTTCTCCAGTTGGATGTTTCCAGCAATAGGAGTTTGAGACTCGGTTCGATCAGACTCTTGGGGTTATTAGAGTGGTGCAGTGGAAGTCAGTTGGTGCTAAGATTGATGGAATTCCAGTTTGTTTATGGATTGTGTGTTTTTGTGAGGTTCATTACCACAGTTCAAGGATGGCAGAGTTCACCGATCAGCAGATGGAGATCCCTATGCACAATTTATATAGAGGTGAATTTCAGATTTTGGATCCAAGAGTTTACTTGCTAGACAATTGGCTTCACAGAATGACAGGGCTTGACCATTTCAAGAGCTACAACTGTATACATAGGTTGCTGGGTAGAGTTCTTTCTAGGATCAATTGGGATCCAGGCGGTTGGTGGACATGCATAGATGGGTTGTCACTCAAATATTAGATATGCTCTGGCAGTGGGGTTGGTCTGCTATTATGGATTGCTTGAGGACAAGCAATCTTCAAGAAGGGAGGACTGTAATGTCCCCAAAATTATGGTTAAGTGACTTAAATGAATTTAAATGATTAAGTTGTCCCAAAAAATAATTTAAGTTCTAAAGGATGACTTTAATTGATTAATTTAATTAAATCAAGTGAAATGTTATAAAGTCACTTATTTGGTGTTATAAAAATGACTAAAGGAATTATTTAAAAAGTGGACTATATAGAAAGTCATTTTATTTTGATATGAGAAATCATAAAGTGACTATGGAAATATTAAAAAAAGAGCAAAGACATTATTTTATAAAATGTCACTTTATTATTGAATGGAAGGATACAAAAGAAAAAATTACACATTTTGGTCGATACTTTTGGAGCTGCATATTTTTCACGGAAAGTCGAGCGCACCTCCTAGCCTAGGGTTTTAAGACCCTCACAGCTTGGTTTCAGGTGCAAGATATCACCACTAGCTAAGGGAAATCGGGTTTGAGAAAGAGATTTGCAGCTTATATTTGAACTGGATGTATTCACGTTTTGGAGAAGTCTCATTTTGAAGGAGTTGAAGAATTTCAGTTTGGAGATTTCATTGACATCTATTTACTGATCATAGAGGGACGATTTGCATTTTCAGGGAATTTTCCATCCAAGAAGGAGCTCAAATCTATTCATATTGTATTGTTGTAACATTCTACAGGGACGCCGATCAACATAATGAAGGGATTCTACTTGCACACAGGAGTCCTCTATAAATTGCCTTTTTTCTTCTAAAGAGGTCGCCTGGCATTAGGGAGCATAGCAGCATTGTGGTGGGACAAAAAGGATGACTATCTTGAGGATTTTGCATTTGTCTCTTATGACTGTAACTTCAGAAGGATGGCAAGTGTCCCAAGTTCTTCATTTCTTTATGAAATGCACTGAAAACATATAATATTTCATGTAATGTTGTTAAATATATAATGTCTAGGAGATGTTACTATAGGAAGTAATTGCATTCTCTGATATTGGAATTTTTGTTATTATTGTTTGATAACAGTCATATGCTTTATATACTCAGACATGTCATAGTTAAGGATTGATTAGAAATTATGGGTTATCATCTTGTTTATGCACAATATGGAATTCTATCCATAATGTTCAGTCTGGCTGCAATGTATTTGACAAAATATTTTCCAATGTGCTTGCATTATATAGAACAAGGTTCCATGCCAAGTGTTCGTCGAATTGACCTTGGTTGTAGGTAGGAATTTCATGTCTGAATCTTCATGTTTATGTAATTGAACATACACAAAAAAAAAGAGAGAGTTGCATATCATTTGTTATTTGTCTTGTGGCATTACAATCCTTTACAAGCTCACAAAAAGAATTGACATCAAACAAAGCAAAACCAATCAGATTGAAACACCTTACTAGCAAAACAAAGGTTGCAAAGAAAGTGTGGATAAAAATATCTGGGGCAGAAAACTAGAACTTAAACAACAAATTGACAAGGCACATTTCAATGGTTATTTTGGTGATCCTAAGTCGAAATATCAGATTCCTATTATCTTGCAAGTGTTTGACAGAATTCCTATGCAAAGAATTTGTTTTGTGTAATGTGTTTTTGGGTCACGAACTCAGAAATTTCATATCAGACCTTGCATACTAACTGTTTGATGAAATGCCTATGATTCAAAACTGAAAAATTAAGGATAGTGTTAGTTAGGCATCTTACAGGGTGAAAAGTAAAAAAAATTATTAGGGGAGAGGGTGCACTCAATCGTGATGATAATACCCAGTCTTACCACATATTTATACTATATATTGTAAATAAACAGTCCAAATGTAAATAGAGAAAAAACCAAATGTTGATAAAAAATGGACCCATACTTGAACAAAAGAGAACCTCTAAATGTTATATGAAAAAAACATAAATACATTCATGAAGAAGTGAAATAAGTATTTTTTTTTTCAAATAAAATATCACAACTCTCTACTATAAGTATATCATTTAAAAAATAAAATGCTCATTTAATAAAATAAGACACTCATTTAAACAAGTATTGTTATCATAGTGAAAAAATATTGTTCTTATGTGTACAACAATTGGGGTAGCAATGTACAAGCATTGGATAATTTTATATTAATAGTTTTTCCTATCACAAATATAAAAGGTGAGCACAATAAATAACATGTATTTTCCCATTTAATGTGAAGGATTTTCAAAAAGTTTTAGTGTTCAACTATTGGTCCATTTTTGTTCAATAGAAGTTGTATTTTAAATCATTGTGTTGTTTTTATAACAACAAATAGATTTTTTGTGTTCAATTATTAGTCCATATGTGTTGAATATAAAAGGTAGAGATATCAAAGATTTATGATTATCAATAAGTATTTGGTACACTTGGGTTGTATATTAATTTTAATTTAAATAAAAATATCATATTCTACAAGCAACAAATGATATTTTTTTGGTTCAACTATTGGGGGTTCCATGATTAAGTTTTGGTCGAACCTTTAAAAAGTCAAATTTTAGACACTTCTCAA
>VDFB02193867.1:530469403-530486868 GCA_007258455.2 Sequoia sempervirens
GTAGTTGTTATTACTAAGGTGGATCACTCCTTTCTTCAAAGGCCATGCACTTATGATTGGTTCAAGTGTTCTTTTCTTTAGAAAATTCCTATTGCCTTTTTGATAGGTTAATTATGATTTGATTAGATGGGTTATGAAGCACTTATTTCAAACAAATATCTTTATGAAAGAAGTATATTGGCATGAAATTAAATATGATTTGTATTCCAATGTAAAAACTGCAAAGAATGGAAACAATTCTTTCAACACATAAACTATTATGTAGTAGTCAATTAAAATGAAAAAGCTTACTCTATATTAGTTAGGATACACAACTAAGAAAATGATCTAAAGTGACTTATTTATCCTAGAGGAACTAAGTATATAGTATACAAAGAAAACCAACAAACCCACAACTACCCCTATTTTGAAGGAGTTTAGTTTTCTCCCCTTCCTGATCTCGCTTATATTGTCTAATTATTTTACAGAGATGAAGGGTCATAACACAACTTTATTCAACCCAATAAATAGCTTGGTTAATGAAACTTGACAAAAGCAACAAAACAATTGCTACATTTGGTATTTCATGTTGAATGAAGAGTGGTAACAATAATCTACTTATAGTTTAATAAAACACTATTTTTATAAGAAGGCTTGACATTAGAAAGATAAGTGTTACTTATAGTTTAATAAAACACTATTATAGTTTTACCAACATATACTATTATATGCTTGCATGGCTTCTTAGTTAATATATGGGGAGATAGAGATAGATGGGAAGAGAAAGAGAGAGAGATAGAGATATATGGGAAGAGAAAGAGAGATGGAGATATATGGGAAGACAAAGGAAGAGAGGTGGAGATAGAGAGTCAATGGATAGAGTGGATAGGGAGGGAGAGATGGTGAGAGATAGAGAGGGGGAGATAGAGAGGGGGAGGGAGAGAAAGGGATATAGACAGAAAGAGATAGAGAGAGGAGTGATAGGGAGATAAAAAGAGAAATAGAGGTAGAGATATAGAGTAGGAGAGATGGAGGGAGAGATGGAGTGAATGAGAGAGAAAGGGGGGAGAGGGAGAGATATCTCAATAGATAGAGGGGGGGAAGAGGAGTGACATAGATAGTGGGAGATATAGAGATATAGAGAGCCACAGTGAGAGATATATCAATCACCTCCCTATATCTCTATCTATTCATCCTTATCTCTTTATCTCTCTACCCCCTCTATCTCTTTTGTCTCCCCTTTCTATTTGTATGTTTGTCATTATCTCCCTCTCTCTCTATATTTTATTCGCTATATTTATCTTTGTCTCCTTAAGTGTGCAATGGGTACATTGAAGAGGTCTTAAAGGAGAATTATCATATCTTTAATCAAATAGCATGCTACCTTGAGCATAACTCCCCAAGGACACATGCCATCCTTGGATTGTTGACATGAAACAACCAATCAAAATTTAGTTTCCCTCTCATATTAATATTATATTAATATATATTACTATTATATTAAATATATATTATATTAATTATATTTTGTATTATATAAAAATATACTTATTATTAATTACACTATAATAATTTTATAATGTATTTAATAATTTTTGTTAAAGAATATAATATATAATTATAATAAGTTGAATAATTATATTATTTATTATGTAAAATATAACTAATATATACTTAACTATATTGTAGAATATTAAAACCTAGCTAAATGGTGCCAAAATTTTCAACTTAATTAACATACTGTAAAACCTAATGAAGCTAGGGTCAGAGTTCGTCAAATTGAGAAGTGAAAGGTCAATACCAAAGTAGTCGAGGGAAGAGTTTGAGTAGTGAAAACAAAATAACAAACGAGGAAGAGTTTGGAGTAGTGAAAATAAGGTCACGCTAAATAATCCTAGGAAGAGTTTTGGAGTAGTGAAAACAAGGTCAATGCCAATGCCAAGGAAGAGTTTGGAGTTAAAACGCGTCAATACCAAATTTAATTTTAAGAAAAGGTCAATATCAGCACCGAGGAAGAGTTTGGAGGAGTGAAAACAAGGTCAATACGGTAGGAAGAGTTTGGAGTTAAAACAAGGTCAATACTAACGCCGAAGGCTTTGGAGGAGTGAAAACAAGGTCAATATCAGCTGAGGAAGAGTTTGGAGGAGTGAAAACAAGGTCAATACCGCGTCGAGGATGAGGTTTAGGGCACTCGGGAAAATCGATGACCAAGGGGAAATGAGTACTGTAAGTTTGGCACCCCCATTCTCTTTAACCTTCAATTTTCATGCCTACTTTCCAAAGATCTTCTCATTGGCACCCCCATTCTCGTAAAAATGGTATAAGATAAGACAAAAAATAAAATAGCTTAGTCTTTCACATTTTTATCCACCAGCCTCAGGTCTTGGAAAAACTCCCATAATCTACCCACATCTTGGTTGAGGTCTAGGATTTCATCACACATAGCCTTCATTGCATGAGTCTAAAGCAATTGTAGACTTAGCCCAAGTATATGCTAGGCTAAGGTAGATCTAATGAATGGAAATAGAGGCATACAATTCTTCTTTAATACCTCCACCACAAAGATATGCAAGGTGTTGGTTGTTTTTACGGTAAGCAGGTTGATCTTCTAATCTACCTATGGAATTGCCAATTCCAATAAAGGGTAGCTAGAAGGACCTGGACGAACTGACGAGGATTTGAAAGACCTCCTACACTTTGGGCTTTGCAAGACCCGGGAGGGTGATCCCTTAATGCGTTTACAACCTCTGCACCATCATCATAAAAAACATTAACAACAACAAATAATCTCATTTAATAGCTCAACATAATAGGATAATATCGAATAGAATTGGTTGTTTATCAATAATATCAAATATTTGGAGCATGAGATAACTACAACAACATTTCACAGTATAAGATAGTCATTGATTTGCAATTTGTAGCAATCTCTAGGTAAAGGAAAACAAATACTAAACCATACAAATAAGTACAACTTAGATCAGTGCCATATATCCATTGGAGGAGTCAAATTTATAAGCATCTAAGGGTTTATGGCAGATTTAACACATAACATATTAGATCCTTGATAACATTGCTTTACAATCTCATCAATATGTATTCTAACCCAATACTACTTATCAAATCATTATACAAAACATATCCACCTACAATCCCATTCAAGCATTTTAATTAATTCCTTGAATTAAACCTAAAACAGAATCATACACACCACAACAGTGAGATGAACGAAACAACCCTTGATCATTTTATTCAAAATTCAGATATGCTTGTACAATGGAGAGACATGAGTTGAATTAATCATATCAATTCAAATGCCAATACTGTCATAAAACATCAAATCCCCATGAATTCAAAACCTACTATAGAATGACTCAAAACCTAAATTGCATTTTCCCTAAAACCATCAGACTTTACAATTTGCTCTGCAACTTCATCTAGACTCGACCAAAAATATCTAACTTGCTAACCCGTACTTTTGGCCTTGAAATCCTTATTATAGAAAAAGAAGGAGCAAACAAGCATCGGGCCAAAAAGCACATGTGTCACCAGCCAATTGGACCGCTTTGTGATATTCCAAAAATTTGCTACAACAACAATCTCCCCAGAGAATCTTCTTGTTCATCGTGCCCGCTGAGAATGGTTGATGCAACAAAAAAAAACTTCAAGAATTACGTGCCTAGACTGTCACCAAAAAACAAAACTAGAATCTGTTGTAATTGCAACAGCTAATTTGTCAACCGTTAGCAGCCTACTCCTTTTCACTCTTCCTCAGTTAAATATACATTTACCCATTTCTGGTACTCTTCATCAATTGGCCAATCAAAATTGATTGCCTCATTCACCGTGACACTATAAGGTTTGTACTTAACTGCCACCTAATTAACTTCTCTTTCAAAAGACTCCAAGAATGAGCTTGTGCTAATGATTTTGTCCATACAACTCACCAACAAATCATAATATGAGTTACCCTGTTTTTGAGGGTTTTGTAGTTGAAACGTGATATAAAGGGGCTCTTATACTTTTTGTGATTACTGTAGCTTGTGTAAGAGGCCCCATGGATACTCTTGTAATTGTCGGATGTATAAATAGGGTGTAGGATAAGAAATAAAGAAGGTATAGTTGCTGTCCTCAATAGTTTTGTGAAGAAAAGCATGTGAAATGAGAGGTTCAAGCCTAGGTTTCAACAAAACATGTATGGGAGATCTGATTTTATAAATTTTTATCCATGTGCAGACCTAATGGGTTGTTTCTAAACACTGAATATAAATGATATACATACACACACACACATATATGTATGTATGTATGTATGTATATGTATTTTTAAATGTAAATGTAAATGCAATTACTGGATGCTCTCCTAGAACAATAAATGCAACATATCATTAAAGAAATCTATATCTATGTACATAAATGTGTACTTCTAAATGCAAGTGTAAATACAAAGAGCATATCATTTTGTAGTGTTATAGATACAACATATCCATAAATTAATGTAATTGAAATTCTAAAGTCTTCAACACATGTAATATGAAATCGATCAAACTATTAAACTACATGAGAAATAAATGAAAACAGTAAATACATATGCATGTGTATTTGTAAATGTAAGTGTAAAATAAATAAGAATAATGAAAATTATAAAAGAATACAAGGAAAGGTCTCCTCCCTTCTTGGTAGTGATAATCTCCTCCAAACACAACCCTTAAAAATTATGAATAGAGGAATATAATCTTTGAAGAACTCAAAGTTGATTCTCTCCTACCTGATGCAATTAGTCATTTTATCCTTACAAACATTTATAGTGATTACTAGAGGCACAAAGACCAATTCTTCATAATAGAAGAATTTGATCATAGTTTTCCAATGATGGCATTATGAGAAAACCTTAGGTTAAATGAATAATTCCTAGCTAAGTTCTTTAAATCATGTCCAACCGTATAAGAGAAGACCGCTGCTATGTGTACCTGGATACCATGGAGAAAGGCTCTTTGGGCTCTTTCATCAATCATCCTACCTTAAAACATACCAAAAGTCTCCTAGCAATTAGACATAGGAAGATTTAAGATGGCTTAAAAAAAATTTATTGCCAAAGCATAAACTTATGATGACTTAACCAGGCCTAGTACACACTCCCTCCCCGTTAACCACTTAGACATATGGAATTTAGATGTAAATTTGCTGCTATTTTTCAGTCATGTAGGTGTCCAATAAACCACTTGGTGGTGTTTCCCTTCAAGTTTATTTACTTGAATGAAGAGAAAAAGTCCTTTGATTACAATTAGAGAATACATTTGATGCCTTGGTTGTGTAACTGGTGGACCATAGTCACATTTAACACTTGTTACAAAGTTTGGGAGTTAAAACGTTAAGTAGATTTGATTTGTGATGGACACATTTTAATGGTAGTAACAATAAATTGCAATCTATCAAGACTTGATTACCTTATAACCTGTGAAATTCTAGCGATGAAATGATAGATTAATCATAATGTCACCTTAGAATCACATCACCATGAAAGAAATTCATCCAACATCCTTATGAGTGCAGGTACCACCAAATAGGTATTTTTCAGATCTATCTTCCTCAAGCGAGGGAAATTTAGGAAGAGAAGAGGAAAGCGAGACATGTAGTATGTCTAAAAGAGGGAGATCAACTAGAGGTCAAAATATTAGAAGAAAATTTTGTAAACGCATGGAATTTTTTCTTGCTGAAGGGGGGTCATGTTCTTATGATGATGAGAGCATACGGGACGTCGAGGTTCCCTTGAGGTAAAAAAATTTATGGAAACAATGGGTACCCAAGGAACTTCCTCCAATAAACACTTATTTTTGTGTCAACGAGAGGATATATCACATAGCACCATCGTCATTACATGGTTTGGTCCTATTTTGCATGGGCGACATAAAGTTTTGTTATGACAAAGTTACTGAATTGATGGAGTATGCCAGACCCTGTTACAGTTACAAAGATTGGATACAACTGGTTCAATATACACGAAGTATGCGTAGGTATGCACTGTTAGCAAATTATATACAACTAAAAGATAAGGATCAAAATAAAGGAGTGGCTATGTACATTGACAGAAGGACAAAAGAATTAGGAAATATTGCAGGGTTTATAAACAGTACATGACCTGGGTCAACAAATAAGCAACCCAATTGCATATTTGAGGCGCGTGAGGGAAACTGTGTATTCATATGTGCAATAAAATCAATAATTGTAGGACGATGGCGTTTTCAGGAGCTTACTGCAGGCGAGCTAGGGCACCCATGCCCTAGCTTCCTCTGTTTCGTGTTCCTGGCATCTGTGTGAGGGGGACGAGATTTGGTGTGGTGCGGGTTGTGGCCAGGGGTGGCCGTTTTCTGCTTTCTTTTTTCTAAGCATTGGTTTCCTTCCAGATTTGCTTGGTGTTGGCTGTTGGGAGTGTGGTACAATCGCGGGGGTGGCTCTTTTTCTGTGTTTTCCTTCTCCTTTGCTGGCTGGTTGGAGCTCTATTTGCTTCCTTGTGCTAGGTGGTGGTTCTTGAAGTTATTTTCTTTTGCATGTAATTGCGGTGGGCTGGTTTTGGTTTGGGGTTTTTTTGGGCTGGTGCTTTTGGTGGGTGGTTTCAATGGCAATGAATGTATTGATTGGTGAGGTGAGGGGAGATAATGCTATGGCGGAGGCTGGTGATGGGGATTCCTTTGGAGAGGGTTGGACAAAATCAAATACCTTTAAAATGCATAAGGTAAATGGATGCTTGGAGAGGGCACAAGTTCATCCTATGTTGGTGATTCAATCAGAGGCGATAGCTGAAGATTTGGAGTACTACAACAAATATGTTTTGATTTGTAAGTTTATGGGGATGAGGGTTTCTCTCTCTTTCTTGGACACTTGGATCCGCAAGACATGGTCTTCGGAGGGTGACTTTGATGTTTTGTTGGCTGCAAACAATTTCTTTCTGGTAGACTTCTCGTGCATTTCAGATCGAAATAAGGCATTTGAAGGGGGGCCTTATTTTTATAACCAAGTAGGTCTTTTCATAAAACAATGGCATGCAGGCTTTAATTCGGCAGAAAAGTTGCCTTCTAGGGTCCCGGTTTGCGTTCGCCTTCCTCGACTGCCACTTGAATGTTGGAGAGCTGATATTTTACAATCGATTACTTTATTGTTGGGTAAGCCTATTGGTCCTTCTCAACATACTTTGGATAAGAGAATCTTTTCTTATGCGAGGGTTTGTGTCGAGATTGATCTAAGTCAACCTCTGCCTGATTCTATTGATTTGACTATTGGCTCTAACTCCTGGACCCAGCCATTGGATTATGAAATGTTGCCTTTTCGGTGTCGGCTATGTCATGAATATGGACATCTATTGCGGAGGTGTCCTCGGGCTTTTAGTACAGGAGGTAAAATTAATGCAGATACCCAATCTAATACGAGGGTGGAAAAGGGTAAGGATCTAGTGCAGGGCTTGGCCGTGGACAAAGAAGGTTTTGTTCCTGTTAAACCTTGCAATCGAGGATGGGGCCAAAAGAGGCCTTTTCAAGATAGACAGGAAGGGGAAACTTTCAATAGATTTGAGGCTTTGGATGGGTTAGTTCAGGAGGAAGGGTTTTCAGCTGACATGCAAATGGTGGATGGCTCTGGTTCTAAGGAGTTGGTTGAGGCTTAGCCTTCGGTGGTCCCTGGGGTGGATCAACTTGGTGACCAGGATCCTCAAATGGGGTCCAATCTAGCTCCTTCCGCTCTAGCTATTGGTGTGGGGGATGGGGTGGTTGGTGATTCTGGTGGCCCCTCTGGTGCTGGTAAGGTCTTCTTGGAGGCTCAAGATAGCCCTGATCTAGGTAAGCTTAAACCTTCTTCCTCTATTTTGGGTGTGCAGCAAAAATATTTTAAGAAAGGGATTCCTGAGAAATCAGTTAAGGTTGGTTGCAAAAAGGACCAAGAAAAGGTGAAGCTTGCTAGAGAGACATTGGTTGAGGCTGGTTCGGTGAAGACTATTGATGCTCACTTTTTCCAACCCCAACAATGATTGTTCTTTCTTGGAATGTGAGGGGTATGAATAGCATCCCTCGACAAAAGGCTATTCGAGATTTGATTCACATTCATTCTCCGGATGTGATTTTCTTGCAGGAAACTAAGTTATCAGTGGATAGTATGTTAAGTGTGGCTCCTAAGATTTGGGGTTGTGGCCAATGTCAATGTGTGGGTGCTTTTGGTAATTCTAGTGGAGTGGCTTGTTTTTGGGATCCCCGAAAGGTTAGTCCAATTTGGTGGATCTCCTGTAAGAGTTCGATTTCTTGTGTTGCTTCTCATTTAGAGTCAGGGGAGAAAGTTATTTTCTCTAATATATATGCTCCGACTGATTTCCAAGGTAAAGCACAACTGTGGGATCATGTTAGACATGTGAGGTCTTTGGATCCTTACCTGCCTTGGATCCTAGCTGGTGATTTTAATGCTGTCATTTCATTAGAAGAGAAGAGAGGAGGTAGTGCTCATTTGGAGCCTTCCTCTAGGCTCTTGCAGGATAATATGGCTCTTTTGAGGTTAGTTGATGTCAAACCAACTAATGGAGTCTTCACATGGAATAATAGGAGAACTGGAGATGCTGCTATTTTTGAAAGACTAGATAGATTTTTGGTGTCTAGTTTTTGGATGGGGGATAGGTGGATAATTAGCTCTGAAATATTGGATTGTCGAGGCTCCGACCATTGGCCAATTAAGCTTGTGGTTGTTGTGCCTCAACGATGTGCTAGACAGACTTTCAAGTTCCAACTCATGTGGCTCGGGGATGAGTCTCTTTATGATATGATTTCTGGCTAGTGGGATCTTGGGAGGCCAGCTTATGGCACTGCTATGTATTCATTCTCAAAGAGGTTACAGTACGTCAAATACAAGTTGAAAGGATGGAATAGGCAACATTTTGGTAATTTGTTTCATGGAAAACAGAAGGCTCAGGATAACTTGGACTTAATCACCAGGAAGATTCGTGATCAAGGCCTAACAGAAGAGTTGAGTTTGTCAGAGATTGCTGCAACAAAAGAGGTAGAGGAATGGGAGTTAAGAGAAGATTTTTTTTGGAAACAAAAGTCTCGTATTGAATGGCTCCAGGCTGGTGATAGGAATACTTCTTTTTTTCACAACTTAGTTAAAGACCGAAGGAAAGGTAATGTTATTTCTTCTCTTGTGTTGTCTAATGGGGAAATTTTGTCCTCTTCTGCTTCTATCTCTGTGGAATGCATTCGGTATTTCTCTTCATTATTTTTTGAAGATTCACCTCTAGCTGAGGAGGCTGAAACAAGGATTTTGAATTGTATCCCATAGCTAGTGTCTAATGAAATGAATGAATCATTGCTTTCTCCTATTACCTTGTTGGAGCTTGAGAACGTTGTGTTCTGGATGAAGAAAGGTAAAGCACCGGGGCCTTATGGATTCCCTGTTGAATTCTTTCAGGAGTTTTGGGAGGTGGTTAAGTTGGACCTCTTAGAGGTTGTTAAGGAATCTTTTATGAATAAACAAATGTTGTAGTCATTGAATGCAACTTTTTTAGCTCTCATTCCAAAGAAGGAGGGGGCTAATTCTTTGGATCTTTTTCGGCCTATTGCATTATGTAATGTTGTTTATAAGATTATTACTAAGTTGATTGTTGAAAGGCTGAAACCTTGTCTTGGTGAGTTAATATCTGAGGAGCAGGGGGGTTTTGTTGCTGGCAGATAGATCATGGATGGTGTTGTGATTGCAGAAGAGACCGTCCATTCTATGGAATCCTAAAAAGAAAAATCTATGTTTATCAAGTTGGACATGGAAAAAGCATATGATCGCGTTAAATAGAGCTTTCTATTCAAGATTCTTGGAGCTTTTGGCTTTGCTAGTGATTGGATTGAATGGGTTAGGAGTTGTGTTACTTCTTCCTCTTTCTCTGTGCTTCTCAATGGTGAGCCCACTGAGTTGTTTGGTGCTTCTAGAGGCCTCAGACAAGGAGATCCTTTGTTGCCCTACTTATTCATCCTACTTGCGAAAGGATTGGGAAGGCTTATTCATGCTCAGGTTGCAAGTGGCTTGATTCAGGGTTGGAATTGGGGAAATGATCTCCCCCCTCAGACTCATCTTTAGTTTGTTGATGATACTGCCTTGATGGGTAGGGCAAGGGTTGAGGAGGCTTTAAACTGGCACAATGTTTTGGACAGCTACTTGGCGGCCTCTGGCCAGCACATTAATGAGGGGAAGTCTCTCATTTACTTCTTTCATACTCCTAAGGGTATCCAAAGGAGATTAGCAGGTATTCTTCGTTTCCAGATCGGTTCACTTCCTTTTCTCTATCTTGGAATCCCTCTTGCCATTCGTTCTCTCCCTAAAAGGTTTTGGCAAGAGACTCTTGACAAGTTTCAAAGTTTGGTCAGCCATTGGACTTGTAGGTGGCTTTCTTCAGCTGGAAGAGTGACTCTTCTTAAGTCTGTGATCTAGGCTCTCCCTCTTTATAAGTGCTTTGTTCTTTCTGCTCCATCAAGTTTTATTCAAGATTTCGAGAGACTGTCTTGTTAGTTCCTGTGGTCTGGCAACCTTCTTCATAGAAAGTGGAGCTTGGTGAAATGGGATGTTGTCTGTAGGCCGAAGCATGAAGGGGGTCTTGGTCTTCGACAAACTGATTTGAATGGGAAAGCCTTGGCTGCTAAGCTGTATTGGCGTTGGTGTTCACAACAGCATATGTGGTGGGCTAAAATTCTTACCCTCAAATATTTGGGTGCAGTGGAAAGCATGGAGGTTGTAAGATTCAGTCTGGAGGGGAAAGGTTCTATGATCTGGGGTACCCTCAAACAGGGTGCCAAACTTGTGAAACAGGGCCTTTTTTGGATTTGTAATGGGGGTCAGGAAGCTCTCTTCTGGCATGACTCTTGGGATGGACATCCCCCTATTTTTTCTTCTCATCCCCACCTTCAGGACTTGTGCTAGATTTTTGAGGAGGCAGGTTGGTGTCATGTGGCCGACTTCAAATCTCAACATTCTTTGAGTCAGATTACTATGTCCAGGTGGAAGAACCCTCAGGATTGGCCTCCTGGGGGGGTTTTGGAGGATCGTCAAATGCTTGCTAAGATTCTTTTAGATCACACCTGCAACTCTCTTCTCGGGAGGGATGTACTTGCTTGGGGTCCTGATTTGCGGGGTAAATTTTTGATTGCCTCTGGTTATCAGGTTTTGGATAAACAGGTCTTTGGGAGCTCTGAGGTTCCTTGGTGGAAGCATGTTTGGAATAAATTTGCTTGGCCTAAGTGTAATTTTTTCTCTTGGCTTGTTGTCCAAGGTAAGTGTCTTACTTGGGAAATCTTTGGAAACAGGGGTTCCATGGCCCTTCCATGTGTGTTTTGTGTGGTTAGCATGAAGAATGCCTCTCACATCTCTTTTTCCAGTGTTCCTTTGCTAAGGATATCTGGCATCACTGGTGGAATCTCTAGAGCTTACTGTGTTGCCATGTCTCTACCTTGGATGATTTTTGGAGGAGACATGGATCATCTCCTGCCAAAACCTCTTTTCTTAAAATTGCTTGGAGCATTGGCCCTAGTTTGATTGTTTGGCATCTTTGGTTGGAGCGCAACAGATGGATTTTCTTGGATAAAAAATTGATCTTGGAGCAACTTTGGAGGCGGATTCTTGGGGCACTGCAGGAGACTTTGTCTGCAAAGTGTGATTTGTCGGTGCCAGTTGATCCTGGGGACTTGGGTGTTGTTAATTCCCTGGGTCTTGTTGCTGGGGATAGGAGAAATTTGGGCAGTGTGCATCGTAGGCGTGGGCGTGAGAGGGTGGCTCGTGATGGATTCTGGTGTTCGCCTGCTCTAGGGGAGCTAAAAATCAATACTGATGGGTCATCTAGGGGTAATCCTGGGCATGCCGGAGTTGGTGGTATTGGTAGAGACAGCTTGGGAGTGGTGGTGTTTTTCTTTTCCATGTATTATGGTTTTCATACCAATAATCTTATGGAGGCTAGTGCTATCCTTATGGCGATTGAGCGTGCGGTTAGCCTTGGGTGGTGGCGGATTGTTTGTGAGTCTGATTCTTAGGTGGTTATTGATATGTTGCATAAGCGACAGTTGGAGGATATGAATTGGCAGCTTGTTGTGGTTGTCAAGTAGATTATTTCTATGTGCTCTTCTCTGGAGTCCATTTTTTTCTGCCATATTCCGCGAGAGTGGAATAGGGTGGCTGATGGTTTGGCTAGATGGGCGTTGGAGAGGATTGATTCTTGGTATGTGGATGGTTGGGGCAATCTTCCTAATGACATGGCCCCTGTTCTTAAGGAGTGGGTTGCAGAGGATATGAGATGCTTCTTGGGTGTGAATTAATTCTTGTTTTGTTGGGCCCCTTGTGGCTTCTTTCTTCTGACTTTGTATTGTTGTTTTGATTCAATAAAGTTTTTACCCTCTTTTATTATAAAAATCAATAATTGTAGGGGAAGAGTTGCTAATTCATTACAATTTGAATCGCTTAGTTACAAACATAGTTACTATGGGCCTGGTACGTACTATGTACCATTTTACCCAACCTCCAATTAATAACTCCAATATACCATTTTATTCTTATGTTTTTTTTCGTAAGTCTATTAGTTTCATTTCGGTGATGTTTTTTTATATTTAATTTTTGTCATAGCGGGACATTGATCGTATGGAGAAAGCTCTGGCCCAGAGCACAGATCGCGATTTATCTTCACACACTTCTATCCGACAGGTTTACCTCATTGTAATTGTACAAATTAGATATGAGCAAAATGTTTTATTATTATGTTGTTTTGATAAGTTTATTGGGTTAATTTCGATAATGTTTTTAATATTCTTGTTGCAGTCAACTGATTGGGGAAAGGCACCAGCAATAGACGAGAGCATCCATAGGGAGGTGCAGTCAATATTATGTTATGATGACATTGCTTATTCAACAAACTCTCTCGATATGATAAGGAAGACCCAAAAAAAATGCAATGAAGAAATCCTTAAGTTGTTATTCATACCTCAAACAGATGAGATAAGAGAGAGGGTTAAAATATTGACTAAGAGATCACAAAACTTGCAAGTAAGTTGTCATGAGGTCTTTAATTATAACATAAGTTCATTCATGGTTTTATATTTTGTACTCTTTTATGTCATAAACTAAAATATGTGTTGTTTTTACAGGATTTTTTGCGTCCTCATGATGCTCCTGGCCATGATCAGGGTACTACAAGTGCTGCCCGAGGAGTAGGGGTTGGTACAAGTGTTCATCCTGATCTTCTTGCACATACATCACATTATCTGACCCCATCATCTGTGCCTATATTGTCATCTGAAATGTTGGCAACACATACCATGCAGGAATTCGTTAGTGCACCCTCTGGTAGTGAACATGTGCCAAAACATGCGTCAGGACATGTACCTGGGGATGCAGAGGCCACTCGTACCGGTGATATTTTAGCAACATTTCCTGGATCTTCCCGTATTACTACTACAGGAACATTTCCGGTCACATTTGTGGTGACTGAGGATTTTTTTCCCATAAAGATAGAGAAGGTCCCAGGTACTTTAAAATGTTTTAATTATTATTATATATAATCCAATTGAAATTTACTTATTGATTGCTCTTTTTAGACTATTGATCCCATGATCATTTTGCAGGAAATGATGTTTTTTATAAACATCTAAGTGATATTACATTGGATCTCTTCGGGACCACCATACGTACACGGTGGAATGCCCAAAATCAAGATTTAAAAGATGAGCTCATTAACTATTTAGTTGTGCTCTTCGGTGATAAAAAAATTCAACTGAACCAAGGTCCTTCAGAAAGCTAGTACCTATCTAAAGTATGTGAGGGACCAATATAGGTCACATTTAGAGAAGAACAAAAAGTATGAGCGTCCCCCCATGATTTCAGAGAGGGAGTGGAAGGACCTGGTGTCGGATGGAAAGGAGAAGGCTGAAAATAAAAAAGAAAAGACACCACCAGGCCAAGGAAGGTATGTGATACTATCAACAATGCAATTATATATTGATTACTCTTTATTTTTACATAATCTAACGTATTTCAAACTTTTCATAGGCTGCTTGACACATCGAAGGAAACAAAGGCAAGACTAGAAAAACACGGGCAACACAAACTTGGCTTTGGTGGTTATATGAAATTAGCCGCACGAATTGTAAGTATCAATAAATGAAATATAGTATCCAAATAATAAATTGAATTTTTTTTTGGTTTTATCACACCATATAAACAAAATTCATGATCTTATGCAAAAATCTAGGGCTCTAAATTCAACAGAGTTCCCACAAAAGATGACCTGAAGATTTCCTTCTAGCAAGGCTATGGAGTCGTGGTTGAATAGGTGAGTCTTGACTGGGAAAACACAATCTTCCACTACATTTGAAACATAGGTAAATAAACTCAATAAAGTTTATTTAAAATTGAATACTTGTGCAATCTATTCAATATTAATTTCCACCATAAAGTAATTACATGCCTATTTGTTTTAAACATTCAAGCAATGATAATACTGCACGTGACATTGGAATGTGACCTGGTGAGGGTGGAGCACAACCTGCAGACGAAGGTCATGGTGTGCATCCCGGTACTTTAGAGAATGTAGAGCATGATCAACATGTTGAGCATGATCAGGCTAGAGAAGATTAGGAACATGATGTGGCCCCATTAGGTAAAGAGGACCACTCTAAAGTTATTTTAAACATATTTAATTGCATTTGGTGTATTAATTAATGTAACCTTTCGTGTTTCAACTTTAGAGCATGTAGAGTGTGATCAAAGTGTTGAACATGATCAAGCTAGAGAAGATCACAAACATGATGTGGCCCCATTAGGTAAAGAGGACCACTCCCATGTTCTCTTAAACATATTTAATTTCAATTGGTGTATTAATTAATGTAACCTTTCGTGTTTCAACTGCAGATTAGGATTTCAGGGTGTTTAGCATGTTGAGCATGAGTCTATAACAGAAGTTCAGGAACATGATGTGGACCCATCAGGTAAAGAGAGCCACTCTAATGTTCTTTTAATTAATGAAATACATGTAACGATAATAATAAAACATATCAGTTTAACATTTCGTTGTTATTGCAGCAGACCCCCCTTGCAGCGGTGCCCACGTCATGAGAAGACGACTAGGCGTACATTAAAATCATGAGCAGAGGGAAGAACAACTAAAGGGGGCACAGATGATTTAGAAAATGATACTCCACTTCAAATTTTTGTAGCTTTAAAAAAGAAAGAAAGAAAAAAAAGTGATTGTAATCATATCATGACAACCATATTTTTGATCATATGTAAAAACTGAAAGAATGAATATTATATGTTAATGAATGAATGTGAATATGTTAATTAATGAATGTTATATGTTAATGAATGAATTTTATATGTTATTAATGGATGAATGAATGAATGTTATATGTTATTAATGGATGAATGAATGAATGTTATATGTTATTAATGGATGAATGAATGATTAATGTTATATGATTGGGTATGGGGAATTGAGAGTGATGTGAGGGGGGGGGAGGGGCCAAATGATCTTCCACCATCACGTGGTTGGCCCTGTTAAGTAGAGAATATTAAACTATTCTCAAAACAAAGAGAAGCTCAATAAGGTAATGCACTTTTCAATATAAGAAATGCATCGTTTGAAGCATCAAACCAATATGCAAAGATGAAAGAAAGTGCTAACTTTTCACTATGGTGGCAGAAAAATGATTCTTTGTACCCTGAATCCATGCTCTGCATCATAATTTGAAGTTGTTTCCATTCCAATGTTATGAGTTTAGTTTGTTTGTATGGCTTTGTATGAATACCACATTGTGTTGTGTGTGGATTTGGTTTCAAAGCTCTATTTCTTTTTGTTTTAGTGGTGGCTGCTCTAAAATTTGACTTTTTATGCATAATAGGTTAGTGGAAAAATTGATAGCTCACGAGAAGGGTTTAGAGGCTGATTGAGATAGATACATGGATATTTGGATCTTGTTATTTGATGGAGGCTTGACTTAACCCTAAATTTTGTACCATGCGTAGGTGGCAAAGTTTCTCCTACTTACATTCATTCTTGATCATAAATGTTGTAAATGATATTAATGCTTCAAACTTAAGATTCATTTCATTGTTATAATGATCAAATGTTATACTTTGCTATACATTCAAGCATTCTCTTGCCCCTACCCTTTTCTCTCTCCCCCCTCCTTTTAAGAATTTTCTTTGTCATAAAAGATTCACATTTCTGTCTCATTTACACAAATTTATCTGAAGCACTAGGAGTGAATAAAGATATGTAAAAGATGATGGATTATGTCTAAACAACAACTTTCCATCTTATAGCTAATTAAATCCTTAATATTTGAATAGTTTAGAGCTCAAATAATGCTTGTATATGCATGTGTAGCAATAAGGGAGCCTATGTGAAGATTGAAATTGAAAACATCACTTTGGTATTTTTCCTTAGGAAGTGAAATGATATTTTGAGTAATACAAGCCTACACCGCAGTTGATATTTTCAGCATTGCATTGAGGAATTTTTTTCTCTTATACCTACCCTCGGCTAGACATGGAGGTATATAATATTGGATGGGTTTTATTAGTAAAGTAGTTAATTTCCTGGAAGACTAAAATCTTCATGTCTTGTGTCAGTGTGAAAAGCATATAAGATCACTTATTTAGAAGGCAACATTTTGTATTCATCAAAAGCTGGTTTGTTCTTTTTATGTTTCTTGCATGTTTTTAGGCTCTAGAGATGTAGCTTCGGCTCTTTCACTTTGCACTTTTCATCTATTTTTGATGATTACAGTGGGTGTCCTCATAATTTTTCATGTAAGATCAATTTGCCCAACCTTATTTTCTACCAATCAATTTGAAAACCCGGTCACATATTAAGGACCATTTCACTAACTTGTAGTCATCCATTACTTCATATGTTGTAGGTTGTATTTGTGTGCGGTAAATCTGATGATAGCGAGAACTTTAATCCTACAAAGTGTACTTTAATCTTTCTCAAGTAAAAGTCTTTGCTTATTTTTATATTTTTAAATGGTTAATTGAAGGTGCTTCTTTAGATCTGAGATAGTTGAACCCTAGATTAAAATATGGTATTAGATGGGCAGTATAATGATAAAACTGAGGTCCATTGAACACAAATTACAAACATAATTTATTGAACTATGAATAGTATTACAATTATAATTATTTCTCCTTTACCTACCTCTGCATTAATGAAAAAGATAGCAGATATTGGAAGTTCATTACATGTCTCATGTATGTGTTAGTATTTTAATTTTGTTTAAGTTGTTCAAGATCTTGATTAGGTCAAGAATATGTTCTACAAGCTCTGTTCTCTTGACACTGCTCAACATTTTCCCCACACATTTTCTCTTCAATCTAGACGTTTCTTAACTCCTTCCCTTGTTAGCCCTTGGTTGTTCTCAAGTGTAATGCTTTTTCTATGCATCTTGCAGTCTGTATGTATGATTAGTCATCTCTTATGAAGCATGGAT
>VDFB02193867.1:530495726-530540302 GCA_007258455.2 Sequoia sempervirens
TTATATGATTGGGTATTGGGAATTGAGAGTGATGTGAGGGAGGGGAGGGGCCAAATGAGCTTCCACCGTCACGTTGTTGGCCCTGTTAAGTAGAGAATATTAAACTATTCTCAAAACAAAGAGAAGCTCAATAAGGTAATGCACTTTCAATATAAAGAATGCATCGCTTGGAAGCATCAAACCAATATGCAAAGATGAAAGAAAGTGCTAAATTTCACCTGTGGTGGCAGAAATGTGATTCCTTTTTATACCCTGAATCCATGCTCTGCATCATAATTTGAAGTTGTTTCCATTCCAATGTTCTGAGTTTAGTTTGTTTGTATGGTTTTGTATGAATACCACATTGTGTTGTGTGTGGATTTGGTTTCAAAGCTCTGTTTCTTCTATTTTTAGTGGTGACATAACTCTAAAATTTGACTTTTGTGCATAACAGGTTAGTGGAAAAATTGATAGCTCTAAAGGGTTTAGAGGCTCAATTGAGATAGATACATGGATATTTGGATCTTGTTGTTGATGGGAGGATTCAATATGCCTGCATGACACCATAGTGACATATGATCTATTAGCTATCAGTGAGACTCAAAACATCGATGAGACTGTGTGACACCAAAGTGATATGTAATATTGACTGTTGAAGAGACTCAAGGCATCGGCGAAACTACATGACATCTCATCGGGTGTCTAATAAACATGAAAAATGACCGAATAAAATAATTTCCCGAGATTTGAATACGAAGGGATGCGACTTGATTGATCTCTCACCGATGGTACATTTCAACAAATATTTTTAAAAAAAAAATTGCATTGTTTCGTCGAAATTTTGATGAACACAACCGATGAATCACCGAAAAGGTCCGAAAAAGTTGTTATAGCTGCGACGAAGGCTTCATCGTAAATCCTTGTCCATTTCATCGCAATTTCGATGAAGTCCATTGACGAATAATAGAAAGGTCCAACGAAGTTGCTTAGCTGTGACGAAGGCTTCGTCGTAACTCCTTGCCCATTTCGTCACCATTTTGACAAACACCACCGACGAATCACATAAAAGGTCTGACGAAGTTGCTTAGCTGCAACGAAGGCTTCATTGTAAATACTTTCCCATTTCGTCGAAATGGCAATGAAATTCTGGTGTTCTTTCGACGCTTTGGAAGAGCCATTGTAATTGCATTTTGGTTGTAATTCGTCGGTGGATACATGAAGTTTTCGTTGATATTTCAATGAACATCTGAGTCATTTTATGATGCCGACAACCAACGAATTTGTGTTGTTATTTCGACGTTTAATTCATCGTCGAGATTGCGATGAAAATGTTTTCGTCATTTCGTCGCTTTTCTGACAAAGATTTATCGAACGACCGACGAACATCCATCGAAAAATGGTCTCAAATTGAGTAGTGGTCTCTAAGTAAGCTTTCAAAACTATATAATTTATTTAAGCATGATATTTTCTCTATTTTCTAGTGAAAATAGGTTTTATTTACAAAGTATAAGAGTCTTCTTTGTCACACATTGAAAAATAAAAAATGTAGAAAAAAATCTAAAAATTATTTTTGTAGTTCATATCAATGTTCCTTATTTCAACATTAAAAATTTAAAAAAAAATAAAAATTATGTAATTTTTTTATGCATTATGGAATAAAGTTTCTCTAATATAATTAATATACATTAATAATAATAAATATGCAACAAAAACTAATAAAAAATATGCTTGCATTAGATATTAGTGTTAGTGATATGTGTTTAAAAAGGTATGATATTATATTATTTTTATTAAAATTTGTGTGATATGGAATAAATGTTAATTGTTAGAAACACTATAAAGTATAAAAAATAAATTATTAAAAATCCCTAAAAATGACACAATTTTTTTTTTAAATTTTTAAAATTTATTTATAAAATCACAAAATATATAAAAAAATCACTAGTTCACATTGTCTTCAATTTCTTAAAGGTTTGCTTGCTATAATTCACAAAAAAATAAAAATTTGATTAAAAATATTGATTTCAATGTCCCACTTAGGCAAAAAAGTGGGACACACTATTTTGGGATCACCTTATTCCAAAGTAGAGTGCCCAAATTAAGGATTCAAAGTATGATAGGAATTATGACAAGTTATGAGAATAATAAGAGAATATTCTATTTTTACTAGAGAAGACAATGACCATATTGAGTGTTGTGATTTGGGCTAATTGTAGTTCTACTTTTAGGTCATTACATATTGATTGATATTTTTAGTAAATCACTTGTAGTTTGTGGTTTCTTTTTTCCTATTTATTGTTGTTTAATGATAGAGTGTTGTATCAATTATATGATTGACTTGTAAGTATTTTTATGCTACCAAAACTACTCCAAAATCTGAATGTTGGTGATGCTCCAATAAAGCAATGCCCTAAGATTTATATCATAAACTCTCTTTTTTTACTAATATATTTATTTTGGATTAAATTGTGGTTTTTTTATCCCTAAAATGTTTTCACCATATAAATAATCTTGTCATGGTATAATTTTCTTTGTTTGTTCTTTTGTGTAAAGTTGTAAGATCTATTATTTTTTTACATAACTCCCCTTAAAGGTTAGTGTATAAAAAAAATTGCACCATTAATTCCTTTCTCCAAATGGTAAAGGGGTGACCCAATCCATGCCCTTCCAAACTGTAGATCACTCAAAATAAAAAATAAGCATAAAAATTCAAAACTAAAAGCATGCATGCATTCCTTACCTAGAAACCTACTTGATGCAGGAGCATCCATGGTAACTTGCAATCCTATATCAACCAAAAAAATGTTGAATTTTTTGTTTGAGAAATTTTGGATTTTTGAGGTAAATTAATTTTGGCTTGGATTACTTGTTGAGGGTGGTAAACTATTTATCAAAATATAATTTAATTTTTCAATTAAATTCCTTTGCAACTTTGACAAGTTGATTAGTGGGATTTAAAGCAAAAGGCAGAATAAAGAATTTAAAATTGCAAAATAAATAAAAACTCAATATGGGCATTGGAAATGGGATAAGGAACATTTTAAAGCACATAATCATGATCCTAAAAAGTAGGGGAAAAGAGGTGGGCACCTAGGTCTTGGTTGCTTGTTTTTTTCTTTTTTGAATTTTCAAATAGAGAAAAAAATTATAACTTCTATCTTTGACCAAGTGGCTTAGAAGGGATATTATGATGCTTTTATTTCTTTTTGGAGGTTTGAATGTGGAGATAGAGAAGTGTGCGTACTTGGGTAAAGAAGGAAAATTTTTGAAATTTGAATTAATTCTCTAAGTAGAGTAGTGGTGAAAGAGGAATCTTGAACCAATAAGCAAAAATGTTTGAAGGCAATTTTTGAGACGGGATAGAGGATGTACCTTTTCTATGGGGGCTTGTTTTGGTGATGTTATTTGTAGGTTGGGCTGGAAAAAAATAGCCATGGAAGTTTCAGATTGACAGGGATGAAGATTTAGAAGTTGCAAGTGTTGTTCTAGTGCTGAGAGATGGGATTTTGTTGCAAAAGCTCACATAATTGATCATATGAATGTATTGAATGTATTTTCTTGCATATTTGATGTCTGTAAGAAATTCCATAGCTGAATATCAGTCCATAAATGACTGAAAAACATCTATAATCATATTTTGTTAATGAAGCATACCATTGGTTTCCTGTGCAAACAAGTTTTCTGAAGTTGTTGCAATCTTTTGTTTTTCTATTTGAGGATGTTGTGAGAATTTTTGAAGAGCAATTTTTGAGTGTATTTTCCTCTTTACATTAGTGGTATCAAATATTTAATATTTTGAGCATGTGAATAGACCATCAAAGAGAGGAAATTTGCACCAAGATTGATCTTGTGGGTATTGGAAGAAATGGATGGGAGAGGAGCCCATCGTGGCAGAGGTAGAGGAAGAGGAAGAATGGATAACTTTTTCATTGATGATGATTTTAGATATTTGAGAAGCAAGTGGAAGCACTTCAAGAAGAAATAAGAAGAGGGTTTACATGGAGAAGGGAACTAGAGAGTGATGAGGAAGAAGCTTCAGAGAATGCTAGCCTAACAATTGAACAAAGAGAAGAAATTGCAGCAATTGCAAATGACCCATTGTTGAGAACTTTGTCAAAAATGGAAAAGAGACCAAAGATTAAGGTTCCTACCTTCAATGGAAGCTTGAATCTAGAAGATCTTATAGATTGGATAAATGGTATAGAAGAATATTTTGAGTTTGAAGAAATTAGAGACCCAAATAAAATCATATTTTCCAAGACAAGATTGAAGGGTCATGCTTCAATTTGGTGGAGAGAAATTCAGTTGGAAAGAGGAAGAAAAGGAAAGGAGAAAATTACAAGGTGGGATAAAATGGTAAAAAAATGAAAAGGAAATTCATACCAGTGGATTATGAGTTAGACTTACTCAAGAAGATGCAAGGAATGAGACAAGGAGCAAAAATAGTGAAGGAGTATATTGAGGAATTCCATAGGATTCTTATCCAAACCAGAAATTCAGAAGCCACCAAAGAGAAGGTTCCAAGGTATATAAATGGTTTGAGACCAAGCATTCAAGAGGACATGGCATTGATGAGAGTTATAACCAAGGAAGATGCATACCAAGTTGCCTTGAAAGTTGAAGAAAGAGTGGACAAAAGATTTGAAAATAAACAAAAAGGAAGTAACCATGGTGGAAAGAGTGGAGGAAGATCATTCAAAAGGAGATGATAGTAATCAGAAAAATACAGAACAAGGCAGCAACAAACAACATAGGAATGAAGATTTTTATGGGTCAAGAGATCAAAATCAAAGAGGTAGAGGAAGATCGGGTAGAGGTTTTAGAAGAGGGGCCTTTAGAGGCACTTGTTTCAAGTGTGAAGAAGAAGGTCATAGGGTATATTACTTCCCTCATGAAGAGGAAAGACCAAGAAGAAGGGCTGAAAATCAGAATAGAGCAACAAACATCAATCTAGAAGATGCACACTCATCACATCCAAAAGAAGTGGAAGGAGGTGAAGTTTTGATGATAAGAAGAGTGTTGATAAATGAAGATAATGGACCTACACAAAGGAAAAGATTGTTCAATACCAGATGCAAGTGTGAAGGAAAGGAATGCAATGTCATTATTGATAGTGGGAGCACAGACAATCTTGTGTCTGAAGAAATGGTAAGAAAATTACAATTAGAAAGGAAGAAGCACCTGAATCCAGATCGGATAGCATGGGTACAAGATGACAAGAAACTCTTGATCAACAAACAATGTGAGGTAAAATTTAAGATAGGAGGCTATTATCCTTGAGGAGCACAAAAACTTAATTGATAATGATGAAGGCTAACACCTCTCTTATAGGCTAGACAACCTATCCTTTTACCACGAATATTGGTATGATGTGGAGAATATACGATGATATGGATGTGAACCTAAGGGTGTCTGGTATGTGGGTTGGGTCATACTTTCTACCTAGCTAGATTAACTATTGTATCAATATGTTTTATTGTCATGAGTATGAG
Source organism: Sequoia sempervirens (assembly GCA_007258455.2). Taxonomy (NCBI): domain Eukaryota; kingdom Viridiplantae; phylum Streptophyta; class Pinopsida; order Cupressales; family Cupressaceae; genus Sequoia; species Sequoia sempervirens. The sequence continues at coordinate 530,501,198 of VDFB02193867.1, forward strand.
GCTTTTCTTGATATTAATAGCCTTTTTAATATTTGAAACGTGTGGCTAGCTGATATATTTCTACACTATATAAAACTATTGTTTTATCATGACTTGATAATAATTAAATTATGTGTCATGATGACTATTTACTCTGCCTCAAAGTACTATATCACTTCTTGTGATTGCTTCGCTATCCTAAGTCCTTTGGAAAATCTTTATCATACGTGGGAGGATCCCATCGCCTTAATTAGGTAGGATATGAAGATATTTTGTGATGGTTTATCTTTTGATAAGCTTTCATTTTTTCTACCCCTTCCATAGTTTGAAAAAAAATCTATCTTTTTCACCATTGTTACTGTTCACTTTTCCCTATGTTTGAAAATGGGTGGTGATCGTGTGAGAACCAAATTGGGCTCCTGTGAGGAATTCTACCATGATGCTCTATTATGGAACATTTGCATGGAAGGTGGTTTGGCTCCCCTAATGTAAAATTTAAAAGGCCATGATGAGAAGCTTTCCACTCAATTTTCCAAAAGCTAGTATGACAGAAAGGTTATGATGGGTAAAATTTCGTTTGAGGTGAGCGAAGATATTATTTCCAAAGCCATGGGGCTCTCATCGTGGGGAAAAAACTTAAGAAACACGCTAAGGTGCAAGACATGGATAGTATGCAGGCCTTCTTCAAGGGGAAAGAGCATCCCATTAAACGCCATACAAGATATGACCAGAGCAAAATTCCTACACCTTGGGACTAGGTTTTCCTTGTTCTTATGAAATACATCACTTTAGAAGGCCACTTTAAGTGTTATTATTTTTACCATATGCCACTTTTGAATCATCTCTGCCATATAGCTCCTCATAAACTTTCTATTTTTCTGCTTTTGTCTCTTGAAATCTTTGTCAAGGAAACCATGGATCTTGCTACCAAGAATCCTAAGAAACCCCCTACCCCTTCACTAGGGTCTCATCCTTCGCCTTTACCAGTTTCACCTGGCCCTTTTCCCTCTAAAACCCATATCTGCCACTAGGGTTGAGGATCCTATAGTCTTGAATTCTCCTCCTTCAGAACTCTCCCCTATTGTTTCTATGGGTTTGAAGAGGAAACCCCCCCATTTCCAACCAAACCCCTAAAGATCCTAAACCTAAAGCTCCTGCTAAAAATAATAAAGGATTTGTTAGGTAGGCCTAAACCATTTCCACCACTGGTCTATGCGAACTAAAGAAAGGGGAAAAAATGCATGCAAAAACCAATGCCAATCAAATAAAAAAAAAAAAAAAGGGAAAACATTCTATGTTGAAGAACCAACCACTGAAAATGATGAGGATGATGTTGGGTGTAAATATTCTGAGGAAACTACAGTGGCCACAAGTATGGACACTTGTATAGAACATGTTAGTGTCAGGAGGTCTAACTACCTGAATAGACATAAGCAGGAGGTCTTGGTTGATGATATTTCTAGTATCTTGGAACATGGCAAGGATTATGATGACAACAAGCATGATATGGTGGAGGAAACCAAGGAGTACAAGGAGGGACCTAGTGGTGCAGGAGCACCCTTGCAAGAACATGCCTCCATGAGGAAACGTTAGGTTTTTTATTTAGAATTGATAATATTATATTGTAATAAGGTATAAATGGACACATTGGTGGTGTAATAGGTCCTAGATAGTTAATTTGGGTTAATTTGGGCATATTATGTAAAAGTTGCAAAAATTAACAGAATGTTGTCAAGCAATATTGTAAAAATGCAAAAAATGCCAAATAGAGGAATGTGAAGGGTTAGGTAGTTGGAAAGTTAGTTTGAGGAATTGGTTCTAGTTTATAAAAGCAATTTTAAGCTTCACAAACTTTGAGGAAGGAAGAGGAATAATGTAGGAGTTAGAAAATTAATGAAAAAAGATCATTTTCTATCAATTTCCTGCATTTTCATGATTTCAGGCCATTGTACGACCATGTATTGTGCTTAAATACTCTCCTCTTCCTTTTGGATATTAAATCCATATGAATCTATTTTATTTTTTATTTGGTTTCATGAGAATCCATTTAGTATTGTGTAAGTTATGAGCAATTTTGTCCAAGCGGGTAAAACACTGATCTAGGGTAAACAGTGACCTTTAAAATTGTGTTTCATTAAATTCCACCATTAAAATCCCTTGCAAATTGGTGTACAAAGGGTTATGAATGTGTTCCATCATATTTTCAAGGCTGTAGGGTTTGAGGGTAAGGTTTTGGGCAGTTTCAATGATGCCCTAGGTCTGTAACTGTGGAAAAGGACTGGTAAAACTAGTGTACATTGGTGTTTCATGAGTTTAGATTGTGGGATGTGAGTCCTTCTTGAGTTAAATTTTTTTGAAAGGGTGTTTGAGTGTATTTTGAACCCTTTTCTAATAGGTTTTGGTGAAGTTAAATTTTTGAGTCCCTTATTGATGATGGTCTTGTTAAGACAATTTGGGCAATCCTATTTTGAAGTCAGAAATAAAGGTTTAGGATTGGAGTTTGATAAGATGGCATGAGTAAAGTGTAGGAGATGGCTTAATTATTTTGGGAAGGTATATTTGAACATGTTTGAAGCATCATCAAAGGTAAATGGGCTTGGAGATTGTAGTTGTTGAGTTAAGTGGCCTAAAAGGGCCTAGTTGTTGTTTGGTCAGTCTACCTTGAAATTTTATATGTTTGAGATGTTTAAGTTGGGAATTGGGATGGATTCTATCATTTGATGTTGTTTAAAGTGTTTTGAAGGAGCAACAAGAGGTTTTGTGCCTTGTTCTCAGTTTGGATTTTTTGAAACAAGGTTTTTGTGAATGAATTTTGTCTCAAAAGAGAAGTTTTTCAGTTTAGTGATCTGATTTGTTGCCAAAAGCATGGCTATTTGAGTTTTTTGGACCCTTGCATTACATCAGTTTGGTATCAGAGCTCAGAAGTTCTGGGCTGAGAGAGATTTTGCAATTTTTTTGTATGTGGTTGTGTGTTTGTGTAGGTTTAAGAGAGAACTTGATGGCCAAGAGACTAGCTAGAGGAAAAGAGAAGAGACCTAGGTGAGGAAAAATTCAAAGAGGAAGCAAGGAGAGACTTGCTTGAGTAAAGAGAAGATGGATTTGTTGAGAAGGCATTTGCAAGTAGTGGAGTCACAAAAGAAGGCAGAAAAAGAGAGGAAGAGAAAATAGATGAGGCAAATAGAGAAAGAGGTAGCAGAACTAAAGCAAGCTATAGAAATAGTAGAATTGGAGTTCCAAATGGAGATGGAGTAGTTGCTCACACAAGCACAAAGTTGGCATTTGATAGTGAAAAAGAAAGTTGAATGGCCCATTAAAAAGATAGTCAAAAGGAGAAGGAAAATGAAGATAATAGAGGAAGAAGAAGAATTTGCAGATGTGGAGGAAGAATTCATAGATGAATAAGACAAAGACATTGCAGCCATTCCCAAGCATGAAGGGGAAAGTGCAGCAGAGGTAAAGGATGAATTGTTTTCGGAGGGAAATGATGAATCCCTCTTGAAGACACAAAAATAAATGAAGATACACTTTGTAGAAACAATATACCACTCCTTTTTTGTGCTAATACTTTTGATGAGGAATAAACTAATGGAAAAGATGCAAAAAATGGAAGAAGAAGGACAAAGAGTTGAGATAGAGATTGTGACACATCAGAGAATGAAGGAGCGGATTCATAGAGACAAGACCAAGTGGAAACAAGTTGGAATAGACCAACTAAAGCCAATCGTAAAGATGAAAAATGTTTCAATAAGCAAGGCATAGAAGACCACAAGGAGGAGCATTCACTGATGAAGGCTTGTTGCTACATTCAATCCAAGAGGACTTGGAGAGTTTTATTTGGCCGAGAGTATGGTGCAGGAGCACCCTTGCAAGAACATGCCTCCATGAGGAAACTTTAGGTTTTTGATTTAGAATTGATAAAATTATGTTGTAATAAGGTCTAAATTTCCACATTGGTGATGTAATAGGTCCTAGATAGTTAATTTAGGTTAATTTGGGCATATTATGTAAAAGTTGCAAAAATTAACAAAATGTTGTCAAACAATATTGTAAAAATGCAAAAAATGCCAAATAGAGGAATGGGAAGGGTTAGGTAGTTGGAAATTTAGTTTGAGGCATTGGTTCTAGTTTATAAAAAAAAATTGAAGCTTCACAAACTTCAAGGAAGGAAGGGGAATGATGTAGGAGTTAGAAAATCAATGAAAAATCATTGTTTTTTTGTCAATTTCCTACATTTCATGATTTCAGGCCATTGTATGACCATGTATTGTGCTTAAATCCTCTCCTCCTCCTTTGGATATTAAATCCATATGAATCTATTTTATTTTTCATTTGGTTTCATGAGAATCCATTTAGTATTGTGTATGTTATGAGCAATTTTGTCCAAGCAGGTAAAACCCTGATCTAGGGTAAACAATGACCTTTAAAATTGTGTTTCATTAAATTCCACTATTAAAATCACTTGAAAATTGGTGTACAAAGGGTTATGAACGTGTTACATCATATTTTCAAGGTTGCAGGGTTTGACGGTAAGGTTTTGGGCAGTTTCAATGATGCCCTAGGTTTGTAACTGTGGAAAAGGGCTAGTAAAACTAGTGTACACTGGTGTTTCATGAGTTTAGATTGTGGGATATGAGTCCTTATTGAGTTAAATTGTTTTGAAAGGGTGTTTGAGTGTATTTTGAACCATTTTCTGACTGGTTTTGGTGAATTTTAAGTTTTGAGTCCCTTATTGATGACGGTCCTATTAAGACAGTTTGGGACAATCCTATTTTGAAGTCAGAAATAAAGATTTAGGATTGGAGTTTGATAAGATGACATGAGTAAAGTGTGGGAGATGGATTAATTATTTTGGGAAGGTATCTTTGAACATGTTTGAAGCATCATCAAAGGTAAATGGGCTTGGAGATTAGAGTTGTTGAGTTAAGTGGCCTAAAAGGACCTAGTTGTTGTTTGGTCAGTCTACCTTGAAAGTTCACATGTTTGAGATGTTTAAGTTGGGAATTGGGATGGAGTCTGTCATTTGATGTTGTTTAAAGTGTTTTGAAGGATCAACAAGAGGTTTTGTGCCTTTTTCTCAGTTTGGGTGTTTTGAAACAAGGGTTTTGTGAATGAAAGTTGTCTCAAAAGAGAAGTTTTTTCAGTTTAGTGATCTGAGTTGTTGCCAAAAGCATGGCTAGTTGAGTTGTTTGGACCCCTGCATTGCATCACCCAGTCACTTCCCAGAGCTTAATCAGATGATCTTGGAGGATTCCACTCGAGAATCCTCCAATCATCAAGCTTTTGATGAAGAGACTAACAAGTTGGATGCTACAAAGGAGGAAGACGTCAATGGCCTGTTGGATCATGTTTGCATCCTAGAAAGGAAGATTGATAGACTGACCCGGTTCACTATAAAGATCAATCATCACTCAATTTTCACTCTATCTATAGTTATAAAGGAGGAAGTTAAAAGGAATGTTGCGGAGTCTGATCCTAGTACCATTCTGGCCATTGGGGATGTGTTTAAATTCCTCATGGAGGAATGGGAGAATCTTGCTCGGTGATGGTCTGGGTGTTGCTTGTTAAATTTGGGGGATCTTTTATTATGTTATCTCTATGTTGTTTTTTGTAATATGTCTATCTATTGTAACTGGTTATGTTTTGTTATTTTGAATTGATGAACTCTGACCTATATGGATTTTTGGTGCTACACCCTATAAATGTAGCTTATATTATCAAAAATAAGACTCACTAGGATATCATTTTGGATATCTCCCCTAAACTCATAGCCTGTGTCTTTTTGCTTCCATTCAAGAAAAAAATGACAACCATCATAGAAGATAGAACCCAAGAGGCTTATGAAAAGGGTGAAGAAGGCCATGTTCGACAATTGAGAAAATCTTGGTTGATGAAGGAAATAAAGGTAGTCTCTAAGATTCAAATAATCTTATAGGATCATATTTCCAAGAGGAATTTGGTGACATGATAACCTTATTAAATAGAGTAATGGGTATATACGATTCTAGATTGTATCACACTTGAATGTATCTATTTATGGAGATGATCTTAAATGATATATAATGCATATTTTGGGCATAATTATTAATTGAAAACTTACAAAAGCAACTCACTTCTATCCAAACTACTAATAAATTCACAATGACATCATATGTTATTTATCTACTAGCAAGATAGGCCACCTTCCCATGAATATATATTGAAGGAGTATTAGGAGAAGGGGATGGAAAAAACAAAATTTGGGAAAATTAGACCTAATTGGCATATAAGGAGTCCCATAATTTTTTTAGAGGGCCAATGATGCTTTTGTTTTCCCTATCTTGCATAAATTGGTTGGATATTATATAGTCAAAATTTTAGTAGATGAAAAATAGTTAATAGTTAGATGGGGACATTTTTGTCGTATTAGAATGGTAGGTTTTAGTGGATATATTTTCTTTCTCCCAAGAATTTTAATGATAAGATCATTTTTATAGAGTTTTCTAGGAAAATTATAGAGATACATAAGAAATTCATTAAAAAGCACAAACCTAGGGTTCAATTCCCTTTTTCTTGAGCTATTATACTTATGCATATGTAGTTTGTGTCAAGGCCTTTGAGGAAGAATTATCCTTCATAAACCTCAAATTGTTTCATGTTCAAGCCAATTATGATCCCAAAGGAAAAGTCGAGAGAGTTTTTGGATTTGAATATATGTATAAAGATAACAAGGAAAATTTATGGGTGGACTATTAGAATGATCATGATGTAAGAAATAGAAGCCTCCAGAGATTGACCCTTAGAAAATGAGAGATATAAAAAAATAGAAAATAAATCCTTGAGGACATGATTGATGATGGGAATATACTAAATCCCATTTATGATATTCAAAATGTTGTAGTATGCCTTGAATTTGACTAATTGGGCTATCCTAGAAGTTAATAACTTAAATATAATTAATAAAAATGTGGAAATATTCAACTTAGCTTTGTTGGAAATGATTAAAGAATAGTTTGGAAAAGAGAAGGAAAAGAAGAGGGAAATATGAGGAAAATAAAGAGTGGTCCATCTTCTACTCCTAAAAGAACTGAAATAAAATGAGATGATCCATTAGATAAATTATAACTATTGAAATGAGAGAGAAAATGAGATTGCTCTCAAATTAAAAATGTGCCATTCATATTGCACAATAAACTATTACATAGTATTGCCTTTATAAGACTATTATTCCCATATAAATCAAGTTATAGGAATTTAACTACCAAAACCAATTTATTTATTAAATTAACAATAGCATGTTAATTTATTTGTTTAACTATTAACTATTTGATGTCATGTACTAAATTCTAACACCCCCCCCTTAGTACTGACATAGAGGAAAACTAGAAATTAGTACACATATTCTTTGTCACTTTGATGTGTAATTTCTTCATCACTTGAATTGTGGTCCTTTCCTTCAATTATCAAAGTGCTATCTTGCAACTTTCCATCAAGAAGATCCTGTGCTCTATGTTTGCAATTCAATACTACATGCCCTATCTTTTTGCAATAGAAACATGTACCACTTGCATGTTTGAACTTTGTCATATGTTTGGATTTTTTGTAAGTACTATCTTTATTTTGTCTTATCAATGCAACTTCTTCTTCTAAAACATGTTTATTTATTTCATCAAGCAATGTGGATATAATACTTTCTAGACTTGGATTGATTTTTCTTAAGGTGAATACCTTGTGAGACATACTATTTGGCATAGTTTTTAAAAGAATGGATTTTACATCATTTTCCTTTATTTCTTCATTTATACCAGCCAACTAATTTATCAAGGAACATAATTTACTGATGTGAGACACTATATCTTCACCTTCTGCCATTTTCAAACCATACAACTTTTGTTTTATAGTTATTTCTACACTATCCGCTTTTGATCCAAACAAAGTATTCAATGTTTCCCAGATGTCCTTAGAAGGTTTTTTAAAATATACATGATGCAAATAAGGTTTAGATAAACTGAGACCAATTATAGCCAATTCTTTCTTATCTTTTACCTTCCATTTTTTAAGATCATCTGCATCTATTGGCTTTGGCACCGTACCGTCAACAATTTCCTAGAGATCTCTTTCAATTAACAATAATTGTATCTATATTTTCCAACTGTGAAAATCATTTCCATCAAATTTTTCATAAACTTAATTTATCCATTTTGTGTTGAATAAAATGCATCCTTAAATCTTTAGAAATAAAAGGAAAAAGCTTATAAAGAAATAAATTCTTCGTTTTCTTCTATTACCATTTTGTTGTCTTGCAGTTTGTTGTTCCAATCTTTATACCACCAAAAACATCAAACCATATCAAATGAAATTCAATTAAAAAATAGTTAGTGGTTGGGCATAGCAAGTATATGGAAAAAGAAAAGACAAAAGACTTGCTTTCAATCCGTTGGTGCCTCAATGATGCAAATTCGTTAATCTGTCCAAATCTCTAAACACCTTATTTAAACACACAGTTTGCTGGCAGGTGAGGTCTACAAGAAAATACAGTTGTTGGAAGATTAATCTTCATCAAACCAAACTAACTACTACTGAAATACGATCATTGCAACATTCAAACCAAATTAATCTTCATAAAACACTTGGTCTTCTAATGATTACTGTGCCCAAAAGGAGCATGGAGAAGCATCAATTTCAATGCCAAGTTAAAAAAATTTGGGATGATAAAAATGAACATAATGGAGTGTCAAACAATGTCAAGAATGAACACAGTGGAGAGAAAGAGAATAAATGCAGATGAATGATGGATTCAAAAGGGTTTTGCACATAGTCTACATTGCTCGCCTATTGAAAAATGCAAGAATGGTGGACGACCATCAGTGGCTGTTACACGTGGTCTACACTGCTTGGCCCTTGAATGAAATGCTTTGGATGAAGACAAATGAATGGAAGAAAATAGAGAGGTCAAGCAAACCTACTCTGATACCATATTGAAATGAGAGAGAAATTAGATTGCTCTCAAATTAAAAAAATTTCATTCATATTGCACAATAACTATTACATAGTATTGCCTTTATAAGACCGTTATTCCTGTATAAATCAAGTTACAGGAATATAACTACCAAAACCAAATTATTTATTGAATTAACAATAACATGTTAATTTATTTGTTTAACTATTAACTATTTTATGTCATGTACTAAATTCTAACAATAACAAGCCTTTCAAAAGGCAAAGAGGAGTAAAGAGGTGACTGAAGTAGGAGTAAGTTTAGGATTTGGTGTAGCTCCTTTATAACAAGCATGATCTAATCAACTAGAAGTGGTGAAGTCGACTCCATCATCCTTTAGTGAGAAGCCTAGGATAGTTGACTTTTAGTCATATTCACATTCAAACAGAACTCCCTCTTCGACAAGGACACCTCCAAGGACACTAAATTCCATTGTACCTTCTACTTTAGAAGCAAAGAAAGATGAAAAAGAAAAGAAAAAATTTGTAGCTGATAAGTTGGAAAAGGAAATTGAGGAGAGTAGAATATATTTTACAAACTCCTCAATCTCCTCCAAGCTTAACAAAGTATCGACATGAGATAATATTAGTTTAGGAAACAAAATATGATAATTTTGAGATGGAACAATAGGAAATATCTCAAAAATAAATTTATCAATAGGTACAAACTCCTCAAATCCCAAAGTAATAACAAAATTCCCAGGGTGATGCATTAGTGCAGAATATCCCTTAAGGTCCAAACTAGTTGAAGTTATATTTTTCTAGAAGGGAAAAGATTGTGAGAAAACCACTAGAATTAAAAGCTATCATAGAAACAATAGACAAATAAAAACTAAGGAAGAGAGCTCAAATATTATCAACCATTAGTGTGGGTCAAAATAGAGAAAGAGTTCTTGAAATAGAAATACCTATGGCTGATAAAGATGCTCGAGAGATGACACAATAGGATTATTAGACAAATCAAGTTAATCTTGGAAAGAAAGAAAGAGAAGAGGAAATAGTTTCATTTGGTACATCGGTGGAGACTCTAAAGCTATGAGTCAAGAAGGACCAAAAACTAGGGAGGAGATCAAAGAATAATTAGAGTAGATGAAATAATTTACAAGGAATAAAACATAAAGCTCAATCTGTAGATAGATGGATAGAAATTTTTTTGGTTCAAATGAATAAAAAAATTGATTATTGATGAAGGTTTTATAATTATATCCACCAATTGGTATAGGTAATGAGTCAATTCCATGAGCTTATGAAAAATGAAGATGAATTATATGAAATAATATTTCTTTAATAAGAGATGTAAATAAGACATCTCGTTAGGAATTACTATCTAATGTAAATTTGTAGCCTACTGACTAATTTTATTGAGAAAACAATAAAGGTGATAGATTTTAGAAGGAATGACCTAGCTTTATATATATGTACAATTATGGAAGACCAAAAAGAATTGAATAAGGATAAGTATAGTCGTGAAAACCTTATAAGTATAATAATTAGTCTTGAACTAGCAAATATGGAGAAGTATGAAGTGAAGACATCTAAGCAGATCAATAATTTTTTGAATGATAAGGTTAATGAGATAAGAGAGACCCCAAATGAGGACTCACTTGATCATCTTATGTAATTTAAGTCAAATTTTAACTCTTAAAAAAATCTAGTTGACATGAAGAACTAGTTAGATAATTAGAGAAAATGTATGAAGACTTTAAGTTCAGGTTGGATCGGCTTGACATGGGTGAGATGAAGTCATTTTGGAAAAGTTATTGAAATCATATAGGGACTACTAGTAGAAAAAAAAAATCAAAGAATTTATTTGAAATTCAAATTATTTATCCACAAATCAAACTTTATATTTTTAGCATGTTGAAACATTTGAACATTTAATTTATTATTTTATTTTAATTCACTGTAAAATTGGCCCCACTCAATTCATAAAGTGGTTCCTATATTTTAGGCATTATCAATTGATAGTTTAGAATAATGCATGAACTTATGCAATGTGATACAAGAATCAACTTCTAAAAAGTGGAGTTAGAGAATTAATTTTGAAGTAATCTAATATAGTAACATCTGCATGAAATTCTTGACTACAGCTTGTGTATGAAGATTGGATATTTTTAGCTCTTTTTCCTATAAAATGATGCATCATATATTATATAAGGGCTATCTCTTTTTATATCTAATTTGTGAGATAACAATAGTTAGTAACATTTATTTTAGTAATAGTTAGAGAAATAAATTTGAAGAAGATTCAATTTTGATTTATGAAGTATTGCTAAAATTAATAAAGATCCCATATTTTTCAAGTTTTGCTTTTCTCTGGAATGGTAGTGTGTGCTAGTCAGTTCTTTTTGTTGCTAGAGTTTCATTAAGTTTTTGTGTGAAATATAGTAGTTTAATTAATGCACTTTTGTCTCTCTAAAATCCTTTGGATTTTGCACTTTTTTTTTTTTTAATTCAACAATTGTTGATCATAATATAGTGATTTTAAGATTAATTTAGAACTCACATTTTTATGTGTAAAGGATAAAATATTTAAATCAAACCATTTATTGTTTAAATTCTTGTTAACCTAATCTCTTTTGATTTTTTACAATATCTTTAAAGATTAGAATAGAACTTCAAAATTAAAAAAATAGAAAAGAAAAAGAAAATATACAAAAAAAATCACATAAAAAAATGAGAAGAATATGTAGAGAAGAAACTTATTTAAATGCGTGTGAATCATCAAAGACCCCTTGAATAAATAGACCATAATTGAATGATGAGTGATCCAACACAGTTGTGGCCTAACTTCATTTATTTTCATTTAAATAGAGGTCAAGAAATCTTATTTTACTTGTATTGAATTGTGTCAGTTGGTGTTTTTAGATTTTCATGAAAACGTTCTTTGTTGGATAAATGTGGACTTAAATTTTTTATTTTTGTTAAAATTTTCTCAAAAGAGGGGTTAGGTTGCCAAATGGGTTGCTAGCTCAACAGTTTTGGGTGAAAGAGTTTTGGTCAAAACCCTTTTGCTTAAAAATATTTTGGTCAAAGCCTTCTATACAAATTGATACCAATTTCAATTTTGATTTTGAATGTATATCAAGTCAATATTTTTGAGAGTTTCAATTGAAACTGCTTGTGTCACAAAAGGGCCACATAATTTTGAGTGAAACAATTTTACCCAAAACTACTTGAAATGAAACTTTCACTTGAATCTATTTTTTTGGCCCAAAATGCGACACAACTCTAAATTTTCACCCTTGCATGAAGATTTTATTTCTAGTAATCTACAATTTCTTAGAGGTAAAACATAGGTTGCTCTAAGAGATTCAATGGCTTTGGAAAAAAACTTCCTTTTGTATGATGCAATGGAACTTCAAGTTAAACCCTCTCACAATTTTTTATTGGTTACTCCAATTTGTGTTTATTTACCCTACCTAATTCTATTTCAATTTGAGGGATCTTCCAATATTTTTATTTTTAGAAACTCCCTTTGGAAAACCATTGCTATCCTAGATTTTACCTAACTCTATTCTCAATCCACGTTTGCTCAATTTTTGGTGGAACTCTAGATCTCTCTGGATTCTCACCTATTGAGAACAAGTTCAAGGTAGGGAACAATATTTAAAAATAGCAACTTGATTATGAAGGTATTCCTTTTAGATGTAGATCAAGTTTCAAGGTTGGACATTTTAAGGAACAAAAATTGTAAGCAACTTGATTATGAAGGTATTTCTTTTAGATGTAGATCAAATGTCAAGGTTGGTATTTGGTGATTAGTTAGTTCAAAGTTTCAATTTCTTCTAAAAGGGGAATGTACTCCATAGTAGGCTTCTTAGTGGAAAGGGGAAAATAAAAGTGTTCAATTGTCTACTCATTTTTATTCAAGCTTCAACTTTAGTCCTTTGCAACTCCTCATTCTTGGATCTCACCTCTTACATGGAGTCATAAAACTTTCTCTCCTACTTCAATTAGTGTAGATTGTTCTCCATTTATGACTAGATGTAAAGATTCACCCTACTTCTTTGATTGGTACAAATTGTTCTCCCTTTGTGGCTAGGCCTAAGGATTTTTTGCTAATGCCAGCCCTAACAAAGGTTTTTGGGAACTATCTTCTTGTAAAGATATTGTGGATTAGTGGCAATCACTTTTCTAAAGATTTGGCTCGTTTAAGTTCTAATAATCAAAGGTTAGATAGAAAGTTTTCTCAAGTTCAAGCATTAAGCAAAGTAAAATATCACTCTATTCTCATGCAAAGAAAATCTGTTCCCTTGTACTAGGATTGGTTGCACCCCTACAATAAAAGTGTTATTCTTCTTGTTGATCGATTAGTTGTCTTTGTTTAGTCTATCAAGCCCTTAAAATGTTTATTTTAATATTTTAAATTAATATATCAAAAAATCTACTTGCCTCACTTAACTATTAAAAAAATTAATTAATGATATTTTGGACTAATAAATTATCAGCTTTCTCTTGAAAAAATTAATCTATTGAGACTTAATATACTTTTATATTGAACTGAAACAAATATCTTAAATACATCTATCTAAAAAAATAAAGAAATATGAATTTAAAACTATTTTATTTTATTTTATAATTTTAATTTTTTTTCAAATATATATAAATGTCAACTCAATAATTTTTAAAAACATCATCACAACATCTCTAAACTTAATTAATTAAAAAATAATAGTACTAAAATACAATTATATAAATAAGTAATGATAAGATTTAATTTTTTTCCTCTACACTCATGAGCTTCATTGAATGATGTGGGACTACTCTAAAATCCATGGAAGAAAGAAATATGAAAACCAAATATTTCAAATCCAAACTACAAACATATTAAAATCCAAAGACAAGTCCACATCAAGAAAAACCCATTAATCCAAAGTAGATTTAAAAAACTTTCAGTTGACAAAGTGTAGAATAAATGAAGTAACAAATACATCCCAACCAATGAAAATATAGAACCAATGTTAAATATTACAGCTCCCTGAATTCTTGAAGATCAAACCCAATCAGTTCCTCCCAGTTTAGGGACTGATATGCATTATCTTCCCTCATTATTATGTCATCCATTTGAACATCAACCTCTTTTGATGCTACTGCTACTTCTAAATAGTGATGAGATGCCGTTTGCAAGGCAGCCAGCTCTTGTTTAGCTTCTGCCAATTGGGATTGCAGCTCCAAAACATGCTTCTGCAAATCACTTATGACACCTGCACAACCATTGACAGGATCACGGTTTCGAACACTTCCTTCATATATCATGCTATTCACAGCATCTGATCACTTTGCTTCTCTGGTGGAGTATCCTGCAACAAAATATCCATGTTAGATATGCTTGTTGCAAATGTTTGTTTTTTTATCCTTGAATTTATAGTGCAGAGTCATTCTTTAAAAAATAAAAGCAATGGCAACTTGTCAACCTTCATTATCTTGGAAATCTTGCTTGCTCTGAATACTTTCATTGTTGTTAAAAATCTATCAGGATCACTCGATGGGAAATAGGGAGCAAGCGGACATTTCTACACACATTTTCTTTTTCTGATCTTGCAAGCTGCACATGAAGATCCAGTTTGTAGCTCTCTTATTGTGTCATCCGTCTGCATTAGCTAAACAACATAAATTTCATGTGGGTTTCATGGTGGATCTAACCTACAACCAGATGAAAATATAAAAACATACCCAACAAACAAATTAAAGGAAATTTTGTATATGGAGAAGATGAGTGTAGTTTACGCAAGTGAGTATATTATGTGGAAGACATATCTATGATATGGTATAGAGATTTTGTCAAACGTTTCATATCAAAATAGAGGAAAGCCACAACCACAAAACAGTTACTAGCATTTTTTTGTCTTTTTCCTTCCCTGGAGTAACAATGGTATTTATTGAACATAGACAAGATATGTCAATTTAGGCATATTTGTAGTTCAAATTTAATTAACAATTTTATCTCACATCACAGATCCTTATAAACTGCCATATTAATAAGATTTATGAGCAATAATTGCATAACATTATAGCAAAGAGGAAACCCAATTTTACTAATTGGGTCACTGCACGATGTTTTGATGGGGAATGGTGAAAGCCACAGTGTATTTCCTCTTATACACATTTCAGATAGATCGGATTTCTAAAGAGCACCCTCACCAATATTTGGAACAGTATTGAAAGGTTCTGGGTTTGAGTACTTACTGTTTAGTATTGTTGCAGGTCTCGGATTAGACTCTTAGATTAGTCTGTTTTGACTCACTATTTTAATGTATAAAAATGCAACAATAGAGAAATATAGGAGGAAAGGGGTTGTTGTTTCTAAAAGGTGAAGTAGCTGTTATAAAGAAAATAGTTACAGAGAACATCTTAGGCAGAGAACCAAAGGGATAGGGTTTTCTTGAAGGTAAAGATTTGAATGCGTTGAAATATGGAATTGATATGAAATAAAATTAATATTAAATATATAAATAATTATAAAGAATAAGGATGGGGTCACATGGAGGGGGCTTCTTAAAAAATTTCAGTGGGTGCTGTTGAAAATTTTTAGGATTATTTTTAAAGTGGGTGGTCCTATGAATTTTGTATCACAGTTTCAGCTTAAAAGTTTAAGCTTCTATATTTATGGAAGCTCATGGTCTCATGAATTTTATTATTTTGTACAAACTATAAAATAATAAAAATATTAATTGGTGAGAATTTTAAAACTTCATATGATTGACAAGTGGCAGAAAAAAGTTTAAGCTGGTGGGGTAATTTCTAGCCCCACCCCTTTTGCACCCGCTTAAATTTTTTATCTAAAAAATAGGGGCTGCTATTGTTGAGGAAAAGATTTTAATTTATTCTGTAGCATTTAATTTTGCTGCTTTATAGGACCCCTTTCTCTTTCAAAATAGATCCCCAAGCCCCATGGGACCTCACCCTAATAAAATTGAAAATAAAGTTTAATACAATAAGTTAAAAAGAAAATAAAGTTTAATACAATAAGTTAAAAAGAAAGTATAATATGTCTAAAAAAAATGATATAAAAATATACTGTACAATTGAACCGATTGTGAAAGATACATAGTATGAGTACTTTCATAAGGATACATATATCATATTATATATCTCCTAGATTCAAAGACCTTATGCTTCCTATCACCACTGTCTATAAACCTCATTTAACTAGGCTTAGTAAATAAAAATTTATCCAATGATCTGAGACAATGATATTTTCAGTTCTCAGATCGAAAGTTATAATCCTGAATTTTCAGTCTTGAGAAATCCACCAATTCTGTATCGACATATCTTGTCCTTTGCGCTGATTCCAAGTTTAACACTATTAGATACCAGGATGCTTCTTTAAGGAAGAAAAAAATATGGAATAATAATTGTGATGTCAAGTGGTTGGACCATTAAAAATGAAGATCAAGGTTTAAATCTTCCTAAGAGGACATCTTAATGTTGAATGATATACTGAATGAATATCTTAGCACTTGTTTTGCAGGTGGTTTATAGTCAAGGAGTGCTGCAAGGATGCACCGAAAAGGTAGCCAGATGGTGCTGGATGTGCTGCAGGAATTTTGTGGCTGTGGTAATTGTATCAGATTCATGTACAATGGTTTGAACACTTTCAAAAATCTATCTCTATCCAATTCATAATTCTAATAAAAAATATTTATGAATAATTTGTGATTACAAAAGAAAACAAGATTCATAAAGTGACAAGAACTTTTAGAGCATTAGATCAGCTCTTGCTCCAGATTGCAGTAAATAATAGTCACTATACATCCTTGAGCTATCGCTTTGGACCTTACAATTTGGCCTCTCTTTTTATGAATTTTTGCAGTCGATATGCAGATTTGGGGGGTTTCTTAACTGTTGTAACCTAGCAACTTCTAGTAATTAATGAGATTCCTACTGCAACAATTGTTGTCGATTTGGATATTGTAGTTTGGCATTTCAAGAATGGCCAATTGGGCTCATTACCGTATTTCACAGGCAATAATACCATGAGGACTTGATGTCTTTTTACTATGCTATTTGGAATCCTTATCAGTTTGCAAAGATAAATAGGAATGAGAATATATAATCTTCTATTTCCAGTTGTGTTCACTCCATTTTGCAGGATCTAGATATAATTTTCACTTTCATAATGGTTCTTGTTTCCAAGTCAGTTGGAAACTTTTAATGTAATTACTAGACTAAAATTCCCCCGGTGTGGTATAGAATCACTGCAATTGTCTATATGGGTAATGGAAAATTCTGGTAACATAGACAGAATTTATTTCCATTATAACTATTCTTTACAGAGGGTAGAACAGAAAAAAACCACTACAATAAAAATCGTCTAAACCTAATACTAAACAAGAAGTATTAGTTCATTTAACCCTGTAAACATGTTGATCCCAAGTATGGAAGGAGGAAAAAATTAATATGCTGAAAGCTATGAAAAACTTACCTTGTGGTCTTCTAAATCTGAAGGAAGTGCAGAGGCTAGAAAGTTGCAGAGAAAACTCAACTCTTCTGAAAAAATGGCTTTGAGGCTCGAGCAATACAAATCTAATATTGAAAATAAGACAGTGATTTGAAGTGCTA
Organism: Sequoia sempervirens; assembly: GCA_007258455.2. Classification (NCBI taxonomy): domain Eukaryota; kingdom Viridiplantae; phylum Streptophyta; class Pinopsida; order Cupressales; family Cupressaceae; genus Sequoia; species Sequoia sempervirens. The sequence continues at coordinate 530,518,715 of VDFB02193867.1, forward strand.
GTAACACCAATTTATTGAATGGGGAAAATAGTTAAAGAAGTGGAAAATTGGATGTAGTAAAGCAAATTTCAATTCAAGAAATTTATTTAACATCGGCAATTGCAGCTCCTACGCTGGTAATTGGATTACTGATTTATTTGTTAATTGGAATGTTGATTCTGTTGGAATATCTAATCTTGAGCAGCAACGGGCAAGTGCATTTAATGCAGTCAGATGAAATCCGTTTTGGATCGTTCCCCCCATTTGCATTGTCAGATATTTGTTGTCCCAATTAATGTGTTTGGCAGCAATTTATTTCTGGTAGGTGAATTTGAATTTGAGCGGCAGTTTTGGAAAAAGGAAAGTAAGACAAAAGCAAGAATAGAGAATGTTTTTTGAGTTAGTTTTTGCAACAGGAGAACAAGGAGGAATGTTCAGCAAAACAGAACAGAGAACAATGGAATGTTCAGGAGAACCTACAACAGTAGAAGACTTTGACAGAGAGCAGTGCTCCAATGCTTCGGAATATCACCAATACCCAGCAACACATAGAAAGCTCCAGTACGCCAGAATATGCACAATTTGTTGTATGAACAATATACAGAGCTTTAGCTATGATTTTTGCATGTAAAACATTTTGAATGTAATTTTTTTGTGTATGAATGAAAAAGAAAATATTCTACCTCCTTGTCTTGTGTTGTCTCCTTTGCTATGTGTGTTTTCATCTTTGCCCACTTTAGTTGGGATCTTTTCCCAACTAATTGGTATTAGACCCCTAAGTTTTTTGGGCATTCAGTTTTTAAAGCCCTAGCTTTGTTCCTAGGCGTGCAGTAGTAGAACCCTAGCTTCTGGGTATTTAGGAAAGCCCTAGTTTTCTAGGTAGTGAAGAAAAACCCTAGATTTCTTTTTGGGTATTTGTAGTTTCCCCCATTTAGCAAAATGGCTGGAGGAGATAATAGGAGTTGGCAGCAGCCACCTATGTTTGATGGTAAAAATTATGATGTCTAGGAAAAGAAAATGAAAACTATTTTAGTTGCAAATGATTTGTGGGAGTTAGTAGCAAATAGGTTCACATATATGACTGACCCAAATGCATTTACAACATTGAGCAATGCTCAAAAGAATCAGTTGAAGGATCTACAAGAAAAAATGATGCTAAAGCCCTTAGTTTGATTGAGGCAGCCTTGACAGAGGCTATTTTTCCCCAAATAGCAGCAGCTAGTTATGCAAAAGAAGCATGGGAAATACATCAAAACAGTTACAAGGGTACTGACAAGGTGAGACTAGTGAAACTCCAGCTGCTAAGGAGAGAGTTTGAGACCCTGCAGATGAAGGACAGCGAGTCCATTTCATATTTTCATACAAGGGTTTCCACCTTGGGGTGAAACCACAATAGTGGTTTACAATTGAGAAGAGGAAGGAAAATGAGCTTTTTAAAAATTTCAGTAGGAAGAGGGGTTCGGTCGAACTTACATGTTCGACCGAACGGTCGAACCTATTGATGTTTATTGAGCAGCATCAGTCCTATTCTTCTAGCGATCCTCCTTATATGAGTTAAATTAAATTGTAGCCTGTGGCTATTTAATTTATTAAGACTCCAAGAGGCACGATTATTGAAAAGATGTCTCTATTTGTTAAAGCAAATACATTATAATGAAGAAGCATGATTAAATCAAGGCCGACCTTGATACGAATTAGGAGGAGGCGCAAACTTCAAGATAGTCGACTTCTTTAATGAAAACGTGATGTTTCAAGGAGGCCGACATGATGCTTTGGAGAGACACGACCTCTCCCTCTATATTGTATATATATTCGATGAGAAATTCATTGTTGATCATCAGATTCCATTATTGTTCGTCCTTCATCAAGTGCGAGTTCTTCACAAGGTAGTTCGATATTTATTGAGACTGAGTTTTGCATCAGCGAATTGTCTTCTTGAGTTGGCTGTGTTGCATCATTCATTGGTGCTTGTATTTGGCCTTCATATCGGCCTCTTGTAAAGGAGTCTTTCTTTGTTGAGATTCAATATATAAGTGATATATTGTTGCTAGATTTTTCTCCCTCAAGTGGAGGGTTTTCCCAAGGTATCTGTTGTGTTATAGTGTTTGATTTTTGAATTAAATTTTGTGCATTAATCTGATCATTAAAATTTAACATGGTATCAGAGCGGGTTTGAAGTTGATCATGATCAGATTTTGTTCTCGCAACGATACTCTCTATTCTCTTTTATATCTTTTTCTATCTCTATTTTATTCAAGATGGTGAATGGTCTTAAAATCGAGGATAGACTTGAGGGAGCATCCAACTACACATTATGGAGGTTCAGAATCATGCTCACCTTGGAAGAGAATGATTTGGCTGAGTTTGTGGAGACCAAATTTCCTGAACCTAAGGAGGAAGAGGAGAAGTTGCAGTGGAGGAAGAAAGACATCAAGGCAAAGAAGATGTTGGTTGATTCCATTAAATATCATATTGTTTTGATTGTTTCCAAGTTGAAGACGGAAAGGGACATGTTCAAAACATTGGAGGAGATGTACAAAATCAACAACACCAGCCAGGCACTTGCACTGAAGCAACAACTACACCATGTGAAGATGGCGAAAGGAGAAATAGTGATTGCCTATTTCATGAGGATTTCAGAATTGAGAGATTAGCTCTCTACAATTGGTCATGTGATTGATGATAAGGACTTGACCATGCTTGCTCTCAATGGTCTTCCTTTATTATCGGAATCCTACATTCAAGGAATCAGTGCAAGATCCAAACTTCCAAAGTTTGATTGTTTGAGGGCCGACTGCATTCAAGAGGAGTCAAGATTGGTGGCTAGAGGTGGTCAAAGTTCAAATAATGAAGATATTCATGTTCTCGCCTCCCAAGCTTCGAAGAAGAAAGGAAAATATGGAAAGAAAGGATTCTTCAAGAGGAATCGAGATAAGGGAAATGATGGTGCTCCCGCATTCAAGAAGAAGAGAGACTTGTCCAAGATCCAATGCTTTAGATGTGATAAGTTTGGCCACTTTGCTAAGCATTGTCCATCCAGACCTAAGCAATAGGCCACCGTTGCAGATGTTGATGATGCTTCTCCCTTGAAGGATTCATGTGAATATTTGTTCTATTCAGCATTGTCAAGCAATGTACCTACAGACACCAACACTTGGTTGATCGACAATGGTGCTTCTTGACACATCACTGGGTTTAAGGAGCATTTATCAAGCTTGGTGGAGAGATATTCTTCTAAACAAGTCATTATTGGAGATGATGATAGCTACTCTATGAAAGGGATTGGGACCTCTACTCTTCATTTGGATTCTAACATTACACTTCAGTTATGTGATGTCCTTTATGTTCCAGGAATCAAGCGTAATCTTATCTCCATTTCAGCTTTAGAAGACAAAGGATATCAAGTTGCCTTCTCCAAAAGCAAAGTACTTGTGTGGACAAAGAATTCCAACTTCAAGACTGCTCAAGTAATTGGTTTTAGAAATGATATCCTCTATAGGTTGTGCACTCATCCACTTCAGGCATTAGTTCATGATACTTCAAGCTTGTGTGATCTTTGGCATTGAAGATTGGGTCACCTTCACTTCCGGGCTTTACCTTTCATGGAGAAGATGGTCTCGGGTCTTCTAAAGTTCAACCAAGAGCATGAAGGTACTTAAAAAGGATGTGCAATGGGTAAGAATACAAAAGCTCCATTTCATAGTAGAGAAAGTAAATCTAAATGTATTCTAGATCCCATTCATTCGGATTTATGTGGTCCAATGTCTATTCCTTCTTTGAGTGGTTTCTTGTATTACATTATTTTTATTGATGACTACTCTAGAAAGACTTGGATTTATTTTTTGAAAACTAAAGAGTCTGAGGAAGTGTTAGAAAGGTTCAAGGAGTTCAAAACTTAGGTAGAGAACCTTTCTGGGAAAAGAATCAACTTTTAGCAACTTTTAGAATTTCTATGTTGAAGCTGGGATTAAGAGGGAGTTTTGTGTTCCCTATAATCCTCAACAAAATGGTGTTGCAGAGAGAAAGAATAGATCAATCGTGGAATCAGCAAGAGCCATGATTCATGACCAATATCTACAAACCTTCCTTTGGGTAGAAGCTTCTAGGACTGCAGTCTATGTTCAGAATAGAAGTCCTCACAGAATCTTGGAAAGCATGACTCCTGAAGAAGCCTTTATTGGAAAGAAGCCAGAGGTGAGTCATTTGAGAATCTTTGGATGTCCAGTTTATGTTCATATTCCAAAGGAAAAGATAAAAAAGTTGGAGTCTTCTAGCAAGAAGGGAATATTTATGGGCTGCAATGAGACATCAAAAGCCTATAGGATTTACATTCCAGGTCAGAAGCTTATCGAGATCAGTAGGGATGTCACATTTGAGGAAGATGTCACATTTAAGAGATCCAAGGGTACTCATATGGAGATTGATAATGAAGAGTCTCCTCAAGATATGGAAGTTGACCATGCTCCTGAGATTCAGAGGGAGACTTCAAAACCAAAAGAAGATGTTGATCTAGTTGAGCCCTTGGAACCTACTGATGGGCCTACTGATATTGTGATTGGGAGAAAAAGGCCTCTTTGGGCTAGGCAAACTATGCAAGAGGTAGAGAAGTTTGCAGCTCCTAGAGGTACCTTCAGAGAAAGCAAAAGACCACATAAGTTTTCCAATTATGTTGCTTTGATGAGTCAGATTATTGAATCTGATCCTTCCAGTTTTGAGGAAGCTTCTAGTCAACAAGTTTGGAAAGATGCTATGATGAAGGAGTATCAGTCAATTCTCAAGAATGATGTTTGGGACATCGTTCCTAGACCCAAAGGAAAATTTGTGGTATCTTCAAAATGGATCTTCAAGATCAAGCATGCAGCTGATGGGAGCATTGAGAAATACAAGGCAAGATTCGTGGCTAGAGGGTTCTCACAAAAAGAGGGAGTTGACTATGAAGAAACATTTGCTCCTATTTCTCACTACACTTCTGTCAGATTCATTATTTCCATTGCTGCATCTAGAGGATGGAAGATTCATCAGATGGATGTGAAGAAAATTTTTCTAAATGGTGTGATTGAGGAAGAAGTTTATATCAAGCAACTTGATGGATTTGAGGTACATGGGAAGGAGTCTCATGTTTGCATGTTGAAGAAGGCCTTGTATGGTATTAAGCAGGCTCCTCGTGCATGGTACGAAAGAATTGATCGGTACTTGTCAAGCTTGGGCTTCTCTAAGAATGATGCAGACTCAAATCTATACTTTAAGGTAATTGATGGTGAAGCATTGATTTTGGTTTTGTATGTTGATGATTTGATTCTTACTAGAGAAGATCACCTTATTCTCAAATATAAGGAGTTGGCTTTTGAGTTTGAGATAAGGACCTTGGGCTCATGCATTACTTCCTTGGATTAGAAGTTTGGAAAAAGCCATATGAGATGATTCTAATCCAAGGGAAGTACACCATTGATATACTTAAGAGGTTTGGCATGATGGATTACAAATCCATGTCGATGCCTATGGAGACCAACCTACATAAGTTGAAGGAGGTTGTAGCTAGTTCATACTTGGTGGATCCTATGATGTACAGACAGTTGATTGGGTCCTTGATGCATCTAGTTAACACTAGACCAGATATTTGTTATGCTATGAGTGCACTTAGTCAGTTCATGTGTGAACTGAGACAGATACATTTTGTTGCAGCTAAACATATCCTAAGATACTTGCATGGCACAGTTGGATATGGGTTGAGATATTCTTCATATGCGTACTTGGAGCTGCATGGTTATATTGATTCTGATTGGGCAGGGAGTGTTACTAATCGAAAGAGCACCTCTATATGTTGCTTCAGTTTGGGATCTACTATGATTTCCTAGTACAGCAGGAAACAGTCATCTGTAGCATTGAGTATAGCAGAGGCAGAGTATATTGCAGCTTGTGTGGCAGCTCAGGAAGCAGTGTGGCTTCATAAGCTCCTTGTAGGATTGTTTGGACAATCAATGGAGCCTACTATCATTCATTGTGATAACCAGAGTTGTGTGAAGCTTTATGTCAATCTTGTGTTTCATGACAGAACAAAGCATGTTGAGATCAAATACCATTATATCAAATATATGGTATTGAGGAAAGCTATACAGTTGAGGTATATCAGCACTGATGAGTAGAGGACATACATTCTCACCAAGCCTCTCTCTAGGATAAATTTTGTGTACTTTCGAGATAAGCTTGGTATGGTGGAGAATACAACCTTAACTGAGAAGGAGTCTTAGTATCAGTTATCCTCTTTAATGAGTTCTTCTCTGTGAGAGAAGTTCGAGGTGAAATCCCTTGATTAATGATTTCTTCTCTATGAGAGAAGTTCGAGGTGAAATCCCATGATTAATGAGTTCTTCTCTATAAGAGAAGTTCGACGTGAAATCTCTTGATTCCACCCTCTGGGAGAACCATGGTGGATGTCATGTGTGTGACTCCATGACAGCATCACGTGAGAGAGTTTGTGATGATTTTTGTACTTGTGTTTCACCCTCTAGGAGAGCCATGGTGAAAGTCATGTTGAGGTGACAACATCACATAAGTGATGAACACTTGTACATACCATACATGGTTGTAGCCATTATGGTTGATATCATGTTGAAATGATATCTAATATCATTATGAGGTGATATTCTTCCTTTCCACTTATGGTTGTAGCCATAGTGGTAGACATCACGATGAGGTGATATGTCTTAGGCAGCTAGAAGTATCCTCCCTAGCTGAGAGGGAGTGTTGATGTTTATTGAGCAGCATTGGTCCTATTCTTCTAGCGATCCTCTTTATATGAGTTAAATTAAATTGTAGCCTATGGCTATTTTATTTATTAAGACTCCAAGAGGCACGATTATTGAAAATACATCTCTATTTGTTAAAGCAAACACATTATAATGAAGAAGCACGATTAAATCAAGGCCAACCTTGATACGAATTAGGAGGAGGCACGAATTTCAAGATAGCTAACTTCTTTAATGAAGACGTGATGTTTCAAGGAGGCCAACATGATGCTTTGGAGATACACGACCTCTCCCTCTATATTGTATAAATATTCGATGAGAAATTCATTGTTGATCATCATATTTCATTCTTGTTCTTCCTTCATCAAGTGTGAGTTCTTCACAAGGCAGTTCAATATTTATTGAGACTGATTTTTGCATCAGCGAATTGTCTTCTTGAGTTGGTTGTGTTGCATCATTCATTGGTGCTTGTATTTGGCCTTCATATCGGCCTCTTGTAAAGGAGTCTTTCTTTGTTGAGATTCAATATATAAGTGATATATTGTTGCTAGATTTTTCTCCCTCGAGTGGAGGGTTTTCCCAGGGTATCTGTTGTGTTATAGTGTCTAATTTTATAATTAAATTATGTGCATTAATCTGATCATTAAAATTTAACAGAACCACAATAAATTCAACGAGGAAATTAATATTTAAAGGGGTTCGATCGAACCCCTGTTCAACCAAACCCCTTTGAATTAGGGCATTTTTAAAATGAATGCTATCATTTTCAAATAGAAGAAATGATGAACATTCTAACTGATCTCATGCACGACGAACATGAACAACAGCGAACATGAATGGTAGGGAATGACAAAATCTTGAAACGGGGCCACCATCTCAACTTGAAATATCGACTTGGACATCCATAATCAGGTTGGCCTTCTTTCTCTCTAAATCAAGTGATTTAAAATTGCATTTGTTTGCAAATTTGTAAACCCCAATGGATTCCATGAGACCAATTTTTTCTTGTAAAATGAAAACAAATTGAATGAAACGAAAATTCCAAACAAAATTTTCATTTAAAACTTGAAGGCACATTATGAGAATAAAATTTATTGTTTATAATGAATATACCCTATTTCAAGCCCCCATTTTGGCTCACAGCTATGAATTGCATTTGTTTGAAAGTTTCTAAAACCTTTTAAAAACAATACCCATTATTTAAAATGTGCATTTACAACTACCAATTGCATTTTCTTGAAAGTTTCTAAAGCCTTTTTAAAAAACCTAGTTTTCAACCAAATTTGGATTTATCACTGCCAATTGCATTTGCTTGAAAGTTTCTAAAGCCTTTTAAAAAAACCCATTTTGTAAAATTGGGCTTTACAGCTGCCAATTGCATTTTCTTGAAATTTTCTGATATTTTTCCCCAATAGCAATGCATTTATGCATGATCTTATAAAAAATATTGGGACCACTTCAATGCTTCTTTTTCATAAGAACACATACCCCAATTAGGGCCTCAACCTTTGTAAAAACACTACCTTCTATTACTAATTCATTATATCCAAGGTTTCTTATATACTAGCATTAACCTAACAATGAGATCTTCGTACTATTTTTTTTTTTCATCTTTAAACCAAGTTTACTCAAACCTCTAATTAGAATTTAAAACTATTAGAATTATGAAGAAAATAGTCAACATCTAGAGCTTGAAGATTCCCCCAAAATGTATAATCAAAATTTAATTTTATTCCATCTTCAGGATATTTCCAACCTACAAGTATATCTATTTTTCAGTTCTCTATATATCCATTAATAGATTGTGTTGAAGGAATTGCTTAAATTGTCAACATGGAGATATTATTTGTGAATGTTATTATAGACTTTTTTTTCTTGTAAATTTGAATTCAAAATTATACTTAAATGGAACCTTCGAAAAATTAATAGGCTAGATTTATTGCTTCTATATTATTGGTTGCATAACACTATCTTAATTATTCTTTGGATAAATTTTTATCTAAGTGATTGAAATGCTCAAATTGATTTTCAAATTGGTCACTCCATGAGTCTAACTAGAGAATAATTTTAAGAATAAAAATCTATTTTTGTTTAGTGAATCAATAAATTACATCCTCTTAATTGGATAAATTGTTGTAATGGAGTGCAACAAACCATAGTTTTATATAAATGATATCACATTTTTTGTGGCATTTTTCCAAATAATTTGTGTGGTGTTTATATGCGTGCCTATTTTGCATACATTTAAGTAAAACTAGGCATAGTAAAAAATTCTACTAAATTGAGCAAATATTATTCAATGAGTAAATAATATTTGTAAGAGGAAGAAATGAAAAATAAAATAGGTTTGTATTATTTTCAAAGAGAAAAGACCAATAAAAGTAACATAACTTACAATATTAAAGAAGAAAACAAATAATATGTAGAAAAAACATTGCAAAGTTATATTATGATAAATAATATCAAGTAAAGAAATTAGAATGTGCTTGAAGAATGAATATAAGTTAAGAATAAAGTAAATCAGAAGAATTTTTTCAAATAGAAAATTTTATTGTAGTCAATAGAAATATAAATTGTATGAAGAATTGTTGTAGTATATATAATGAAATATTATAACATAAAGAAATAGAATGTTAGATATAACTAGAGCATATAAAGTTGTAGTGGCCAAGAATAATAATGTAGAATAAATGTAATTCAATAAAGAGAAACCAAGTGTTGTAGTGTAGGAAAATAAAAATAAATAGTAATTTTGTTTCATGCAAGAGTAGAATGAAGAATGCTCCAATGTAAAGAATATATAGAATATAAGTGTCGAAAAAATACTATTATACTGCATTTGTAGAATTTTAAGGATTAAATGGAGCGTATGAGGGATATATTACACTTTTGCATATAAAAGTACATAATGCCTTTCAAATTTGAATAAAAAATAGAGATTGGTGTTAAAATAGGGAAGAATAAAATGTAATGGGGTGAGATAAAGTTTTGGAAAAAATGTGTTATCTAAAAATTGGACAAATAATGAGAAAAAAAAGAATTTTGTAGATATTTTTTCAATCCTAAAAATTAGTTATAAAAAAGGACATTTTTGAGATGGCAAGAATAAAATCCAACATATTATGAAAATAGGGAAAGCTAAATTATAAGACATTGTATGATTAGAATGAAAATTCTTTCTTTTGTTTCTTGTAATGGTATCAAGAATGGACTATTGTAAGTATTTTATAAAATAGTAGCAAGAGGAACATGCATTTCAAAAATATAGTTGTATGATTAGAATGAAGATTCTTTATTTTTATCCTTGTAAAGACATGTCAAGAATGGACTATTGCAAGTATTTTATAAAATAGGAAGATTTATCATTTTAAAATGGTAGTGAGAGAACATGCATTTTGAAAATACAATAATTTGTATTAAAAAGTAGTTTAAATAAAAAATAAAATGATAAGAGGATAATTGTATTTGAGTTTTGATAAAATCTTTAATTAATTAAAGATAATTTTAATTTAAAATAATTTAAAATGTCTTAGAATTTTTTATTCAAGTAAGAAGAATGATTGTTTTAAAAAAAAATTGTTAGGATATTTTTAGAGTCATGAAGATGTTTATATATAATTGTGTATTTAATATTTGAAACAATACATAAATAATAAAATGTTAGAAGACGACAAATACATAAAAATATGAAATTTAACATAATTAAGTAAGAAAATATGAGATTACCACTTAGATCTATAAGTTCAAGTTAGGAAAGAGGGTTAAATGGGGCCTAAAATTATGCTATGGATATAGATGCTAAAATGTGAGCATGAAATATAAATTAATATTGTAGTGCATGCAATTCTTGACATCATATTTTCCTTCACTTTAACAGGCTAATGTCACTATATGATAAAACATAATTAAAGTATAAAAAATAAATGCTAAAAGAAAAACATGAAAATAATCAAACATTTTGGATACATAGAATGATATACAGTGTGTTTGATCAAGGAGTTGATTCCCTTGAACTAAGATATGCAAAGCAAGCATTTCAAAAAACACAAAAATCTACAATATATATATGTTAGAATAATACAACAAATAATACAAAGTATGCCAACAAATCATATATAATCCAACATAAACATTATACATATAAAAGGAAAACTGTCAAAATTACAAGGGTTGTGAGAGTATATGCCCCCTTAAATAATTGTATAAAAGAAATATAAGTAGTTATTTTTAAGGTAACTAGAGGGGAATATAAAAATAAAAGTAGTTCATCACTAATTTTACAATAATACAATAGATCATTATCTAATGTAATCATGAAAGTTTCACTTCCATATAAAAAACTTTACATATTGATGGAATAACAAGTGAAGCGAAATAGGGCTTGATTCAAGATAAGAAAATAATAGTCCCAAAGGATCTCATCGAATAATAACAAAACTTTTAATAGAAAATTCAGGAAGAGTAAGATTAGAAGTATAAACAAAAATATATTTTAGGAATTAATGACTACAAATATTAAGATTAAAAAACCATTTTCAATCAATGTATACTTAATGCTCATATAGGTTTAGTACCAAAAATGATTAGAAGATAAATAATCTTCTATTAAACCACATTGAAGTGAAGTTTAGATGGAAGAAATGTAATCTCCATAATGTCAGTATATAATACACCCAGTTTGGGCAACTATTTCAATAGGCTTAGTAGAAGAGGGAATATGGATCTTTTGTATAGAATTATGAAGAAACTCATGATATTAAGGTGAAGTTTAAATAATATCCCAAAGAGAAATATTATACTAAAGTTCTTTTATACTATTATACTCTTTAGTGTTCTTAAAGGAATACAAGAAGTCAACATGAAATACTGGGATTAGATAAAGGAAGAGAAACAATCTTAGTGTCAAGGTTTGTCAGTTTCACCAAGTGTTATAGGTATTCATTACTGCATAAAATTTAAAAAATAAGAGTTTCAAGTATAATCATCAACAAAATAAAGGTTGAAATAAGATGGGTCAACAAGGGATAATTCCTAGGTTTGTTAGGAATACCTACCTAGATCATGAAAACTAAAGAAGATGGTGAGATGAAGTAAAATACCCACACAAATATTTGGAACATCAAGGATTGATCATTGTGCATCATTATACAAAGCTCTAGTCCATTATATCTAGTTGTGGAATTTGTATAGGCAACTTTTAAATTTTAAAAATGTAAGAGTTGATTTATTTTACTATAATATCCAAGAATTTTATAAAAATAAGAGTAATAAAATAATTATTAAATATTATCTAAATGAGTAAATATAAGAATATTTTCATATGGAGGATTTTATATTATCTATAAGATTTGAGATAATAGAAAAAATATATACAGAGATTAAATCGAGTCATTTTCTCCTATTCTTTCATTATTTCTTTCTTTTTGTACTACTAGGGTTAAATCTTCATCTAGGTTTGTTGTGTACTTATAAGAAACCTTTGTTCCTTAGTATCATGTTCTTGTACATTGTAGGGTAACTTTCATGATAAATATTATGTGCATGTATCCCTTCCTCCTATCAAATTTCCTTTATGGATATGAGGAAGTTTATTTCTAATTTTTTGGTTTCCTCCTTATCAAAATATTGCTTCAATAATTTAGAAATCATATTTACAAGCTTATATCATCTCTCTCATTTCCTTCTCTTATTTGTACCTTCAATAATGACTAAATTGATTTTACATGACCACCAATGTTAAGTAATGATGCTTTCCCTTTATTACTAGTTGTAGGAAATAAATCTTAGATGCAACCTTTATCAATATTTTTTAAGTCTTTAATGGCACATTTTGTAATAGAGTGCACACTTGTAAATTTAAAATTTAGAATTGTTTTAGATTATGTTTTGTATGCAATCTAGTAATTTGAATGTTTTGATTATTAAAAACTAGATAGATGTTGAATTTTTTTTGTTAATGGTATGAAAATAGTATTGATGAGTGGATGAATTATTAGAACTTTTTTAGATTTACATTCCCTATATCTAGAGATATATTATTTACCAAGGTCTCATTGCTCCTTTAGGTGTACATACATATATATAACATGGAAAATGCAGATGTTCCACCTAAGCTAGAAGATTTGTTTGTGAATACCACTAATGAGATTAATAAATTGAGAGACTCATTAGCATAGGGTGCAAACCCAGGAATATATTATGAACCATGCATGTCCATATTGCATAGTCTAGAAAAGCTAAGAGATGAACTTGAGAGGACTAGTACATTTTCCCCAAATAGAGTAGTTGCTATTATTTCCCACATGCAGGAAGAAGTACATGGTGATGTTCCCATTAAACAAATACAGGATAGTGTGACCAAAGAAATGATAAAAAACACTTATTTTCCATTCTATCAAAATGTACATAAGGTTAGGGGATACCAGGTCACTAGATGTGTCGATCATGTTATGGCCTCATTGATCTACCCACGATTTCTCATAGCACATGGTCAATACCCAAACAATGACCATATTCCATTGTATTTTGTTCAACAGTTGTATGTTGAGGTCCATTTGGGCCTCAAAGTCAACTACCTGGACATTCCACCATATGTTGGTCAGGGGCATGGTAGGATTGCCGATAGGCCCACCTATCGTCAAGTAGATAGACCAGCCCCATTGTTTAGGGTATTGTTTAGCGAGAGGTCTCCTACTCTCACCCCAGATCTAGCCCCAGATCTAGCCCCCATAGCAAATGAGGTTGTCGTTGCTTCCCAAAAGGAAGCAATTGAAATTGTAGGTGACATTGCAGTTGCCACCACTAAGATATCTACTGATCATGTAGGTCAATATTTGATGTCTAGAGGTTCCCAATCCATGCCATTTTCAGTACAGTGGACCACCATGGATCCTTATACAACAGCGAATATCCCTACTCCCACATAGCTTGACACACTTACATGAGATATGGCACACAAGACTCTGCTTTGTTTAGCTGAGGACCTCTTGGAGGTATATGCTTTCATTGCATCAGACTATGGGATCAGTATAGAGTATGTTAGAGATCATTTGGGACACAGAGGTCATTCACTTCTAGGATCCCATTACTCTCAACCCAACACTAGTGCATGCTAGGATCCACCTACAGATCATTCGGCAACTGCACAGACTATGGGTTTTACAGAGATGTTGATTGGTTCTAGTTCGTCATCGCCAATGCCATCTCACCTACATAGTCCTCTTCACTCATCATTTATGGTAAGACATGGGATAGATCAAATGGATGCAGATGTTGGTTCGTCGCTTGACTGTATAGTTGATATGGTGGAGGTGGTCATTTTAGAGGACTTAGGTCATCCGATATCAGATGATGTGCATGTATGTGTGCATGTGCATGTTTCAATTCCTTTTTAATTATTTTAAAATGTTAGTTTTAACTAGATATTCATGTACTAATATATATGTATATATATTGTAGGTGGACATACCTCATGTCACTCGTAGCCTTGTTCCTCCAGATCATGTACATCAGCATGACTTTGTGGATGAATCTGCTGCCAGTGGACATGTGAGTTTTAATTTTTTTTATATACACGTGTATATGTACATGCATATGTAGGCACATAGATCTAGATAGATATTTAAAAATATACAAGTACATTCTTAAAAATAACTTTCATTAAATTTATTTAATATACATTATATGTATTTAACACATTTTGTACACATTTTTTATTTGCAAGGCTCAAGACATCCATCAGAGCGGGACCGTTCTCATTCAGATGGCCATTCGACTAGGAGTCGACATTCATATTAGGCCTTACACTAGATTTATGATCTTTACTACATGTATTTTCTTATATGATGACCTTTAGTATTTGACATTTGATGATCTCTAACTTACATTTGTTTATATGATATACATGTACATTTGCTTATTTGATGATCTTTAGTATTTGACATTTGATGATCTCTAACTTACATTTGTTTATATGTTATACATACATTTGGCTCTTTGCTTATAACATGTTACATGTTTATACTTTGAATCTATTTACATGTATGTATGTGTTTGCTTATGTTTACATGTTTATATGATATATGTATACATTTGCTTATATTCAATATACATACATTTGCTTATTTGATGATCTCTTAGAACTTACATTTCCTTATATGATATACATTCGATCTCTAGTAGAATTTTAGGAAATGAACATGCCACTTTATAATTAAGTTCATTCATGTTTCAACTACAATAAATATTTTGCACGCACACCCATTGAATTTTATAGTAACAAGTCAAAAATTATAAAATAAATGACTCTCAAGCTCAAGTAAACTAATGATATTTTATAAACGAGTTATAAAATATAATTAAAAAGAAGAGGTAGGAACATTCCTTTTATAATTATATACCATCCTTCAAACACTTTCCTGGGTGATCCCACAATAGTGGTTTACAATTTTTGGCCAAACTGGACACTCAAATTATTTTTTTAAACTAAATCTTCACATTCGGGCACCTATAGCGGCTAAACCATGAAGAATTTGAAGATGATGAAAATTAGAGTCTCGTCGCATTTTGTCTGTAGATTCTTAAAAAAAAAAAAAAATTGAATTATATTCCACTTCTTTTTCCATCTCCCACGAAAACTAGTTTTTTTCAAAAAACAACATTTTTAAAAAGTGATGCACACCGTATAACACATAACTTTTTTTCCATGAAGGATAAAATTCTAATTCTTTCAAATTTAGATTCCTAACTCTGATATCTAGTGCTTCCACTTGGTTAGATAGTTTTTTATTGAATATTTTTTCTTTAATCAAGTTTTAAAGTCAAACCAATTACAATTCAGACATAGCGCGACCGTATAATGCATAACTTTTTTTGTATATATCAAAATTCAAAAAAAAAATTCTATTGGATCAAGGAATTCAATATATGGTGCACTCATATTTTTAAATTTTTTTTTTTGATAATCTGCTATTTTTCCACATGTGCAGAACAAAGACCTTCATTTTTGTTGAAAAACCTATGTTTAATAAAACTAAAAAAACAAATACATAATAAAACCAAAACATATTAAATTTATATTCATTGGATAGCTCGTTCTAAGGGATACCTAATTCCAATTGGTTTTGTGAATATTCCTCCATTTTCATCCTCAAACCGAGCTCCAAAGTGCCAAAATTCAAGTTTTTTGTGTCTCAGGGGGGGATGAGGAATAAAGGGGGTTTGAACGAACCCCCCTTCTATAAGGGGTTTTGATGACTTTTTGGTGGGAAATTATTAAGAGGGTTCGGTCGAACCCCTAATTGGTTCGGTCGAACCAATAGATTCATACGAACCCCTAAAATCAATATTTTTTCCATGCATTCATTTTTTGTGAGTTTTCCTTCCTCACTTCAATTGTAAACCACTATTGTGGCTTCACCTTCCCTCTAAGTTATAAAAAATTTATGTCAAATTATTTCATAAATAATCTCTTAATCTACACCATTATTAAATTATACGAAAATTTTATTCTTTGAAACATTAAGAAAATTCAATTCAAATTATCCCTCTATTGTCTTTTTGACAAGTAACAAAATTCTAAAATTACTCTAAGACATATGTTGCATATCTATACATTAAAAAACAACAAAGTCCACAATGAAATAACTTGTTTGATTACCACTTGATTCATTTAATCTAGGATGTAGTTATTACATACACTAGAATAATTTTTTTCCCATATGCATATAAATACAAGCTTATTTTTCATTATTCCATATCAAATTGCAAGATTAATTCGCATTTATATCACTTGGAGCTTGCAAATTTTGGAGAAAAGGTTTTTGCACATTTATCAAGGAGCCAAATATTGGAGAAGACAACTTTTCATTTTTATTAATCAAGGAAAAATTTGGAGGAGAATTTAACTAAGTTGCTAGAGGATTTGTTTTGAGACATCTTTAACTTGAAGAAGAAAATGGGACAACAAAAAAAAGAAAAAATGTGTCTCAATGAAATTTGTCAAAAGAAGAAGAACAAAAGAGGCGTGAAAAAAACTTGGAAAATTATTATAGAAAGAAACAAGGTACATGCTTGTTTATTCTCTCTCTCTCTCTCAAGTGTGTGTTTAGGACTTTTATTAACACCTCAATTTGTTTTTCTTATAAATATGCATGCCTTTTATGAAAACCATGTTAGATTTAAAACTTGGAAACTTTAATACTAAAAAATAGTCATCTTGCATAGGCATTACCTAAATTGCTTATCATGTATTTCCAATTTCTTTTGTTCCATGGAATTCTTAAGTTTAAGAATATTTTATTTTATTTGTTTCAACTCCACTTAAATAACTCATAGTCTCTCACTTTCTTTGCTTGCATGTAAATTCAAACAAGCAAGAAATTCTCAAGCTGAAGTCGAGCCAAATCTAGATATTGGATCAAACAAATCCGTTGAAGAACACATGGACCTTGAAGTTAGGGAGGAGATCCAAGTTCAAACAATGCTTGTTGGAGAGGGGTCGAGATCACTTCCTTCTACTGGTATGGATGAGCATATAAAACTAGTTCAAAACTTTTTTCACTTATAGCATCATGTCTTATCACTTTGTTTGCTTGCATACATAAAATTCACTTATATAGAATCATCTCTCACTTTCTTTGCAAAATATTTTGTGACATGTAGAAAGGGCTCAACAAGCAGGAAGTTCTCATGCTGAAGTCAAGCCAAATCTAGATATTGGATCAAATGAATATACTGAAGAACACATGGCCCAAGTTCAAACAATGCATGTTGGAGAGGGATCATGATCACTTCCTTCTACTGGTATGCATGAGCATATAAAACTAGCTAAAAAGGTGATGAAACAAATTTCTTATAGAAATTTAGATCATTTACTTGAAATGGATATGAAGAAGCTGAAATGTTATGCCAACCAGCCTTATAATAAGAGAAAGAGGTCAATGACTAAATCTGTAAATGGAATAATCAATCATCATTTCAATCATCTTGATACACTTGAAAAAACCCAATTGTTATCATGTTTACTTCTTTGTAATGAGTTGAAAGATTCATTACAATTGTTGGGTGTACATTCGGCATCAAATAAGAAGAAACACATGGGATTACAGAAGGATATTTCTCAAAATGTTAAAAAGGGTTTAGATTCCATTGGGAAAGGATCTTGATTAGTGGATAAGGCCACTACAAGAAGGGTGATGTTGACATCTATTGTACATCAAGATATAGCAAGAAAAAGAAAAATGTCTACACTTTCAGTTGAAATTGGTTATAGTAGAACCACATTAATAAAATATGAGAAAAAGAGAGTTTTTGGATGAGAGTTCAGAAGGCAATTGGGAAATTATGTGTAGAGCTCCCCATTCTAACAGGATTGAAGATGTTGTTAGGAACTTGATCTCAATTTTTTGGCATGATTAGCCTCGTCCATCATCAAATACTAGAGATGTTATGAGACACAGGATTGGGCCTAGTAGTTATGAAAATCATATCAAACATTGGCTAGACATAACACAATTTGAGATGTATATGAACTTTTGTAATACATATCCTCATATAAAGATTGGGAAAAAAATATTTGAAAGGTTAAAGTCATATTATGTGAAGATAAACAAGTTTTTTGAAACTTGTTGTTGTCGTTATCATATTGAATTTGATCTCTACTATTAGGTGTTTTGAAAGATGAGAGAAGAAAGTTGTGGGTTTCAAAATGCACCTCCTAAACAGGAAAGTTTGTTCATAAAGTCTATTTTATGTGATCATGAAAATGGACCTCAAATAAACTACATAAAAGGAATTTGTGAGACATCTGGAAATTTGGCTAAATTTCCTTCAAGAAATGAGGATAATGACCTAACAAAGACAGTAAATTGCAAGAGGTAAGTACTATTTTTAGAGAGTTTATTTGTTTCAATTTGATTAGATTGTTATTTGAATTATCTAATGTAATGTTTCATTCATTGTGTGGTTTATTACTTATTCACATATTTTACTCACACAGGTACAAGTATGTAAAGTTGCAAACAAATTTTGGGAAAGAATCCACAAGGTTGAACTATGTAGAAGAGGAGATTCCTATTGGAAAATTTATGGAAGATTTTTGAAAATTGATACAACCATACATACATCATTCCTTTTTTGCTAAGTGGCAAGCACAAAAATTCTAAACATTAAGAGATACTTTCCCACTTGGAACAGTTCTATCAGTAGTCGACTTTGTAGAAAATTACTCCTTCGTACATCAAAAGGAGATTCAATCAAAGTATTAATTTTCAAAACAGATCACTATTATGGTTCATGTGTGTTATCGACATGCACAATCAAAATTGGATGGTGTTGAGAGTACAGATGAAAAGTTCGAGCCATAAAGAAGGAATATCACTTTTATATTAGTATTGATAATAAAGAGCATGACACATTTTTTTTCCAACATTGCTTTACAAATTTTTTTGAGAATTTGAGAAGCAGGGGTGTAAAATTTGAAAAGAATTTTGTATGGTCAGATGGATGTATAACACAATTCAAATCTTCATGGCCATTCTATGCACTTTCTATATATCATAAAATCTACAAAATACCACATGTTTGGAGTTTTTTTTAGAGTGGGCATGGAAAGGGTGAGCATGATGGAGCAAGAGCTTGCATCAAATGAGCTTTAAGAAAGCATCAAATGAGTTATTGAGAAGATCATATAGATAATGCACATGATGTTGTTGAATGGTGCAAGAAACACTTTGCATCAAATGTGGTCAGCACGTCTTCGAGAACAAACCAACACATTCCACATAGACTGTTTTGGGAGATATTGGGTATGTATAAATTACATTTTCAAAAATTTGAATTTATTTAAATTTAATTTTTTTTTATATATGTGTTTGTTCACATAAGTTTGTTGTTGTACATGTATCTAGGTGTGGATAGAAGATCAATGCATGGATGCAAGAGGGTAGAAAAAACAAGATCTTTGCATTGTGTTAGGAGTTCAGATAGTCGCCATGCATTGACATTACACACAAGGGATTACTCTTGTTTTTGCACTGAGTGAATTGCAAGAAACTCTGATCATGCATGCAACAACCAAGAACTTGGATATGTTGGTAAATGGGATACAGTGCCACTAGTTGTTTCAGAAACATATGATGAAAATGAGGAAGAAATATTTGAAGACATTCCTTTGATTTCAATTGATTATGACCATATATCAGGATTGGTTAGAAAAGGTACATGTGTAAGTTTTCAATAATTTATATATTATATATATCTAGTTAATGAGCTTTAAAGTCTAGAGAAATTTCTTTTTCTTTTTTTTTTTGTGTAAATTTGGTGTACAGGAGATGTTTTTGCAGTCATAGTAGAGCCTGGAAACATCAAAGGTGTTAGCTATTATTTATTGCATTGCACATAAGAGAAGAATAAGCTAACACAACCTGAAACAAGTGATGGAATGTTATTTCCCATAGGTGAGTTTGAATTTAAAATTATATATACATTGTGTTCACATGTGCACATTACATTATAAACATTAAATATATATTGTACAAACCTTGAGCACGAAAAAATGTTGTACACGTTCATGTGTCTTACCAAGTAGGTTCATGTTTACCATGCAGGTTTTGTTGTAGTGCAAGGGACATATCTAAAACAAGTCAAAGTTGTTCAGCACGAGATTCATTTTGTTGACTATCAACCTGATAACAAGGTATATCAATATAGTCACTTGATAATTGCTACCGCCCTACATCTTCACGCAGTTCCACATGCACGTGGCCGAAGAAAATGGAGACTAGATAGTGAAGATCATCAAAAAATTCTACATGTTATTGAAGAGCGGGCTGAACCAGAGCCTTTGACTTAGATTATATCC
Source organism: Sequoia sempervirens (assembly GCA_007258455.2). Taxonomy (NCBI): domain Eukaryota; kingdom Viridiplantae; phylum Streptophyta; class Pinopsida; order Cupressales; family Cupressaceae; genus Sequoia; species Sequoia sempervirens. The sequence goes on from VDFB02193867.1 coordinate 530,539,301, forward strand.
ATGATTTTCAAGTTCACTTGTAACCCTATACATGTTCAAGTGAGAAGTTATAGTAACTTGTACATAGTTGTAAATCATTTTGCGTAAATTACAATTATATGTACATATTTGTTCCATGGAATTCTTAAGATCAAGAATCTTTGATAGCATCATCTCTCACTTTTTTTGCTTGCATGTAAACCCATATATATGCTTTCAATACTTATTTGAAACCTAGTGAAGTTTTTTAAAATCATTTTTCCTAAATTGCAATTATATACAACTTATATTTGTTTCATGGAATTCTTAAGTTCAAGAATCTTATATACAACTTATATTTGTTCCATCGAATTGTTCCATGGGAAATTAAGTATTATCTAATTATAAAGTTATTGCACACATATTTAAAACATAAATCAATGCAAATAAAAAAATAAATTTTCCATCAATTTAATTCACAAAAAATACCACAAATGGAAATAGAATGTTCCCCTCTACCCTTAACCCTCTACCGTTTACCCTTACGCCTTAAACCCTTAAACCCTCTCTCTCTCACTCACTCACTCCTTCTGTCTCGAGCTCCCCTATAGCCTTAAACCTTTAAACCCTCTCTCTCTCTCACTCACTCACTCACTAATTCTATCTTGAGCTCCCTCTCTCCCCTCTACCCTTAACCCTTAAACCCTAAACCATTGTACCCCCTACCCTTTATCTCTCTCCCACTCCCCCCTCTCTCTCTCAAGTTTCTCCCTCCTACCACCTCTCCCTCTCTCCCCTCTACCCTTAACCAGGTTAAACCCTAAACCCTTGTACTCTCTACCCTATATCTCTCTCACTCATTCACTCCTTCTATCTCAAGCTCCCCTCTAGCCTTAAACCCTCACTCCCTCCCTCTCTCTCTCTCTCTCAAGTCTCTCCCTCCTACCCTCTCCCTCTCTCAGGTCTCTCTCTCTCACTCACTCAAGTTCCTTCTATCTCAAGCTCCCCTCTACCCTCTACCCTTAACCCTTAAACCCTAAACGG
>VDFB02193867.1:530543943-530591015 GCA_007258455.2 Sequoia sempervirens
GTTTATGGTTTAAGGGTAGAGGGTGTAGGTTTGAGAGAGAGAGAGACAAGGGGTTGATTGTTTTAGGGTTTTAGGGTTTATGGTTTATGGTTTAAGGGTTGAGGGTAGAGGGTTTAAGGGTTTAAAGGTTGAGGGTAAAGGGTAGAGGGTTGAGAGAGAGAGAGAGTTGAGGTTATAGGGTTGAGGGTTTAGGGTTTACGATTACATATTATGGGTAGAGGGTAGACAAATCTGTTTCACTCCAACCCCTCTCCCATTGTGAGGTCTTTCCCCCCACCCTAACTGGATAACTCTCTATCCCTCTCAAGTCTCTATTGCTCTCAGGTCTCAGTCCCTACCACGCTACTAGGACTAATCTATCTCCCTCATATCCCCTCTCCCTCTATCTCAAGTCTCACTCCCTTCCTATTCATATTGTGAAAGCATTTCAAAGCACAATATTTGGCATTTTCCAAATTTGGCGAGTGCCAAATTTGGCGCTCTCAAAATTTGTGAGCGCCAAATGTATTTTTACCTTGAAATAGTAAAATATGAGTTCACCCCATGATTCTGGCCCACATGCTTCTACTTTTTTTTGGTTCAGTGCTTAATCTAACAGAGAAACACCTTTTTTATTCAGTTGATTCCCTATTGTACCAATCTATGCTTGATCCATCACCTTTTTGCCACCAATTTCCATGCAGACAACATAGATGAAGACATTTTGAAGTTTCTACATTATTTTACATTATCTTAGGTAATATATTCATTTTTGGTAATATTGAAATGTTTATATTTAGTATGTTTGTTTATTTTTGACTCATTTCTAAATTCCTTTAATGATTTTATTAATCATAACAATTGGACATAGAATTCAACATTGAATTAGATGAGAGTTGCATAAAAAAGTTTAATTTTTATGACTTTGAAGAAAAAAATGAAAACCATGACATAATTTAGATGAATTCATGTTTAAACTTATATAAACGACATCAAATTAACACAAATTTTCTTATGAATTCTATTTTCATTGCTTATAGTAGTCCATTTCTAGCATGCTTAGATAAATGAATTCAACTTAACACAAGTTTGCTTTTTTTGTTTTGACAATTTATAGACCATTCATTTGATGATTTTATTAATCTTCATTGTTACACATAGAATTGAACATTAAATTCATTATTACTGATGGTTGTGGGAAAACTTTTATTTTCAACTAATTTGGAAAACCTAAGAGCTTTCATCAATGCTAATGTGCAAGTTTCTATTTTAATTTTTTTGTGCCATAAAGAATTCACCTTCATCGTGTGCTTACATAATTTCAAGTGACTCAAGACATAGTTGGTTTAATGCAAGTTTCCATTCATTCATACCATTTACCGTTCTTCCTTGGTAGATTTATGTATGAAAAATGTTGTAGCATATAGACATGTTTGATAATTCCAAACAGCTCACTGCCATCTTTCATAAAATGCTTTGGTGTGTTCAATAAAATGCAATGTAATCATCATTATCAATATGTTTCATAAAATTCATTACTTACATTTGTTCTATGTGTGATTGTGAATATGCAGCATTCAACATCATGCCAAGGAAATTACCAAAGCCTCTAACACTGGAAGAACGTGTAGTAAAAAATGCAAGGAGAAGAGAATCAAAAATTGCAGCTCGTGAAGCAAAAGAATTGCAGCCCATACAACCAAAAATTCCTGTGCAATCTAAGAGAGATGTACAATTGGTAAAACAAAGGGAACAAATGGAAAAAATTCTTGGAAGGACACAAATGGATCCCCAAGTTGGAGGCACATCATCAACCATAGGTGAAGTTCAATGCACATCTCCAGTTAAAGATACACAAGCAACAACATGTGGTCTTCCAAGTACATTGGAAATTACACCTACAGTTGAAGACACACCATCAACAACATTGCGTTTTGAAAGTACATCAGCAAGCATGCCATTATTTGAAGTCACTCCACAAACGACATCTCAAGTTGGAGGTACAACATCATTTACATGTCAATCTCAAGGTATGTCATCAATTGCACCTTCGATTGAAGGTACACGATCTATCCCCAATGTTGTGGACATTCCTAATGTTGACACAAATTTACATTTGAGAACTCCTAGATTTTTGCATAGAAAACCTATATTTTTTATTGATATTGATTCCAATGTTTTGAAATGGATTCCTGATAAGATGTCAAAATGTACATGTCAAAGAGTTGCACAGAGGATATGGAGTTTTTTTTTTGAGAAGCTAAGTGAGGGTGGAAGATGCTAACTATTTGTTGAAATGATGAGGCAACTCAAATGTAGGCCCACCATGAAGGCTCTTGGGATGCAAGTTTCGAATGACTCAAGTGAAAATTCAATTGTAAAGAACTTGATGAGTGCATATGAGAGTGTGGGTTCTACCTCATGCACGAAGGATAGTTGTGCCACAAGACGTGTGATGACAACAACACTATTAAGCAGTCAAACAAGGAACAAGGTGAACCTTACAAATACTAGTAAGTCTTTGAAAATAAGTAGATCATGTCTAATGAGAGCCAAAGGAAGGTGTGAAAGATTGGAGGAACCAAATAGCAATGAGTTATGGGCATTCTTGGGTAGAGTGCCATGAAAAGATAAAAGAATTGCTCAAGGCTTGAGATCTTTAATAGTAGATTATTGGAAGGATAACACAAGGACCTCTCCTAATAAAAGACAAGTTGTAAGAAGGAGAATTGGTAGTAAAATCTGTAAGCCACATCCAAAGCATTATTTGGATACCACTCAAACCCAATTTTTTTTCTGATTTTGTACAAAAGTTTCCTAAAATTAAAATATGTCAAAGGTATTTTGAAATGTTAAAGCCTTTTTATGTCAAAATAAATCACACACACACTACTTGTTGTTGTAGATTACATATTGAGTTTTCTAACCATTATGATGTTTATCAACGTATATGTGTAGATATGCATACTGACAATGTTTTGAAGGAATGTAACATAGGGCCTCCACCCAAATCCTCAAGGGAATTCTTATCTTCCATTTTATGTGAAAGAGAGGATGGTCAAATTTTTTACAAGTAATGTTTGGATGGCACATGTCATCATTGTGGTGGCATGCAAAATTTTCCAATTTTCCAACACATGGCTAGTACACACACAATTGGAGACAAAATTGTGGAATTTGGAAAATACAAGATAGTGGCCTACAGTCTAAAAGATGGGAAAGAAGCAAAGAAGTCTGAATTGGTCAATGATAAGACTCCAGTATATCAGTTTATGGGCATTTTCCATGATCAGGTGGTCTATGAGTATGCAAGGCATACACATAGAGCTCAATGATTGGACTCATAGTTCAAGTTATGCAAGGACATGTTTCCACTTCATAGCATCATTTTAGTTGTCAACTTCACAAAGAACTACACACTACAACCACATAATGAGATGCAATCATAATACTACAACTCCACACAGGTTGCTATATTTGTGCATATAGCATTCATTCATGCAAATGATAGTACAAAGGATAACAGGAAAGTATTGAGGGAGTATCACTTTTACATCAGTGATGATCACACACATTCTACCGAGTTTGTGCAAGGTTGCTTTCAGATGTTCTATGCTAATCTAGCTAGTAGGGTCATATCATTCAGTCAACATATCATATAGCCAGATAACTATACATCACAATTTGACAAGAATGCCAAAATGTTTTACTAGTTGAGCAGGATGCATAAGATCAGTGGTGTTCAACATATGTGAAAGTTCTTAGAGGTCGGGCATGGAAAGGGAGAGCATGATGGAGTGGGTGCATGTATCAAAAGAGCCCTTACACGAGAAGAGTTAAAGTACAAAGACAGTGTAAATTTTACAGATGCAAGATCTATTGTTGAGTGGTGCAATCGTGCAATGGGTCCAGGTAGTCAAGGTAATTCTTTAGTTCATAGATTTTTTCATTTAGTAGATGATACTAACATTTCAAAATATGAGGATTGTTGTACACTAACAAGATCGAGCGAGCTAAACTCTGTTAGAAGCTCCAATGCAGGTACATGGACAATCCATACGTGGAAGATGGCATGCTTTTGTTTTGCATGTACACTTCGAGCATGGAATGATTGCGAGTCAACAGAGTGGGTTGACGAATGGTTTGTAAGAATTCTAACCCCACTTGACACTTATCAACTCCCGACGGCTCTACAAATCACAAAGATGCAATCATCTATTGACTTTGATCATGTATCAGACCTTGTAGAACTAGGTAATATATCTTACTTTTAGTTTTTATTTTGATGTTCATTAAATACATCTAACAAGATGAACATATCAATGCAGGGAACGTATATGTAGTGATTGCAGATGAAGACAATGAAGAGGGTACAAATTATTACATGTGTCATTGTATCGAGGCTAAAAAGAAATTGGAGGTCCTAGTTATAGATGGAGAAAACATAGAATATCCTACAGGTTCAGTGATTGTTACCGGAACATGGTTTAGAAGGTACCCAGTTAAGAATGTTGTAGTTTGGTTGTTTGAGGACTTCAACACACATCAGAATATTCTTCACTACTCAAACCTTGTCATCGCCACCAACATTCATTTGATCAAATATAAGGGCAGACCTGTGAACAAGAACTTGTGGAAAGTGTGCAAGTCTGACCACGAGGCAATACTTGACATGATAAAGAGTAGAGTAGACCCAGATGGTTCCTTGGATTGATTGGTAAGTATGCACATTGAATTTGTAAAGTTGTGTTATTGATCATTGCTTTATTTCAAGCGTTTAATTTTGATTGTATAAGGGTTTGCAAAATTGCATTAATGTAGATATGCAAAATGATTGGAGTGATGACATGTAGCCTTGGGTGTGCAAATGTGTGATTTTGAGTGAATTTGAGTGGTTTTATGGTGTAGGAGCACCTACACATTCCTTTCAAAATTGGAGCATTAGGTGTGTCTAGGGAGGTTGCAAAGTTTTTTTGATGTTTATTTTCTTTAATAAAGTCTATAAAGAACATTTGGTGTCTCATTGATCCATTTTTGTAAACAAGGTCAAATATGGGAAGCAATTGTCAATGATGACAAAAGGGGGTCTAAGTAGGTTTATGTTGCTTTTTATGTATTAGGTCATGTTTTAGGGTCTCATAAGGTCTAATTAGACCACATAGGTGCTTTAAATGTATTTGAAATGCTTTAAATGTTTTGGAGGGTCAAATAGTAAAAGAATGTAAAAGGAATCAAATGAGTTGTTAACAAAGATAGGTAAACAAATATAATTTGGCACTCCAACGGCTAATAAGGGATTCAAAATTCAGTTGGAGGCTGTTATGTCAGTTGTATTTGATTAGGAAACCTTTAGAAAGGTGGTGGTCAACATTTGTAACATTGGCTTCGTGTTTTTGTGAAGAAATCCAATTGAATTCTCACTGTTAGCAGCAAATTTATGAATTTTCCTATCTTTTCCAAACGTGTACGGTAACGTACAATCATTGCATTGAGTAATTTCTTTATGAAAAATGTAGTGGCATGAATCTTTTGTGTTTTTCATCAGGTCTGAAGGTTTAACAAAGAATTTGAAGCATTCCATAGTTGTTTTCTTGTGAAAAGTCGGGTATACCCTATTTTGGGGTTTTCTAGCCTTAATCATGTCTTCAAGACCCTTACACTGACTTTGCTCACTGTAACTGGTGTATTGGGTCTTATGGAGGATGTTTATATGCTAGGGAGATTGATTTATGTTGTGAGAAAGGAATAAAGTAGCCTGGGGTTGTTGTTCCTGTGAGTTTTGTGTAGAAAATGCATGTAAATGGGGGTTTTGGTCTAGGGTTTGGTGGAATTTGTATGGGAGGTCATGTCTTTTGAATCATTAGGCATGTATAGGGCTGTTGGAAAGTGTTCAAGTTGGTTTTGAAGTCTGAGGAGATTTAGAAGCATCATATTCAATAAACCCTCATTAATAGTGCATAAAACAAGGGTTTTTGAGTTTCGAGTGGATTTGGCCGTACAAGTGGAATCTAATTGTGTATTTTGTATTTTTTGGGCATTTTAATTACTTCCCCAATGTTTAAAAGGGTTTGGTGAAGGATAAAGGGTACTCTCTTTGAAAAAGAGGCCTATTTCACTAGTTAATGTTTAAAAGAGTTAATGTTGGGGTTTACATATGTTTTATAGCTTTGAAATGGGTATCTGATTCCATCTTCTTTTTTTTCCATGTGTTTTGGAAGATATTGGAGTTAAAGGCCAAAAACTAGATTTGCACTAGTACAAGGTTGCATGGGTGAAAGTGAGAAAATATGTTTCTGATTGTTGTCTAACTTTGGGGAATAGTTGAAATTGCTCTAATAGGCCTTTTAATCTTGTTAGATTCCTCTTGAAGGCAGGTTGTCAATTTGGTTGAGTTTGAGCCCGTGGGTTTGCATCATTTTCGAGTGTGAATGGATGAAATCCTTTGGGGCAATAATTTGTGAGAGTCTTTTGAGCATGTACAAACATCATAAGGTATGTTTGGGGTGTTGGATGTGAGAGTTAATTGCATGGGAAGAGTGATTTTCAATAAGGCTCCTTGGAAAACCTAGGTTTGGTGGCTTGAGAGTGATGGTTTAGTGGATTGGTAGCTTGGTGAGTGGTTGGAGCTTTAAAAATTGTGAAATCTTAAGGTTGGTAACCTATTTAGTGATTTTCCATGGTGTTTGACTTGATTGCAAGTGTTTGGGAAGGTGTCTCTTTGGAAAAGAGGGCTAATTGGCCTAGTTGCCCCTACAGTACAATGGGATTTTAGAGAATACATTGAAAGACCCATCTCTAGGCCTCTTGTGACCTTATGACCACTTCAAACACCCTTGTTTAAGCCTACACATGATTAATAATCCTTAATGTTATGCTACCCCCAAACTTCACCCACTTTTAGACTTTAAAACCTCAAATTTCCATTAAAAAATGTGCTTCTCTCAACTAGGGCTTCATGCCCAAACATACACATGACCTCCCCAGTCCTTGCAAACCTTCAAACACATCAAACCCCACTAGATCTCACTAAAACCAACTGGTTCTAGCCCTCTTCAAAATAATTTTTTCAATATGCTACTTCAACCCATGTCTTTTAGGCTTGAATTCATGCATTTTATACTTGATTGTCATTTGAATTATGATTAACAAAATTATATATTAACTTATATTTTTATCTTATTTTCCTCTTGTAGGAGTAGGTGTTAGAACACTTGAAGGAGTAGGAGTTGAAACACCTCAAGGAGGAGGTGTTGAAATAGTTGAAGGAGATAAAGAAAAAGAGATGCCTAAAGAGGTATGTGTTTATTTTATTTGGTGTTTGGTAAATATGTTCCTATTACGAAGAATTGTATGCTAACTTGTATCAATTTGATGTTTTTGTGTTCACCTATATAGATTGACATTGCAAAATTTGGTATGATTGGTTCTTTGAGAGGGGCATATTCTATGACTCATGACGGTTTGAAGAGACATATATATGTGGTAATCGAGATTTCATTTTTAGAGTTCAATTATAATTCAATGTATATTGATTTTGATGTTAATTATTTGATTTTAAATTATATAATATAACTAATCTCAATTGCGGTTTGAATTTTTCTTGTGCAGTTACCTTCATAGCCAAAGAGTGCTTGAAAGAGGCTCCATTTTGATGATCCACCAATAGTTTAGGATGAGATAGAAATTTTGGCATGTATATTATGAATAGATATCAAGATGGCATATGCCAAACTTTATAAAACTTTGTTTGAGTTGGCGTTGATGCCATTTTTATATATGGACATACACTTGATTATTGGATAATTTCATATATAGAAGTTGAGAATTGAAATAATTTGTTCATCATGTGCATGTTTAAACTGTTCAAAAATTTAATCTTCAGCAATGGTTAAATATCAATGTACAATATCATAAAAAATAATGGTTATATTATATAGTTGACAATAAAAAATAATGAATAATGGTTAAATTATATCATATATTGCTTAGCTATATTATTATTAAATTATATAGTTTAAACAACTTTGAAGACAAGAACAATGGTAAAGTTTAACATTTTAAATTTAAAGTTTAAATACACATATATGTCATTGTCTTACACTACATATTTCATATTGCATTATCATTACATATTGAAATACAAAAAATATCATAGTTTTATGTTGATAAACATGGAAAAGTGATGCAGAGCAGGGTGGAAAACTTTGAACAAACCAACTACCCTTTAATCTTCCTTCTAGACACAAAACACCATTGGACAGTCATGAGCAAGGTACATAAGCACTAAATCAACAATCATCTTCCAATGAAATAGTCACCAACACTCCAAAACTCAAAACCCTCACTTTTGACAAGTTTCAAAGGGGGTTTATTGAAAACCTTACCTCTAGACCTCTCCTCACCATTTGAATGCCTCCAACACATTCAAATATGTTTGCCCTTTCTTAATTAACTCTTAGAAAGTGTTGCCCCAAATGTTTTTGGTGCAGGAGCACCTACACCTCAACCTCCATTTTGGATTCCTTGATGGTGAATGGGTTAGAAAGAGTATTTTTTAGTATTTTGAGTGTTTTTCATCTTCAATAAGGTCTAATAAGACCATTGAATAGGTTCTAGGTTGAGTTTTTGAGTTTTGAATCAAAATGTGCAACAATGAATCTTGCACTAAAAGTTGCTTTTGTAGCCTTTGAAGGCAAAAACATGAATTTGTATGTAAGTGTGCAAGTTTTGAGGTCTTGACAATGTAATAAGGTCGTTTCAAGGTTATTTGAATGGTTTTTGTGGTCATAGGTCTTTAGGATTGAAAGTTGCTCCAAAATTGCAAAGTTGTCATGTTGTAAGTTGGTGTAATTTCACCATAATGATGTAATTCCACTAACCAATAGTTCCCTCTTTTAAAAAATCAGTTGAGGGCCATTGGGGAAGGTGGGATAATGTTTAAAAATCCTCCCTTGGGTCGAGGCTGGGCTGTTGTTGGCATTTTTGAAGTTTTGAAGCATTTGATAAAGAGAAAACTCTATTTTTCCAATTTTTTTACTGTTCTTTTGTTTGGTATGGATTGATACATAACTGTACAAAATCGAAACCTTCATAGTTTGATAGAGGGAAGAGATAGCTTCATTTTGGCAATGATTTGGCTTGATTTCATTATGAATTAAGAAAGTTACATCAATTTTAGTGAAAGAGGGTCTGAAACCCTACCAAACAAGGGTTTGGTCACCAAAATGGTCATAATCACCGTGGAAAAAATCCAAATCTTGGTGGAATGTTAGGTTTAGGGCCCTTCTTCATGCTGCAATCTTTTTCAGAGCGAAAGATGGAGGTTTACAAAAGTTATATGATACCCTAGGTCAGTTTTTCCCTTGTAAATGTATGAAAATGGTCTTTAGAATGCACTTTTCATAGTTTTCTAAGTATTTGTGCAATACTAATGGATGGAAAGTATGGAACAAGTCGTGGGGAGCCTTTTGGATTCTTTTAAATGCATTAGGGGTGTTGGGGTGTGCCTTGAAAATTTGAAAGCTTCCTTGTAGAGGACTAGTTAAGCCTTGTTTATGGCTTGTAAATGAATCTTTTGATACATTTGTTTTGGGTGTTTGATCCTGTGCTTTTGGGAACTTGTGGAGGATGGTGTTAGGAGTCTAAAACTATGTTTCATTGTCTAGTTAATGCCTTTAATCAATTTTTATTTTGACTGTCCTATTGGTGAATGTTGCAAAGTTGCATGGGCTTGTGTAGGAGCGATGGAAGAATGGATGTTTTTGGGTGCAAGGTCTATTTGTTTGGTCATGTTGTGTTGTGTGAAGAGTGTTTACATCATCCCCAAGTCTTGTTGAGATGTCTGGTTGTGTGAGTCAAGTTGAGTGGTCAAGTTGCATTGTTTTAGGTGTAAAATCATGAGGGTTTATTGAATCTAGTGCTTCCACAATCTCCCAGGCCCTAAAACCAACTCAAACACTATCCATTAACCACATGCATGCTTAAAAGATTAAAAAAAAAACAAGACTCCCATAAAGATTTTTTCAAACCCTAGACTGAAACCCCTTTATTCACATGCATTTCTCCACAAAACACTCAGGAACAACAGATATATCTTCTTTATTCCTCTCCCTACACTCTAGTCATGCATCCTATATGTAAACTAGACTCCATAGGGCCCCTTACCAACCAACTTTGCAACTAAATTTCAAATGCTTAATGACCATAGGGAACATAAACACACCATTACAAGTTTGTTAACATTAATTTTCCATACATGGAAATGTTTTTAACTCTTTGACCTTTAAATACATTGTAAACACCTATGACTCCTCTAAAACCATACTAATGGCTTAAAAATAGCCTTATTACGTTGACAAGACCCCATCCTTATACAAACTTACTAAATTTCCATCAAAGGCTACAAAGATTCTTAAGTGCAAGAACACTATTTTTCCCACATTTTGACTCCAAAACCCAAAAGCTCAATCTATAACATAACTAATGGTCTTGTTAGACCTTTTCCATGACTAAAAGATTCAAAACATTCATTGTGAACCTACTGATCACCATTTACCATCAAATGAACATAATTGGAGGATGAGGTCTAGGTGCTCCTGCGCCAATTTAGGCCTAGGAGGCATAGCTTAAAGTAGCAAATTAAAGCAATAGTTTGGAAGAAGGTTAGAACCTAGTTGTTTCAGTGTTATCAGGTGGAGTTTGATGTGATAGAAGGTCTGAAAAGGCATGGTAGGTCATTTGGATGTTTGGGCTTGGTGCAAGAGCACCAACCTTCTCTCTAATTTCCATGAAGAATTTGATAGGTAATGTGTGTGTTAGGGTATTTTTGTTGAGTCCATGAGTTCAAATAAGGTCCTAAGTGACCATTCTATGGTACTTGGTCAACTTTGAGGGGCTTATGTATTCATTTTGTAATGATTGTAAATCAAATGGAAAGGAGTTTCAAAGTTGTCAAGGTGGTGTCAAGAGTGGTAGTATATTGTTTTCTTGAATAAGACATGGTTTTTAGGTGAAAATGGTCTCATTAGACCCATTGTAATAGGTTAGGTGATTAAAAGGGTCAAAAAGAGAAAACATTGCAAAGCATGTAATGATGTTATTAAATTGGGTAAAAGATGAAATTGTGATCTCCAACGGTCATAAGTGGCTTAAATTTTAGTTGGGAGGGAAGTTGGTCATTGCTTGAAGAGGAGAAGCCTTTAAAAAGGCATGAGGACACTATTTGTAATGTTGGCTCGAAGTTTAAGGTATTGGCAATAAGAAAATTATGAGTTTTCTTCATTTTTTGTGTTCTTTCACATTTTGCAGACCTGTAGGAGCCGTACAGACTGACATTTGCTATGTAATCTTTCATTTCTTGTGGAGGATGTGTTAGCCTTATTTTGCATTAGGTTTGAAAGAATTTAATAAATATTTGTTGAAGAAATCATTCTTTTCCTGTGACAAGCCAAGAGCACCCTGTTGAGGATTTTGTGATAAAAAAACATGTCTTAAAGGGCCCTTACACTGACTGTATCTACTTTAACTAGTGTAATGGGCCCTAGGGAGTTTGATTAAGTTGTAGGTTGTATGATTAGAGTTATGGGAAAGGAACAAAGGAGATAAGCCTACTGTCCTATTGATTTTTGTTAAAGAAAACACATGAAAATGGAGCCCTCAGCCTAGGGTTTGTGAAAATCAATGAGAGTGTGGAGTTTTTTTCAACTTTTGAGCACATAGGGGTCATAATACACATGTTTGAGTTGGTGGCATGGTCTGGGAGGTTGTGCAAGTGGGATTTTGAATAAATGCTCTTGGTTTGGCATGGAATTGAGGTTTTTGTGGTTTGCTATGTTGGAAGGGTTAACCTAGGAATAAATTGTGGTTTTAGAGGTTTGAGGGCATAGGAAATGTTGCCTCAAGGTTTCAAGGGCCTGTGAGAAGTTTAAAGATATGTTGCTTTGTAATTTAGGCCTAATCAGCCTAAATAGGTCAGCGTAGAAGGGGTGATTTTAGGAGGTTGGTCCAAAAGACTTATTTCTGACTTTGGGATAGGTGCTACAACTCTGAAATGGGTGTCTAAAAGCATCATATTTTTTTAGGTGTCTTGGAGAGTATTTGAGTAAAAGGCTAAAAACTAAGTTTGCACTACTACCAGGATTCATGGGTGAAATTGAGAAATGGTGCTCTTGATTGTTGTCTAACTTGCAAGATTGTTTGAATTGATTTAAAATACCATTTTAATCTTTTTATATGCCTCTTGAAGGAAAGTTGTCAATTTGATTGAGTTTGAGCCTCATGGTCTGCTCAATCCCTTAAGAGTTTGAAGTGCAAAATGACTACAAACTTCAACATGATGTTACTCAGACACCGTGAGGCTTATAAACTTCTCGTCAGATCCTATGGGATTATGTTGTTCCCCTCTACAATAACCTTTCTCAGTTTTTTCTATCTTAGAAGTGTTTCCCTGTGGCGGCAAGATTTTTGTTAGGGAAAAAGTTGTCAAATGCAAGTAGTGAAAAGTTGCAAAGTGGTGCAACTTTCATTCTGCAACTCGTGTGACCAAACTAACTATTCCAACACATCTGAGTGGGTACATTTACGCTAGGCATGGTCCTCTTTCACACCCAAATGCGCTAAATCACTCCGAGCTATGTTGAATCCCTTAAGAGTCTGAAGTGCAAAATGGTTGCAAACTTCAGCATGACATTACTCAAACACCGTGAGGCTTAGAAACTTCTCATCAAATCCTATGGGATAATTTTGTTCCCATCTACAATAACCTCTCTCAGTTTTTTCTATCTCAGAGGAATTTTTCTGTGGCGGCGAGATTTCTCTTGGGGAAAAAGTTGTCAAATGCAAGTAGTGAAAAGTTGCAAAGTGGTGCAACTTTTGTTCTGAAACTCGTGTGACCAAACTAACTGTTCCAACGCATCCAAGTGGGTATTTTTACGCTAGGAATGGTCCTTTTTCACACCCAAACGCGTCGAATCATTCTGAGCTACGTTCAACTGGTTGAATCCCTTAAGAGTCTAAAGTGCAAAATGGCTGCAAACTTCAACATGGCATTACTCGGAAACTGTGAGGCTTAGAAACTTATTGTCAAAGCCTATGGAATCGTGTTGTGCCCCTCTATAATAACCTCTCTCATTTTTTTCTATCTCAGAGGTGTTTTCCTATGGCGGCGATATTTCTCTTGGGGAAAAAGTTGTCAAATGCAAGTAGTGAAAATTTGCAAAGTGGTGCAACTTTCGTTCTGCAACTTATGTAACCAAAATAATTGTTCCAATGCATCTTAGTGGGTATTTTTATGCTAGGAATGGTCCTCTTTCACACCCAAAAGAGCTGAATCGCTCCGAGCTACGTTCAACCGGCTAAATCCCTTAAGAGTCTAAAGTGCAAAATGGCTACAAACTTCAAAATGACGTTACTCGAACACCGTTAGGCTTATAAATTTTTTGTCAAAGCCTATGGAATTGTGTTGTTCCCTTGTACAAAAACCTCTCTCAGTTTTTGCTAGCTCAGAGGCGTTTTCTTGTGGCGGCGAGATTTCTCTTGGAGAAAAAGTTGTCAAATGCAAGTAGTGAAAACTTGCAAAGTGGTGCAACTTTCGTTCTACAACTTGTGTGACCAAAATAATTATTTAAAGGCATTCAATTGGGTATTTTTACGCTATGAATGGTCCTATTTCACACCCAAACATTTTGAATCTCTCTGAGCTACATTCAATCGATTGAATCCCTTAAGAGTCTGAAGTGCAAAATGGTGCAAACTTCAACATGACATTACTCGAACACCGTGAGGCTTAAAAACTTCTCGTCAGAGCCTATGGGATTGTGTTGTTCCCCTCTACAATAACCTCTCTCAATTTTTGCTATCTTAGAGGTGTTTTCCTATGGAAATGATATTTCTCTTGGGGAAAAAGTTGTCAAATGCAAGTATTGCAAAGTTGCAAAGTGGTGCAACTTTCGTTCTACAAATCGTGTGACCAAACTAACTTTTCCAATGTGTTCAAGTGGGTACTTTTACGCTATGCATGGTCCTCTTTCATACCCAAATGTGTTGAATCACTCCAAGCTATGTTCAACTGATTGAATCCCTTAAGAGTCTAAAGTACAAAATGGTTGCAAACTTCAACATGACGATACTCGGACACCGTGCGCTTCAAAACCTCTCGTCTGAGCCTATGGGATCATGTTGTGCCCCTCTACAATAACCTCTCTCAGTTTTCACTTGGAAGGAAAATAAACATGTCTAATTCAAGAGAAATTTCGCCTAATCTTGGCAAGGCACAAGCAAAGTCTTCCATGCCCATGGTAAAGGAAAATATTGAAGATGATGCAAAGTCTGCTTGGGAAAGAAAAGGTATGTCCAAACTACTATCAAGTCCACCCTTGGCTTGAATAATTCTTTTCCAAGACAAAGGTAAAGCCTGCCCAACTCAAAGCATACATGGAAAAGACAACGTAAAGTCGGCCCAGCTCAAAGCATACATGACAAAGAGAACTTAAAGTCCACCCCAAGCTGAAAATAGGAGATGGAAAACATATCTTGAAGTCTGCCTTAGGCCAAGATCAAAGGGGGCATCCAACACACTTCTCATCATCTTCCAACCAATCAAATTGTTCCAAGCTAGCATGCTCAGGTTCAATGAACCTGACACTTCATAATGCAACAAATTTTTATTGTTGGTTTATATTTAGCATAAGGACAAGTGTGCCCAAATGTAATTTTTGCATTGGTCGAGAGGTAGTTAGTTGTGACAAACCCTAATTAGGGTTTTATTTTGTAATCTCGGCCGTTGATTTTAAATCAATCTTGACCATTGAATTGTATTTGAGGAGCCTATAAATTGAGCTCACCCCTCATTTGTAAAACATGGGAGCATCCACCGCATACTACCAGTTCACTACCTTGTCTATGCTTCCATTACTATTATGCTTTGATAGATTTTTTTCCAAGCATCCATCACTTGTCCGGAAGCACTTGTTGTAGGCTCCTAGCCATAGTAGAAAGATAGTGAGCTGTTTGATAAAATGCTTTGGTAGACATGTATGAAAAATACAGTAGCATAGAAAAGGTAGTAATCTATTTGAAAAAATGCCTCAAAGAAATGTGGTCTCATGGTGATGGAATTCCATGACAATCTAGGGAATTTTATTTTCATGGCATTCCATCACCATGAGACCGCATTTCTTTGAGGCATTTTTTCAAATAGTTTGCTAGCTTGTCTATGCTATTGCTTCTTATTATGCTTTGATAGATTTTTTCCAAGAATCCATAGCTTGTTTGCAAGCAACTATTTTAGGCTTTTAGCCATAGCAGCAAGCCAGTGAATTTTTTGGTAAAATGCTTTGGTAACCATGTACAAAAAATGTAGTAGCATAGACAAGGAAATGAATTGTTTGAAAAAATGCCTCAAAGAAACATGGTCTCATGGTGATGGAATGGCATGAAAATCCATAGCAATTTGCATGCCATGGCATTCCATCACCATGAGACCACATTTCTTTCAAGCAGTTTTTTCAAGCAGTTCATTGCCTTGTCTATAGCATTGCTTGCTATTATGATTTTGATAAAAAATTTCCAAGCATCCATAGCTTGTTCGAAAGCACTTTTTTTATGATTTTAGCCATAGCAACAATCCAATGAACTGTTTGACAAAATACTTTGGTAGAAATGTATGAAAATTGTGGTAACATAGACAAGGCAGTGAACTATTTGATAAAATACATCAAAGAAATATGACCTCATAGAATGCCATTATAACAAATTGCAATTGGAAGATGCTCCTACTTATTAGTTATGCAATGTGAAGTAATTGCATAACTGCTTAAGTTGACTTTGTAAAAACTATATTGTAATTGAAATTTTGTCATCTATCAGCATCTAGTTATTAGTTATGCGGTGTGAAGTAATGATTTGACTTTGAAAGATGTGCAATAAAATGTAATCAACAATATGAATAGAAACTACAAAAAATTATTTTTTACAATTCATTAGTTAAAATATTTATTTTATTTGCTCTCTATATCTCTATATGCTATGGAAATACCTTTCAATTTCAAAATAAATATATTTTATCTCTTGTTCTACATTTTTTTATGTTTTTTTAAATATGATTTTTTCCCGACTTTTTAAAAAACTCTTATACTTTTGTTTTGTCAAAATTTTCCCCAAAATATTTTTGTTGCTATGCATTCAAAGCATGAATCATACACGTGAATACACACACTATACATGATGTATGCATGTGAATAAGTGAAGCATACATGCGAATAAGTGAGGCACAAGTAATTGAAGCATTCCAAAGGATACAAACCACCAGGAATGAAGCTTATTTACACAATACACTTTAGATGGAGCTTATTGAGCAATCGACAGTAATTAATTAAGCATTAGATGTAAACAAAGTCCATGCCTACAACATTCAAGCATACAATTTACACAATACGCATGATAACATCATTCAAGAATGGCAGTAGCAAAATAAGATTTTTTTAATCAAAAGGTCGTAAGGTATATACAATGATATATATTGATAAAAGTATATAAAATATATCCAAAAAAGACATACATGCTTAGTACAAAGGAGCCATATTATGGACATAAAATGTCACGTATATATCGCTTGTACAAAATATATGTTCCAAAATTCCACATAGGCATACAACAAACAACCCTAATACAATCATTTCCCTCTAGGGGAAGGAAATAGATCCCGTGTTGCCTTCAAATTTTGGTTGGATGGAGTGACTGTTGGTTCTCTGGTCTTTCGCACATGCTCGCTAGTCCTCCTCTCTTGACTCTGGACCTTCAACTGATACCATAGAATGTAAAGATGTTAATTCATAGAAATTGAATTTTGGAATCACATATAACAAAATGTAATCACTTACTGCATATAGATAGTCATCATTCACATTTACATCATTATTACGTCCATGATTTGGAGTGACAACCACCTATAGCAACCATCAAGATAGAAAGTAAGCTACACAAAAGTATCATGAAAATTTTCTATAATAGACCATAAAAGAGAAAATATAATGTCAAATCGACATATCTGTTGCATACCTCTCTCAATGGATCAAAACTGGCTATTGTTGCAGCAACTCCATGGTCCATCGTGCCACCAACATCACTAGGGTTGTCTGATGTCAACATATGAAAATGGTAAATGAAAGAGTAAATGGTAGGGTGAACTATTAAATGTTAATGGGATGGGATTAGAAAGGAATAAAGGAACAAAAAGTGAATTAGGAGAAGATAATGTGACACGATCAAGGAATACAAATGCAATGTTTGTCTTTCTCATTAGTTTTTTAGATTTGTATATGCAAAATTATGAAAACTAGCCAACATTGTTTTACAACACCATTATTGAATAAAGGATACCTGAGGGTAAGGTCCTTGAGGAAATGAATTGCGATGTGTGGAGATCGAAGGTCCACCAGGAAACTGATTGAAATCCAAAGCATGTTATGAGACAAACATTCAAATATGAAATTCAACTGTTCAAATGCAATAATAATATCTTTAATACTATTTGCATACCTATGGACTCAACATCGAGAATGAATAAGGGTTTTTAGGAATGGGGCACATCTCATGAACACTCCAACCCTGAAATTTTATAAAATCAAAATTCTACTAATTTACTTATTTTTAAAATTCAAAATATAATTTAATAAACAACACTAAATGAACTTGCTGAATTTTACTTTATTGTCAATGTCGAATGTATCATTCAAAAAATTGTCTGTGAAAGCCATCGCCTCTACAACTGATGTAGGTTGTGTAGCTGCATCCCAAGTACTCCAATAATCGTATGTACAAACTGCACCACAAGCACCACAATGGTGGGGTGGAGCTTGGGGCCTACACGTCTCCTCCACACCAAGCTCTACTAGAGGCCTCACAAATTGTAAATGGTCTAGGTGAGTGAGCCAATCAAATCCAGCATGTCCACCTCTACACTATCCTTAACAATGGAAGGAACGGTGACATGCTCCACCATGGGTTTGGCCAAGGGTCTCGGTGCCAACTGTGGATTACGTCGTGCAACAGGATGTGTGGATCCCCCACCTCTACCTCGAAATTCTAAGATGTCAAAATGATTTGGAATCTTATTGAGGATAAACTCACAATACAGTTTCCTCAAAAATTATTGTGGTACCTCATGGTTATTGCATGGAGGTTGGTCAAATACCATCCACCACCGCTCCCAAAATTTATTTTTAATTAACTCATGGTGGCACCAATGGATGGGGAACCTCCTGCATGTATGAGACAAAGGTGCGTTGGTTTTCGGGTCTATAAATAGAGCACACAAGTCGGCTTTACTAATTTTTTGTTTTGTAACATCTACATATGACAAACCTCTAGCATACTATTGTCTCATCTCATGCCTCTTATTTGACCAAAAATTTATTTTCTCGCTCATTTCTCCTACATGAGATACAATTGACTTTAATGATTCAACAATCCCTCTCCTATAAGGGTGGGTTTCGGCATGCTTGGTTAATCTTCCAATTAATTGTTCAATGTCTCTTTTATTGTTTTCAATTTGATTTAGAATATTTTCTTGTGTTCCTTGAGGATGCCTATGAATTGATGGAGGGGTTTCAGGTTGTTCTTGAATAGGAGGCTCTTCCTAAGGGGGTGACTATGAATTCTCAAAGTTTTGAGGTGGAGATTCATTCCCTGATAATTAGAACAAAATTTTATTATAAAAACCTATTTCAATCAGCATTCTAAATCAAATTCAAAATAAAAATAAATTGAATAAAAATACATACCTCTTCGCAATCTTTGACTTCTCTGACATGTTGGTGGCATCCTCGTGAAAGATAGCAAGCTAACGATGCAAATAATGGATGATATTTGTCGAGCGCGAGTTGCAGACCTCCAATCCTCCAAGCCAAGCCATGGGTTGAAGACAAATGAGGGTTTGAAATACAATTTGGGCTTTTTATTTTTCTTTTCCATTTGGCACATGCCAAATGACTTGGATTCATTTGGCATGCACCAAATGGCCAATTTCGGCCTTTTTTTTCAAAGTTTTACAATTTGACACCTAAATTGTGTCACAGATTGGTGCACTTACCCAAACGGTTCTTAAACCCTATACCCTCTATCTCTCTCCCACTCCATCCCTCTCTCTCTCTCTCAAGTCTCTCACTCCTTCCCACTCTCCCTCTCTCCCCTCTACCCTTGACCCTTAAACCCTAAACCCTTCTACCCTCTACCCTTTACTAGGTTAAACCCTAAACCCTGTACCCTCTATCTCTCTCCCACTCCCTCCTCTCTCTCTCAAGTCTCTCCCTTTTTCCCACTCTCCCTCTCTCCCCTCTACCCTTAACCCTGAAACCCTAAGCCCTTGTACCCTCTACCCTTTATCTCTCTCCCACTCCCCCTCTCTCTCTAGTATCTCCCTCCTAGACCCACTCTTTGTCTCTCTCTCTCTCTCTCACTCACTCCTATCTATAGATCCCCTCTACCCTCTACCTTTAAGCCTTAAGCCCTTAAACCCTCTCTCTCTCACTCACTCACTAATTCTATCTCAAGCTCTCCTCTACCCTTAACCCTTGACCCTTAAACCCTAAACCCTTCTACCCTCTACCCTTTATCTCTCTCCCACTCCCCCTCTCTCTCTCTAAAGTATCTCCCTCCTACCCCCTCTCCCTCTCTCCCTCTACCCTTAAAACCCTAAACCCTTGTACCCCCTACCCTTTATCTCTCTCCCACTCCCCCCTCTCTCTCTCAATTATCTCCCTCCTACCCCCTCTCCCTCTCTCCCCTCTACCCTTAACCCTTAAACCCTTGTACCCTCTACCCTCTATCTCTCTCCCAAGTTCACATGCTCACTCTCTCTCAAGTCTCTCCCTCCTACCTACTCTACCTCTCTCAAGTATATCTCTCTCACTCACTCCTATCTCTAGATCCCCTCTACCCTCTACCCAAGTAAGCAGGTTAAACCCTTAAACCCTCTCTCACTCACTCACTCACTCACTCACTCCTATCTCGAGCTCCCCTCTAGCCTTAAACCCTAAACCCTTAAACCCTCTATCTCTCTCCCACTCCCTCCACATCTCTCTCTCAAGTCTCTCCCTCCTACCCCTGCACTCCCTCTCTCTCCCACTCCCTCCATATCTCTCTCTCAATTCAATGATATGGGCCTTCCATAAAATTTTCCAGCCATAGCTGCCATTCTCTCCAGATGAAAAATTCCATGTAGGCATTATAAAAAACATAAGAATAGTTAAAGAAAACCCATAAGCACAAAGCTAACGAATCTTCAACTTCACTGCTTAGGTGGTTTAAAGCATGAGAACAAAATAACCTTCTGGGTATCTAAATCTTATACAGTATATGATTAAATCTTATACAGTATATGATATGAAGCAATTTCATCATGGTGGGAAAATCACTGCACTAAAATGATTTCTAGAGGGAATAAAATCTAGGAGGTTCGTAGGGTTGTAAATAAATTAGAATTAGAATAGATATAGCTAAAAAAGGAGTGAGTCATTATCATTTTAACCATAGTTTGCATTTGAGAATACAAAAATATGAAATATGCATCATTAAATTAGTTAGGTTGTGCAAACAGACTTCAACCGAATATTCTCAATAAGTAGTTGCTACTCTTGAAGACTAACTTTTGCAATAACATCAGGTCCTGCGTAGTTGGTGCATATGGGATTTTTGAATTTTTTGAGGAGTATGCATGTGATAATGCTTCTTTTTGGGATGGTTATCTTCCTGCTCATCACCAGATCCATTCCCTTCCATGTTGTCACTGCCAGACCTGCTCTCATACTCTTCATCTCTCTGTAGATCCCAAGCTGAGACTCTCCACCACTGCTGCCAAACATGTCTCCTTTTCCTTCCAAGTTACTTGTTTGTCTAACAATTCCCATCATAAATGTATACTTACTTATATCTATAAACAAACAAAATTATCCTAAGAAAATCAAATTAATACGCATTTCCACATCAATACCCATGTTTTTATGATTTACAGTTGAAGAGAACACCTACCAACGTCAAGGAGACCTTGGGTGTGAAGCTGTAGATGTTCATGTTCATATTAGACCTTGGTTGAGGGGCAACGAAACAAGGTTGTGCCTTTCCAATATTGTTAGATGAGATCTCAAAGAAAAACCTTTTGTTTGAATCGTTCTTGCCCTCAACGAAACTACCCAATTATCTAAAACTCATCCCAAAATGCTTTTCAACTGTTTCTAATATATATACTTTTTAATTATATACTTTTAATATTATAATAATAACAATTATATATTATAATAATAATATATAATTAATAATAATGATATATTATTATTATAATATATTGTAATAATAATATATAATTAATAATAATTATATAGTATTATTATAATATTATTATTACTATAATAATATATAATTAATAATAATTATATATTATTATTATTATAATATATTGTAATAATAAGTATATTATATATTATAATATAAAAAGAATATAATTTAGATTTATATTAATATTATATATTATAAAATACAACTATTAAAAAATGGGAAAACAAAAAAAAATAAACTAGAAAACAAAACAAAAAAATGGTAAAATGGATTCATGTCAGGGGGTTCAACCGAACCTATTTTCTAGGTTCGACTGAACCCCCTTAAATTACATTTTTTTATTATATTTCAAAGTGGTTCAGTCGAACCCATGTTCGATCAAACCTATGTTCGACCGAACATATTTTCTTGGTTCGACCGAACCACCCTTTTTTCACCTTCACCCTCCCAAGCACCAAAATTGTCCAGAATTTTACATTTTGAAGCTCGATTTGAGAATGATAATGGAGGAGACTTCACAAACCCAACTAGTATCAAGTAGCCCTGAAATGGAGGAGACTTCACAAACCCAACTGGTATCATGTAGCCCTTAGAATGAGCTATCCAATGAATATAATTTTAATATGTTTTGGTTTTATTATCTATTTGTTTTTTAAGTTTTATTAAATATAGGTTTTTCACTGAAAATGAAGCTCTTTGTTCTGCACATGTGGAAAAATAGAAAATTATCAAAAAAAAATTGAAAAATATGAGTGCACCAGATATTGGAGTCCTTCATCCAACAAAAAAAAAAATTGATACATACAATAAAATTTATGAGTTATACGGTCCCGCTATGTCTAAATTATAATTGGTTTGACTTTGAAACTTGACTAAAGAAAAAATATTCAATAAAAAACTATCTAACCAAGTGGAAGCACTAGATATCAGAGTTACAAATCTAAATTCGAAAGAATTATAATTTTATCCTTCAAGGAAAAAAATTTATGTGTTATACGGTGTGAGTCACTTTTTAAAAATGTCATTTTCTGAAAAAAAACTAGTTTTTGTGGGAGATGGAAAAAGAAGTGCAATCTAATTCCAAAAAATTTGAAAAATATATTTTTAGAATCTACAGACAAAATGTGGAGAGACTCTAGTATGCATCATTTTCAAATTCCTCACGGTTTATCCGCTATAGGTGCCCGAATGTGAAGATTTAGTTAAAAATAATAATTTTAGTGTCCATTTTGGCCAAAAATTATAAACCACTATTGTGGAATCACCCCTTGGTTAACCAATTGATGATAAATGGAGAATCAATGGAAGAGAAAAGGATTGTAGAGAAAATCCTCAAAATTTTACCCACAAAATTTGATCCAATATTGATTGCCATTGAAGAGGCAAAGGACCTCTCAAAAATGATAGTTGATGAGTTAATGGGTTCACTTCAAACCCATGAGAAGCACCTAAATAGGTCTGCAAATTCTTCCTAGGAGCAAGCTTTCAAATCTCAAGCCAATGTGAGAGGCAGGGGAAGAAGAAGAAATGGCAGAGGAAAAGGTCAAAGGGGTAGAGGTAGAAGCAACTCTATAAGAGGAGGCTCAAACAATCAAGAGGAGGCTAGCACCTCCCAATTAGACTTCCAAAACACAAAGAAGAACAACAACTCAAATTAGAGGAATGATAAAAGCAATGTGCAGTGTTACTACTATCACAAGTATGGTCACTATGCAAGTGAATGTAGGAAGAAACAGTGTGACCAAGGGAGTCAAAATGAAAATGTGGCAAATGAGAACAAGGTTGAAAACAAAAAATAATCACAAGTGTTTATTGCATGCAATCTTGTAGAACAAGGTAGTGCTGAAGTTTGGTATTTGGATAGTAGTTGTAGAAACCAAATGAGTGGTAATAGAAATGTATTTGTCTCCATAGACCACAAAATTAAGCCTGAAATAAAAATGGGGAACAATGAGAAGGTTACAGTCATGGGTAAGGGCATATTGTGCCTACAAACCAAGCATAGCGAAGAAAGACAAATCCATGACGTCTTCTATGCCCCATGTATGAAGCACAATCTCTTGAGCATTAGACAGATGGTCCAAAATGGTTATAGAGTGCTAATGGAGAAAGGGGAATGCATCATCTATGACAAGGATGGAAGCAAGAAAGTTATGGAAATGGTTCAAATGACAAAGAACTAGATGTTTCCCCTCAAAATGCAAATCTCAGCACAGTCAACAGGCCTGCAATAGTCAGCCTTCAAAACAGTCATTCAAGACCCATAAAAGCATTGGCATTTGAGGTATGGGAATCTAAGCTATTCTAGTTTAAGTCTTTTAGCTAGAAAAGATATGGTTAGGGGCCTACAAGCAATTGTAGAGCCCAATGGAAAGTGTGAAGCATGCATCCTAGGTAAAGAACATAGGAAGCCCTTTCAATCAGGGCATTCTAGAAGAGCAAGAGCACCACTAGAGCTAGTGCATTCAAATTTGTGTGGTTCCATGAAGACCCTAGCCCTAGGTGGAAATGTTTATTTCATGACACTCATAGATGAATATAGTAGAAAAATTTGGGTGTATTTTTTGAAGAACAAATCAGATGCATTTTAGAAGTTCAAGGAGTTTAAGGCCTTAACTAAAAAATCAAAGCGGACACTCTATCAAAGTCCTCAGAATGTACAAAGGGGGAGAGTACATCTCTCAAGAGTTTGTGAACTTTTACAAGTCTCAAGGCATTCAAAAATAGCTCACAGCCCAATATACTCCACAACAAAATGGAGTGGTTGAAAGAAAGAATAGAATCATCACACAGATGGTAGCAAGCATGCTGAAGGAAAAAGATTTGTCTAATGAATATGGTGTGATGTTGTAGCAATAGTGGTCTACATTTTGAATAGGTGCCCCATGAAATCCGTTCGTGATAGGATTCCACAAGAAGTGTGGACAAAATGCAAATGGAGTGTTGAGAATTTGAGAATATTTGGACGTGTGGCATACATGCACTTGTGCCAAAAGAGAAAAGGCATAAATTTTATGAAAAAGGTGAAAAATGCATTTTGATAGGCTATAGTGAAGAATCCAAAGCCTATAGATTGTACAATCCCATCACCAAGAAAGTGGTGATCAACAAGGATGTTGAATTCATTGAAAATGAGTCATGGGATGGAATGGTGGACAACAACATAGGTATTTTTATCTCAATACCCTTTGAGGATGAAGAAGCTACAGAAGGCAGATGCGTTAGAACTTTATAATAAGGTAACAGTTCAGAAAATAGTAGCAGCAGCTCCAAAACTTTCAGCAGAACAATTGCTCTGGAAACTTTCAGCAGGGTAGTTGTGTCAAAAATTTACAAAAAAAATCTTCTTCTTCATTCCAACAGTCAAGCAGCTCTAGAAATTCTAACCCTACAATTGCATCATTGATGCCACGAAAGACTAGAAGCATGAGGGAAATTTATGACAGCACAAGGTATGATGATTTTGATGACAATTTAAATTTTGCTATGTTTTCCTATAGTGATCTAATGTATTTTGAAGAAGTTGTGAAAAAAGAAAAATGGTGTAAGGCCATGGATGAAGAGCTAGACGATATAGTGAGAAACAAGACATGGGAGCTCATTGATTTACCCAAAGGGAAATTAGTCATTGGAGTTAAATGGGTCCATAAGACCAAATGTACTATTGATGGTAAGGTTGAGAGGCATAAGGCAAGGCTGGTTGTTAAGGGATACAAACAATAGTCTAGAAGAGACTATGATGAAACATATGCACCAATTGCAAAGTTGGAAATAGTGTGGGCAACCCTAGCAATTGTAGCCCAACACAAGTGGAAAGTATTTCAAATGGATGTGAAACCGGCCTTCTTGAATGGAGTTATGAAAGAAGAGGTGTATGTGGAGCAACCACCTAGCTACGAAGTCCGAAGGCAAGAAGACAATGTCTATAGGCTCCGAAAATCTCTCTATGGGCTGAAGCAAGCACCATGGGCATGGTACAGTAGAATTGATTCATACCTTCTAAGAAATGGATTTAGAAAAAGTGGTAGTGAGCCCACACTCTACATCATGGCAGCCAATGGTGAGATTCTTATTGTTGTTTTGTATGTAGATGATTTAATTTTCACAGGGAATAGTAATCTTTTCATTGCTAATTTCAAAGAGGCAATGAAAAATGAGTTTGAAATGACAAACCTAGGTTTACTAAAATATTTTCTAGGCATAGAGGTCCAACAAATAGAGCATGGCATCTTTATTTCACAAATAAATTATGCCAAACAAATCTTGAAGAGATTTAGAATGTTGGATAGCAAACCAACCCCAACCCCAATAACTACAAGTCTGAAATTAAGCAAAGAGGATAGCAACAGTGATGTTAACCCAACCCTCTACAAGAGCATGGTTGGAAGCCTCATGTATTTGACAACAACAAGACCTGATTTGATGTATGTGATTAGCTTGATTTCTAGGTTCATGGAGCAACCTAGGGATGCACACTGGCAAGCAGGAAAAATAATTCTAAGGTGTGTCAATGGCATGAAAGACTATGGCATTATGTATACCACCTCCAATGAGTTTCAGCTAGTTGGTTATAGAGACAATGATTGGGCAGGAAATATAGATGATAAGAAGAGCACATCAGGATATTTGTTCCACATGGGTTTAGGAGCAATATCATGGGCATCAAAGAAGTAGCCCATAGTTTCTCTCTCCACAGCTAAAGTGGAGTACATAGTAGAAAATGCAACAACATGTCAGGCTACTTGGCTTAGAAGGATCCTTGCATATTTCAATAAGCAGCAAGAAGATGGTACAACCATATTTTGTGACAACGTGTCTTCTATTGCTTTGACTAAGAATCCCATCTTTCATGGACGAAGCAAGCATATTGAAATCCGCTACCATTTCATAAGGGAGTTGGTGGAGCATGGAGAGATTAAACTTCAATGTTGCAGATCTGAGTAGTAGCTCACTAATATTTTCACAAAGCCATTGCCAAAAGACTCCTTTGAATGCCTAAGAGATAGGCTTGGTATGAAGGAATGTGTCAGAACTTTATTTTTGGAAAACTCAGAAAAGTGTCGATGCATCAAAACTTCAGTTAAGAAAAGCGCTAGAAATCTAGATAGGTCCAAGCAAGATAGCTCCAGAACGCAAAACAAGTGAAAACAAGTTTTCTCTAGTGCTCCAAAACTTTTTCTCCAGAAATGTTGTGCCGAAAGTTTTGAAGAGTGAAGAAAAATAAGAACTTTTGCATCAGAAACTTTGAATGGTGATGAAAAACAAAATGGCTCAAGATTAAGGGGGAGTGTTGGAATATCTAATCTTGAGAAGCAACAGGAAAGTGCATTTAATGCACAGTCAGATGAGATCCATTTTGGATCGTTCCCCACATTTTCATTGTTAGATATTTGTTGTCCCAATTAATGTGTTTGGCAGCAATTTATTTTTGGTAGGTGAATTTGAATTTGAGCGGCGACTTTGGAAAAAGGCAAGTAAGACAAAAGCAAGAATAGAGAATGTTTTTTGAGTTAGTTTTTGCAATAGGAGAACAAGGAGGAATGTTCAACATAACATAACAAAGAACAAGGGAATGTTCAAGAGAACCTACAGTAGCATAAGACTTTGACAGAGAGCAATGCTCCAGAATATCACTAGCACCCAGCAACACACATAAAGCTCCAGTGTGCCAGGACATGCATAGTTTTGTGTATAAAGAATATATAGAGCTTTAGCTCTAATTTTTGTATGTAATCATTTTTGTTGTAATCTTTTGTGTATGAATGAAATAGAAAATATTCTACCTCCTTGTCTTGTGTTGTTTCCTTTGTTGTGTGTGTTTTCATCTTTTCCCACTTTAGCTGGGATCTTTTCCCAATAGATTCATTGGGTAATTGGAGTACTGATTCATTTGGTAATTGGATTACTGATTTATTGGGTAATTGAATTTTCAAAGTAGTCCTTTATACTGTAAACAAGGGGGATTTTATCAAGTTGGATTGTCATGGGTTTCACAAATAAAATAAAATTTTCAAAAAATTAGAAAATGATTCTTTTTTTATTGGTAATTAAGGGTGAATTCGTTAGGCTTCCAGCTCGGTTGATCAACCAACCTAATTTTCATCAACCCATTCACATAATATTTTTCTTGTTTTACACTATCATTGCTTGTGAAATTTTCCTGCTCTATTTTCCTCTATATAAGAGCTTCGACCAATCTGACATGTCTCACCAAAAAATTAGGTCCCAAATTCCAATATTCACATATCATAATAGTGTGAGTTTTGCTCTCTTACAATTTATAAGGACATAAGTTCTAATTCTTTTAAGAAAAATACATATTTATATTCAAAATTTATTTGCTTTAGTATTTGAAATTTCTTAAATCCAAATCCTTCTTGGAACTGGGCTACAATTCTTATGGATACTTTTATAATTATATTTTACAATTTATTCAAAGAAGGTGACAGAGGGCTATTGATATGGTGAGTTCTGAATGAAAGACCAAATGCTCATTAGAGTTGAAAAAACATATGATTGCAATTTTTGTTTTAAATTGGAAATTCATAATTGTATTTCTACCCTTCTCTTTTTCACTCACTAAATTGATCTTCATCTAAAAATATTATCTAATTGACATGATGAGTGACACATGCTCATTATATGTATGTATTTTCCAGTTGGACTTACACATAATGTATTTATTTTGATATATATTTATTGATATAGGCACTTATATCTATATGTGACTTACTAGTACATGTGGATATATATGATGTTTATTGATAAATGGACATTTTTATATGTAATTTAGTATGTGGATATATAAATTGAATATGAATTTGAATATAGATATTTATTTATATATAATTTTTAATATGTAGATATATAAACTAAATGTATGAATATATGAGAATTTATCTATATGTAATTTAGCATGTGAACATATAAATTGAATGCATGAATATAAACACTTATCTATGTGATTTAATTGTGAATATATAAATTGAATATCAATATAAACATATAGGATCATATCTACAACCTTTGAGACACGTGATGAAATGATGTAATCTATAAATGGTAGATGCAAAATAAATATATGATCGTATAGAATCTCTAAGAAATAACATCATGTAACAATGTAATCTATAAATGATGAGTCTGATATGAATACATATGATCCTATAAATAAATATATGGGATCAAATAGAATCTCTAAGACATAATATCATGTACACAATGTAAGATAACATAAGAAATTAAACATCAATAAATAGAATTGTATGTAAAATCTCCAACACATAATGTATTCTATAATGAAATATATATACTCAATCATATAAAATATCTAATACATAACATCATGTAACAATGGAATCTATAAATGATGAATGTGATATGAGAATATATGATCTTATAGATCAATATGTAGGATTAGATACAATATCTAGTACATAACACCATGTACACAATGTAAGATAACATATAAATTGAATATGAGTATCGTATATTGATATATAGGATCATATAGAATATCTAATACTGATCATATAACAATACAAGATGGCATATAAATTGAATTTCAATAAATAAGATCATATCTAGAATCTCTAAGACATAATGTATCAAATATTGAAGCTCATATACTCATTCATATAAAATATCTAAAAGATAACATTATGTAACAATATAATCTAAAAATGATAAATTCAATATGAATATATATTATCCTACGGATTAATATGTAGGATCATATACAATCTCTAAGGCATAACCTATAAATTGAATATTAATATATAATTTATATCTAAATCCAAAAGACATAATGTTTCCTATATTTAAGTTCATATAATAATTCATACATAATCTCTTAAAGACTTAACACCATATAACAATGTAACCTATAAATGATGAATTCAATATAAGTATATATGATCTTGTACATACCAATATATAAGATCATATATAGTCTCTAAGACATAAGATAATGTAAAAAATGTAAGATAACATATAATTGAATATCAATATATATAATCATATCTAGAATCTCTAAGACATAGTGTATCCTATATTAAATTCCATATACTTACTCACATAGAATATATATGCATAGCATCATATGAAAATTTAATCTATAAATGATGAATTCAATATGAATATATATGATCATATAAATCAATTAATAGGATCATACATAATCTCTAAGATATAAAATCATGTAACAATTTATTCTATGTGGAGGTTTTTGAATTTATGGTCTAGTTCACACTTTGTTTCTTTGAATGAAGCAATGTCTTGCTATTCCACGTGATCGGTTTCACATGTTTTGTTGTTTTATTTCCTTTAATTTTTTTTGTGGGCTCCAACACATGATTTCCTTAGTAGGGGTCCTAGGGGGACCCCCTGGTCTCCCCAATTTTTGGCATAGATGTGGATATGGGAATCTTTGCTTCTCTTTTCAAGGGGGAGGACCTTGTTTCGTTTGTGGAAAAAGTTATCAGACAACATTCCCCTCTCCCCAATACACATCATGTCCCTCGTCTCTATTTTTAGAATGAAGTTCTTGTGATAGATATTCCCGATGATCTTCTCAAAGTGATGCTAGTGAAAATGGAAAATTGCCTTATTAGTAAGTTCCTTGCTTTTAGACCCAATATTGACCAAGTTAGGAAATGAGCCTTATTGACCTAGAAACTTAAAGGCAGCATCATCGTAAGTGTTATGGTCAATGACCTATTTTTATTTAAATTTTTCAATAAGGAACATCTGGTGAAGATTCTAAATAGGGGCCCTTGGTCTCTAGACAAAAATTTCAAGAACTTCATCTCCTTGTGTAAATGGAAACTAGGTTTTATCTCTGACAAGGATGTAGCAATTTTTGCTCCTACGTAGATCTATATGCCTATTTTTCCTTTGGAACTCTATAGCTACAATATGTTCCAAAGCATTACCAACTCATTTGGCTAGTTGTTGACAGTCAACAAAGTTACCATCAAAAAATCCAAATTGGTTTTTGTGAGAATGTGTCAATGTTGCTACCAACATAGTTCTTCCCTCCAAGATCACTTTAAAATCTAGGCTTGGGTGTTGGATGAAACCTATTGTGTATGAGAAAGTTGGAATATTTAATCAGATCTATAACAAGTTCAACCACCTATGGAATAACTAGAAGATGATCCCATAATACTGGTTTACAATTCCCTTCACGAAGAAAAATTGTAAAAATGCTCCAAAGAATTTTTTTTGGGTTTTTAGGGTTTGAGTAAAGGGGGCGTTTGCATGAACCCAAAAAGGGGTTTGGTTGAAAACCCCCTTTGAGTGACCCATTTGTGATTTCATTCCCTTTGGCACATTTTTTTAATGAAAACAAAGGAAAATTGGGGGAACCTCCCTAGCAATTTTCTACAAAAAAAATCTTTTTTGAGCTTGGGTTGAAGATGAAAATGGAATCAACTTCATAAACCCAATTGGATGATGGTAGTCCTCGGAACAAGCTATCCATCAAATATAATTTTAATATATTTTGGTTTTATTATGTATTTTTTTGTTTAATTAAACAAAGGCTTTTCACTAAAAATCAAGCTCTCTATTCTGCACATGTGGAAAAATAGTAGATTATCAAAAAAATTTGAAAAATATGTTCATGCTAGGTATTGATGTCCTTGATCCAGCAAAAAAATAATAATTTTGATACATACAAAAAAAGTTATGTTGTATACGGTTTGCCTGTGTCTAAATTGTAATTGGTTTCACTTCAAAACTTAATTAAGAAAAAAAATTCAATAAAGAACTATGAAACCAAATGAACATGCTATATATCATAGTTACAAAACTAAATTAAAAAAAAAAAAGAATTTTATCCTTCATAGAAAAAAAGTTATGTTGTTTACGTTGAACATCACTCTTTAAAAATGGTATTTACTATTAAAAACTAGTTTTCAAAGGAGATGGAAAAAGAAATGCAATTTGATTCCAAAAATTTTAAAAATATTATTTAGAATCTACAAACAAATTTCACAAATCACTAGTTTGCATCATCTTCAAATTTCTCATGGTTTAGTAGCTATAGGTGCCCGAAAGTGAAGTTTTAGTAAAAACTTCAATTTAATGTCCAGTTTGGCCAAAAAGTGTAAACCACTATTGTGGGATCACCCTACAAAAACCAAGATTCTAAAAAAATTAAAGCCACCAAAATGTCACACATGGCTTTGAATGAAGTTCATGTTATGGCTAACAATGCTAAGGATCCTTTGGTCTCGATTGCCTTCCTTGTGGTCCCCTCTAGCCTGAGTGTTTTGGGGGACCAAATGATCCTTCCCCCCTTCGTATAGAGGGCTTACCCCCTAATTTTTTGGTGGAACCAGAAGCCCCCTCTCCCTCCAGAGTCCACATGGAGACCTTGACTTAAAAGCTACATAAGTATCTCTAGTTGAGCTCCTTGTTGGCACACATAAATTTTGTACCCTCTAAGGGGAGTGCTTGATTGGTGGCTAAGGATGATGATTTACTTCTATAAATTTGGTTGGATGCACAACATGCTGCTTAGATGCACTTGTAAGCCAAGAGTCCTGCTAAACCTAATGTAATCATGAAGTGTGACATGGGTAACTCTTTAAAGATGGGTTTTCTTTTGCCTCCTTAAGGTTCTTCATGCTATGTCTTGTTCATGTAGTTCTCTCCCTATTGTTGGAAGGTGTACCTCTAAGGTTGTGTCCCCACTTCCTCTAGTTGAGGGAGTCAATTTGGGGACTCCTTCTAGGGTAAAGGTTCCCATATCTGTTTCATGTAAGAATGATTCACCTCCTTATAATGTGAAGCCTATTTGTTTTTTGATGCTAGAACCTTCTATGTTTTCTTAGTCTCTTGTCCTTCAAACCCCTATTAATTTAGTTTCTGATGAGTGTCTATATATAGCCTCAAAAGGCTTGCAAAATGCTCTTATTGGTAGATTTTTGGGGAATGGACCAAATATTGACATTATTCATAGTTGGCCTTTTGACTATTGGTTTGCTTCTAGTTTGTTGAGTGTTAAGGCTCTATTGAATGGTTTCCTCCTTTTCTCTTTCAAAGCTATCAAAGACTTCTCTCAGGTCCTTTTAGGAAGTCCCTAGTTTTGGGGTAGGGCTTTTCTTTTCATGCAAATTTGGGTTGTTGGTTTTGATGCTACTAAGATAAAAAAAATCTCCTATTTGGTTTCATCTCCTAGAGTTCTTGTTGGGGTTCTAGGATGAAAGTATTATTTAGGGTATATCTAATTTTGTTGGTCAGTTACCATTAGTGATGTTATGAAAAATAGAACTAGTTTCTAGTATGCTAGATTTTGTGTTTGTGGAGAGGTTGGTATGAAATTTCCCAATAATTTCAAACTATATTCCAAGTGAATGGTGTTTGGAATTAGAAATTGCATTATGAGCCTTCATAGCTATACCACTTTTACAATGCAAGACATTTCTACTTGTCATGCCAAGACGTCCATGATATCTTGATTCATTACAATGTGTATGATTTACTCGAATGATCCTCTATCGACAAGGGGTTGGAGATGGATCTTGTTGAGCATGATCCCTCACCAATGGTGGTATTTTTGGAAAGGTTCAATGTAACCTTGACACTGATATTGGAATCCCTTATTACGACGTGATTGCTCCTAATGTTATGAGATTTTAGTCACATCTAGCCCCTCTTTTGAGGGATTTATTGAATTTTGGTTTCAAACCTCCTTGATTATCTTTTCTTGGTTTTGGGTCCTTCTAAATCCATTTTCTAGTTCCTTTCTCTTGTCAAAATAATTACTAGTCTTGTTGATTTTTCTCCTTGTTATTGGTTTTTGTTGTTGAATGAACAAGACAACTAAGAGGGGGGTGAATCAGTTGTAGCAAATTAAACCTTCAAAACCCTCAACAGTAATCAAATCTGCATGCATTCATTAAACCCTTATTCTATTAATGTGTTTAAACATGAAATGTATATTTAACATAAACTGAAATAGCAACACCATACACAAGTGAACACCAGATTTACATGGAAAAACCAATGAGGGTGTGATACCTTGGAATTCCTACTGCTCTAAATGTGTGAAATAACTAAGAAACATGAATAACAAAATACCAAGGACACCTCAAGATTAGCCAAAAGAGTAGTTCAACGAAAAGGAATGCAAATAAGATAAAACACAAACACTTTTACCTCCCTTGTTGTTGATACCTCTTTGATTGGCCCTTGTTTGGATTGGTTGTGTGCTCCTTAGATGATGGATTGAATGACTAAAATGCAAGCTTCAATATGCAAAATGATGAACAAAGATAGTTGAATGATTGAAAAAGGCTTGAGGATTCAAATGGACAGCATGTAGTTATGAGAGTGCAAAGTGTTGGAAATGCCCTTGAGGAGGGGGTATTTATAGAGGAACTTGAATTCTCTAGAGAATTCAAGGGTCAAGATTGATCCAACAAGGTCAAGATGAAGGGCTATGGTGGGTTGAGAACCCACAAGCCCTCACATCTTGACATGTGGAGGGTGAAGTGGACAAGAGGGTATGAGGTGGAGATGAGTTGTCAAAAAGGTACATGAGGTGGAAAAGGACATGCACCTTGGGGGATGAGAGGATTTCCACAAAAAGGGATTTCTTGTCCCCAAGTGGGAGTGAAAGGGACTTTTGAGGAATTTTGGAATTCCTCAAAAATCTACATGGGAAAGTGAAAGGTGGTTGGGGATATAAATGTGAATTAAAAATTCACACTCATAGGATGATCTAGAGGGTAAAAGGTGGGCTCCAAAAAGGTGGGACTTGGTCACATGTGGAGATTGTGACAAGTCCAAGGTTCTAGAAGCCTTGGGAGAATGGAATGTGAATTAAAAATTCACATTTAAAGGAGGAATCTAGAGCAAATAAATGTGAATTAAAAATTCACATAGGAAAGGGGGTTAACATCAAAAAGGAAAAATGGAAGAATTGACCAAAAAGGTGGTGCTAAATTTAGCTAATGATTTTGGTTAAGGTTGTGCAAATATTGGATTAGGCTAATTAACAGAAGATTAGAGGCAAGTGGCAAATGTAGGAGGATGTGACAAGGAGAGAGAAAGTGAGGAATTTTAAATTGATTTTTAAATCAAAAAGAGGAAGAATGACTAAATTAAATAAATTAGTGTATTTATTTAATTTAGAGAAGAATAAGGTAAAAGACAAACTATTAATTATTAAATTAAATACTTTATCGGTATAGGACAAAGGGTGTAATATTAATATTAATATGATAGACGTAAATGCAACAAATTTAATCATATGGAAGTGATTAAATTTAGGTGTCTACAGAGGGAAAAACCATGGTGAGGATTAGATCACAATATAAGTAATTGCAAAACCAGTACAATGGCTCACTGCTACAATAGGACACACTATCCAAAAAGGATCACTACTAGGGCTCACTACCACATAAAGAAATACAAGATAGAAGAAGATTGTTACATAGAGAATACTTCTCAATGCAATAGGGAATCCACCACAATTGCTCACACACTTCTACAATCTTGCTTGAATGATTTTGGATGCCTCCAACTCTCTGCCTTCAGGAACCCTAACACTAAAATTTGCACTGCTCTACTCAAATTCACATCACACACATCACTTGTATTGATCTTGCATCTATCTTGCTTCTCTCTCTTTCATACCTTCAACTCACAACAACACCACACTTATTTATATCAACCTCAACCTCAAAAACCTTCTCCAATGTCGACAACTAGCCGTTATACATACAAATTCAAAATAGGTCAGCACAAAACATTCTCGTGGTGGACAGGAATGAAGACAACCTACAAAATTCCTTTATTATGACCTAAATAGATCCCAACACACCTCAATATGCTTCTACAAGCCTCACATGTAGTGCTAACACAAGGTCGGCTAATACCTATGTTAAACACCATAATCATTTAGTACACGCTTCCTTAAATCAATTTGAGACTTCCGAACAATAGAAATCACTTGAACACAATCTAGAATAATCCACAAACTACTTGAGATTCATCAAATACTTCATCCAAGCTCGCATTATTCAAATACTTCAACTCAGAGCAACTAGTAAACCTTATTTACATACTGACAAATGAAACTCATGTTGTACAACACCAAATCAAGTAAAACCTTGGATACAAAAAGATATAAACATTATTAGAAACTTCCCAGATTTGCACAACCTGAAACCAAATAGTGGAGAAACATGAAGAAAATATCCCAGGCCACAAAAAACATCACTAAAAAATTGGTTCTCACACTGGTGAAAATATCTCACTTTGTACAACAATCCAAAAACCCAAATTATGAATATAACAACCTCTGAAAACCATGAACAACATATAAAATCCACACAGGAATAGGATCAATATAGAAGAAATGTGAAGCACAATACCGAAGCACAATATGAACACTTGCACAACACAGTTTACTCTGTTTATCAAATTTCTTCAAAAGCACTTGGAAACCAAGTACCAGAGACATCATCTCAACTCATTACTTTATACCAACTCATCTTCAAATATTGCACAACAAAAAGATAGCTCCATGTACTCACAAAAATTTCTCAATATATCAACTATACATGCACAACCTACATCAACCTATTTTCCTCTTTTTTAAAATTTTCTCAATATCCTCGACATCTTCATCGTGGAAAAACTTCCTTAACACACAATTGACATCAATGACAACACTAGTCAGTAGACTTCCTGTTGACATCAATGACAACACTTTTGTACTTGCAACACTTGTATATCTTCTTGGGAGACTTTCTTGGTTGGATGTTTCTTTCTATCTCACAACTTGTTAGTTTTGATTAATTTTCTTACTCTCTTTTGCCTCTATGGTTATTTTGTTATGGGATCAAGCCCTTCTCGATTTATCTTAATCAAAATATTTGAATTTAGTTTTTGATGTTATTATTTTGTTTGTACTCTCTTGTTGAGCTCTATATAGAGGTTTGTATTGGTTTTAAATAGGAATATTGTGTCTTAAATTAGTTTCCATTTCATTTTTCAAATTATTTCTTACATTTACCTTTTCTAATTGTAAAGTTAAGACACATTTTTTCAAAAATTAGTCACAAGATATATCATTTTTTCTTCCTTTTCTCTTGCAGTCATGTTTTTTCTTTCTCCATTTAATTGTTTATTTTAGTGATGCTTTTAGTTCTATTTTTATGGTCAATCGTTTTATTATAGTGGTTATTTTTTAAAATTTTATTCTAGTAGGTTTTTGTTTAGGTTTTATTGTAGTTTAGAGTTTAGTTTAAAATGTTATATTGAAGGAACTTATGGCATTTTAGTGTGAAAGTAAACTATAGATATATGTAGTTAGTGGTTGGATTTCTCAAATTTCAAGGTCATTTGGGTTCAAAACCATGACATTTAAGTCTCATTCCCAATCACACTCCCACTCCTGCAATATTTTTCACTCCCCTCTCAAACCATGCGCCCAAGAGGGAAATACAGACTTCAAAATTGAATTCCCATTTCCACGTCTCTTTCCACTTCCACTCCCTATATGGTCATATTCATTGATTCTTATAGACTTTAAAGCCTATCAAGGACTTGGAAAATTTGGTTCCAAGTCTGGGTTTCTCTTCTCCTTCTAATCTCTACTTGGGAAAACATTTTATTTATTTATGGACCGTGCACATCAAGTTTCACCAAGGACTTAGAGCCTTAGGTTCCAAGTCAACTTTCCTTCTATGCTCTACCTTTTTCTTTATAATACACCCTTCCTATTATTATCGTTTTAGACCCAAAGTCCTTATTGGAACTTAGAACATTAATTTCCAATTTCCCTATGAACTCTTCTCCTCAAAACATCATTCTCCCTTCACCCTTTTAGACTCTAAACCTCGAAAGGAACTTTAAATCATAGGTTCTAGTTTCAATTACCATTCCACTCCCAATCTTTGCAAGCCTAGGAAAATTTCTAACCTTTCCAAGTAATTGGAAGCTAAGTTCCAAGTTTTTGTTTTGTTATGTGACATAATTCTTAACAAGTCTTATCTCTAAGGTTATAGGTTTCATTTCCTCAACTCTTGGGCCCACCGATGACTAAAAATGCTTATATTTTTGGTAAAAATATCTAGTCCTTAAGATCATCACAAACTCTTTTAAGTGGTTTTTTGGCTTGAATAAGACCTCCTTTAAATACCTATCACCCTTAGAAGCCTAAATACTAGAAAATTATTATACAAACATGGATAATATATTAGGTTTCCTAGTCAATATGTAGGATGTTTGAAAAATTAGATAAATTTGACAAATTTCCTACAACAATGAAGTATGAGTTTCAAGGAGTCCCTAAGGTCTCCAAGATTTCTTCCACTATCCAAGATATCATTTTCACTAATCTAGGTCATATTTACTTAGATAAATTTTATGAGAGAATGATTTTGGAGATGGAACAATGCCCAAGTCTAAGATAATAGCCAATTTTGGCCTAGCCCACATAGTTTCTTTTCCTCCTAGAGTGTATAGCCTAGATCTCATTCTTTCTTATGCCAAAAAT
Organism: Sequoia sempervirens; assembly: GCA_007258455.2. Lineage (NCBI taxonomy): Eukaryota > Viridiplantae > Streptophyta > Pinopsida > Cupressales > Cupressaceae > Sequoia > Sequoia sempervirens. The sequence goes on from VDFB02193867.1 coordinate 530,581,769, forward strand.
TATGATCCAAATACCAAGACAACAAGACTAACTAGGAATGTCATTTTGGATATCTCCCCTAAACTCATAGGTCATGTCTTTTTCCATTCATTCAAGAAAAAATTGACAACCATCATAGAAGATAAAACCTAAGAGGCTTATAAAAAGGGTGAAGAGGGCCCTATTAGACAATTGAGAAAATAAATTAATCTTCCAAGATCATATTTCCAAGAGGAAATTGGTGACATGATAACCTTGTTAATAGAGTAATGGGTATATACGATTCTAGATTCTATCACACTGGAATGTATCCATTTATGGAGATGATCTTAAATGATATATAATGTATATTATGGGACTAATTATTAATTGAAAACTTACATTCAAGAAACTCACCTCTATCCAAAATACTAATAAATTCATAATCATATGTTATTTATCTACTAGCAAGATAGGCCACCTTCCCAAGAATAAATATTAAATGAGTATTAGGAGAAGCAGATGGAAAAAATGGGAACATTAGACCTAATTGGACTATAAGGAGTTCCATAATTTTTTTAAAGGATCAATGATGCTTTTGTTTTCCCTATCTTGCATAAATTTATTGGAGATTATATAGTCATAATCTTAGTAGAGGAAAATAGTTAATCGTTAGATGGGGACATTTATTCATCCAATTCTTCAAGTCTTCATATATTAGAGTTGTAGGTTTTAGTGGAGCTCCTTTCTTTCTCCCAAGAATTTTAATGATAAGATAATTTTTCTAGATTTCTCTAGGTAACTTATAGAGATACATAAGAAATTCATTGAAAATCACAAACCTAGGTTTCAATTCCCTTTTTCTTGAGCTATTATACTTATACATTTATAGCTTGTGCCAAGGCCTTTGAGGAAGAATTATCCTTCACAAACCTCAAATTGTTTCATGTTTAAGCCAGTTATGATCCCAAAGGAAAAGTAGAAAGAGTTTTTGGATCTGAATATATACATAGTGATAACATGGAAAAATTATGGGTGGTATTAGAATGATCATGATGTAAGAAGCATAAGCTTTTAGATATTGACCCTTTAAAATGAGAGAATAAAAATTAGAAAATACATCCTTGAGGATATGATTGATGATGGGCATGTACTAAATCCCATTTATGATATTAAAATTTTTGTAGTATTCCATTGAATTTGACTAATTGGGCTAATCCTAGAAGATAATAACTTAAATACAATTAATCAAAATTTGAAAATATTTAACTTAGCTTTGTTGGAAATGATTAAAGAAAAGTTTGGAAAAGGTAAGGAAAAGAAGAGGGAAAGATGAGGAAAAGAAAGAGTGGTCCATCCTCTACTCCTAAAAAAACTAGAACAAAATAAGATGATCCATTAGAGAAACTATAACAAGCCTTTCAAAAGGAAAAGAGTAAAGAGATGACTGAAGTAGGAGTAAGTTTAGGATTTAGTGTAGCTCCTTTATGACAAGCATGACCCAATCAACCAGAAGTGGTGAAGTCAACTTCATCACCCTTTAGTGAAAAGCCTAGGGTAGTTGAATTTTAGTCATATTCATCTCTAAAGAGAACTCCCTCTTAAACAAGGAAACCTCCAAGGACACCAAATTTTATTGTACCTTCTACTTTAGAAGCAAAGAAATATGACAAAGCAAAGACAAATTTTATAGTTGATAAGTTGGAAAAGGAAATTGAAGAACAATTGAGGAGAGTAGAATATATTTACAAAATCCTCAATCTCCTCCAAGAAGAAAAGAGTCTCAACATGGGATAATATATGTTTAGGAAACAAAATATGATAATTTTAAGATGGAACAATAAGAAATATTTCAAAAATAAATTGATCAATATGTACAAACTCCTCAAGTCCCAAAGTAATAACAAAAATCCTAGGGTGATACATTAGTGCAGAATATTCCTTAAGGTCCAAACTAGTTGAAATTATATTTTTTTCCAGAAGGGAAAAGATTGTGAGAAAACCACTAGAATTAGAAGCTATCATAGAAATAATAGAAAAATAAAAACTAAGGAAGAGATCTCAAATTTTATCAACCATTATTGTGAGTCAAAATAGAGAAATATTTTCTAAAATAAAAACACCTATAGATGATAAAGATGCTCGAGAGATGAAACCTTAGGATTATTAAACAAATCAAGTTAAACTTGGAAAGAAAACAAGGGAAGAGGAAATAGTTTTGATGGATACATCGATGGAGACTCTAAATCTATGAGTCAAAAAGGACCAAAAATCTAGGAAGAAGCTCAAAGAATAATTAGAGTAGATGAAATAATTTACAAGGAATAAAACATAAAGCTTAATCTATAGATAGATGGAAAAATAATTTTTTTGGTTCAAATGAATAAAAGATTTGAGTATGGATAAGGGTTTATAATTAGATCTAGCAACTGGTATAGGTAATGGGTCAATTTCATGAGGTTATGAAGAATGAAGATGAATTATATGAAATAATATTTCTTTAATAAGATATGTAAATAATATATCCCCTTAGGAATTACTATCTTATATAAATTTGTAGCCTAATGATTGATTTTATTGAGAAAACAATAAAGGTGATATATTTTAGAAGGAATGCCCTAACTTTATATATATGTACAATTATGGAAGACCAAAAAGAATTGAATAAGGATAAGTACAATTTTGAAGACATTATAAGTATAATAATTAGTCTTGAGCTAGTGAACATTGAGAAGAATAAAGTGAAGACACCTAAGGAGATCAATAATTTTTTGAATGATAAGGTTAATGGAATAAGACAGACCACAAATCACGACTCACTCGATCATCTTATGCAATTTAAGTCAAATTTTAACTCTTCTAAAAAATCTAGTTGACATGAAGAACCAATTAGATTTTTTAGAGAAAATGTATGAAGATTTTAAGTTCAGGTTGGATTGGCTTGATGGGCCAGATGGAGTCATTTTGGAAAAGTTATTGAAATCATATAGGGCTACTAGTAGAAACAAAATTACAAATAATATATTTGAAATTCAAATTATTTTTCTGCCAAATCAAACTCTCTATTTTAGCATGTTAAAACATTTGAACATTTAATTTATTATTTTATTTTTAATTTAATAAAACTTGATGTAAAATGGGTCCCACTCAATTAATAAAGTGGTTCCTATATTCTAGGCATGATCAAGTGATAGTTTAGAATAATGCATGAACTTATGAAATGTGATACATGAATCAACTTCTAAAAAGTGGAGTTAGAGAATAAATTTTGAAGTAATCTAAATATAGTAACATCTGCATGAAATTCTTGACTATAGATTTGTATGAATATTGTATATTTTTTTTGAAATGTACAAGACAACTAAGAGGGGGGAGTGAATCATTTGTAACCTAAGACTTCAAATCCCTTGTTAACATTCAGATCCACATTCATTCAATAGCTTGAAAAGAAAACAACAGAAACTAAAACAACTTAACACCATACATAAGAGAACACCAGATTTACATGGAAAACCAAAGAAGGGAAAGACCACAGTAAGGATTAGCTCACAATATAAGTAATATCAACACCAAATACAATAGGACTCAGTCGCAGTAGGGCTCACTTCCCAAATAAGAAAGGCTCAATACTAGAATTAAAAAGAAGATAGAGAACGAATGTTACATAGAGAAAATCATCTCAATGAAACAAGGAATCCACCATAATGACTTTTACACCTTTACAATATAATTGAAGAATTATAGCCACCTTCTACTCACTACATCCAATAAACTAACACTTGAAATCTCACACTATTCTACTCAATTTAGCACTCTTAACACATTGCACTTCACATCATTTTGCATCACTCATCTATCTTTCATCTATCTTATCCTCCTTCAATAGATTAACTCATACTTATACCATCATTAACCTTGAAACCCTCTCCAAGATCGGCTATGCACCCCAAACTTGCAAATTCAAATTAGGTCAATGCCAACACACTTTTGTGGTAGATAGAAGTGAATATGAACCACATCAAAACTTAATTTGGACCCAAATCAACAACACTCAACCACACACTACCACAAACAATATTTATCCTTCACATGTAGTGTAAACACCAAGTCAGTCGTTACTCATGCAAACACCATTAATATTTGATGTACATGCTTCCTCAAACTCAAGGACAACTTGTGAACCACACAACATGCTTGAACATGATCTAAAATATTCCTTAAATATGTTTAAATCCAACAAACTCCTTTTCAAAAACTTCCACTTGAAGAATGTACAAGCCTAGTACACTCAGACAACTTTGTCATACATTGTTACTTGAAAACCTATCTTTTAACGCACCAAAACTCAAATCATCTTGCCTAAGGTAAAATACCAACATATTCAACACACCTTCAAAATGATAGGACCTTAAGCATAAATGTGGATAAATGTAGGGAAAAAACATTTCTCCTAGACACCACTGCAATGCATAGTCACACACTGGTGAACAAAACTTCTATTGTACCATGATCCAGCACACCATCTCTTGAATATAACACCTCTCAACACCTCTCAAAAACATATCCAAATCAAACAAGAAAATTTTCAACCTAGAAGAGATACAAAGAAAAACTAGAACATCTCTCTATAACCCAAAACAACATTGCAGCACATTGTTTCCTCTTTTTATCATTTTTTTTCAAAAGCACTTGGAAACCAAGTACTAGAAACATATCCACATCATCTTCACCACCACCACATCCATAGATAGAAGCTTATCAAAGCAAAACTAGAGGTTAACACTAGTAGCTTCACTGATGACAACATAATACAACAAATCAAAGCATAGATCACAACACCAACTGTTCATCTTCAACACCAATCTCCCTTAACACATACAATTGACATCAATGACAAAACCAATCTATCCATACTTGCAACAATATCCCCCTTTGTCATTGATGGAAACACATGATGTGAAAAACCATCAAAGACACAATAGCTTTGAACATACCTATTTCCTTTTCTCTTTTATCTTTACTCACTCTCCCCCTTACATGACTCTCTCTTCAACTGAATTTCTCTTCCCCTTTATAGATATACTTTTTCACATGTTTCTTTCTCTCCTTGACAACTTATTCCTTTTTCACATGACTCTCTCTCCCCCTTTGACATCAATGGCAAAGGACATAATGTTTGTATTGTTTTATTATTTTCCTTCGTCATCAAACAACCTGCTTAAGACTGCTTTGCAACACCTTTCCTTTACTACTCTGAATACTCCACCTTAGGAGCACACACCAATATTCATCACGACAACACTTACTCCCCTTGACTGCAACAATCAACAATGCCACTACCTACTCCCTCTACGAGGTAGCCACCAACAATAGTCTAAAAAAAGAATGAATCTTGAGATCCATTGGATTGATGCATCTCCTTATGCATCTAGTTCAGAGGGGTAATAACGCCCAACTTCTCTTGGAGATACTCAAAAGTGTCTTTAGGAAGAGCCTTAGTGAATATATCAGCAATTTGATCCTCTGTAGTCACATATTCAAGATTTTTCTCATAATAAGGTTTTTGTAATAGCTCAAACTCATCTACTATTAAAGAAAGGATCCAACTACCAATTTTTTTTGTAATTTAACTAACTTGTTTTCTTTCAAGAGTTTCCAAAATGGTTTCAACTGAACCAATTTAAATTTCAACTAACATCTAAGTTTTCGGTTTCAGCTGAATTGAAAACAACTAACTGTTTCCTCCAACCGATTCACAAAAGAACAATAACTACTAATTGTTAAACTAGGGTTTCCATTTTTCAATTAAACGATAACAACTTCTAAATAAATTAATTTTCATAACATTCAATTTTAAACTATTTTCATACTTCAAATTCAACTGAAAAGAAAAGACTAACTGGTTTAACTAGAAAGAGCATTTACAGAATTCCAATAACGAAAATGTAACAAACTTAACTAACCTTTCGTAATATTACAACTGATCATTTTACACTCAGTAATCATTGCAAATACTTAAGGAGAGAGAATAGGGTTTCAAGAGTTTACAGTTAAGAAGCATAAATACTTGACCTTGACACAGTCTTCATGGGAAAAGAAGACATCATCAGGGGATTTACCGCCCAATCGAAGACCTACTGGTCCCCCGTGTTCCTTCAACTGAAAGAACCTATCCCTTCATGATGGTAGTTAACAAGAACATTTATTTTATCATCTTCATGCCTCTGAGCCTGGTGTCAAGGACTTGTACCTCCTGATCGACCTTACTAAGGGTACCTCCCAACTAGAAAGGTCACTTTGATCAATGGTATATCTGGTACTTGATAGCTGACAAATGTTGAATCTAGTATTGTACCTTGGCCAAGGATTTTAATATTACTAGAACTCTTGTGCCGATATCTCCAGAACTCTTGTGTCAATATCTCTGGCATTCTTGTGTCATCAGCACTCTCACCCTTGCTTAACATGATTATATTTTCCTTATGAATTAAACTATGATGTCTGATCTGATTTTTTGTTTCATAAGTTTTAGGGTTTTCTCAAACCATAACATATAAGAGATTGACACAATATTATATTTCTTATTCCATAATTTTATTCCAATTTATTTTCGTATATTCATTATACAGCAGGAGTACAAATCGAGAGAAGTTCACTCTGGTCAAATGAGATGAGAAAAAGACTCTAAGGTTTAGTCCAGAATTTCTTTACAAGATAACATGAGCTTAAACCCTTCTTACATCAAGAATGTACATTTAAATCTACTCTCTATTCAAGTTATTCAAAGATTGATTTTATTTTTACCCTTCCCAAGCAGATAGAAAGGACAAATTTTGCTCATATGAGAATTTAAAGAAGTTTTGCAAAAGCTACAAAAATAAAGAATAGAAATTGAAGTCCCCTATCGGTCTGACTAAGAGCAATTAAAGAAAGAGACATGTTTAAGCCCAGACCTGGGTTTCAGTGTAAAAACAAGGCCAATGTAAATTCGAATGCAGCTCAATTATAATGGATACCCAACAAGATTAATTGAACATTTTCTTCTTCACTAAAAATTTCATCCAACAAAGAATCCATTTACATAAATGAATTAATGATTAATTCTATCAAATCAACATTCAATTTTATCGTTTCCTTTATAGCTAATAATATTCTCATGTTCATGCTATCGAGATGAGAAAACATGAAAATTCTACATACGTGCCTATGAAGATTCGATTCAGTTATCTTTGACCTCCAAACTTGTTGAGAGTCCGCTAACAAACTCAGCCACTAGAGATGCATTCAAAGAAGAGACTTACATCATAGAGAAAAGGGTTAAAAAAAAACAACAAAAAACTTTTCCCGTTCACAACTACCTCCCGATAATATTGAAGAGGAAGAACTAAGATAGACTATGGTAAATGAGAAGGATGGAATAAATTCGATCCAAGTTATAGAGACAGAGTGATGCCAATGGTAACGATAGATTGAAGGAAGTGGCGGTGAGAAAAGTAAGTCGAATTCCAATGCTAGCTACAGAGCAAAACAAGAAATACATTTCCAAAAGTAAAACCCCTGATGATCAATACAAAAGGAAAATAAAAATGTGTAGCTGACCCTCTATCCAAATGATGATCCCAATATTTAAGCATACCCCCTCCCCAACCCTTCAACTATCCATTCTTGGACGTTTCGAGCCTAAGGGTAGCGCGAGCTTGAGGAGACAAATTTTCAAATGTCATTCCCAATTTCCATTAAATTAAATTTTCATTAAGTTCATTCAAAAATTTGCCACTTCTAAAGACATCATTAAATTGTACTCAGTTATTAAATTAATAGTTTATAGCTTCAACTATATTTACTTGTAATTTTATTCAAAAGTTGATTCGCTCAACTAAGAGAATGGTTAAAAATATTTAATTATATCAATTATAAAAAGATAACCAATTGAAATCTTTAGAAAGGTGATTATTGTTTTTATTTAATTTAAATTGACTTAATTAATAATTATATTAAACCATTAATGGCCAAGTTACAATCTCGATTCCTTGTCTTACATCGGCTCAAGGCGGGATGATATTTTTTGATCCTTTGTTAACCACTACCTCTCCCTGATGACATCTCCTTTCTCCATTGTGGCGTCGTTAGTCCTGCATCCACACCGTCTCAAGGCGAGATGATATTTTTTTGATCCTTTAGTAACCATTACCTCTCCCTGATGACATCTCCTTTCTCCATCGTGGTGTCGTTAGTCCTGCATCCACTGACAGGTACTATGGTTAGAATGTTCACAATGGCTATTTAAATACGTATTTAAATATCAACTCATAAACACCTTCAATTTCATGTGAACAAGAAATTCACTTTCCATAAAAGATCATTAACTTTTCAATTACAATAAATAAAACATCTATTCTATACTCAATTCACATTCACATGGAAACAGTTACTTGCAACTAACTTTTCATCCAAATATACATAACCATATTCATAGTCTCAATGTAAGGGATGTAACAGTTTTAAAGTCAAATGTACCAAAATTTGATAATTTTCATTTGACATCAACTATTATGTAATATTTATATTATTTAAAAAAATATATACCCTTTTGAAGAGGATTCTCTCCTCTAGTGCACCATATATGTTTCAATTTTTTTTAATATGGTTTAGTATTTTTTAATTTTTAATCAGTCTCATTTTTTTATTTTAACAACTTATTTGCATTATTTAAAATGAAAAATATTAAAACTAATAAAATAAAATATATATATATATATTTGGATTCTTGATTCTAAGATCTACAAAAAGGTATTTTTTAGTATTTGAAAAAATCATTCTAAATTAAGAAAATATCATGTTCAAGTGGAAATTTTAAAAAAAATTGAAAAAAGACGAGGTGGCTGCCAACAAAGATGCCACATAGTTAGTTTCTAAAGAAAATTAATTTGGTGTCTGAAGCAATATTCCGCATTAATTATGTGCTCAAAAAGTTGAAGCTCATTCCCTAAGCCCTATGACGTGTGACTCATACTTGTATATTTTAAAACACAGGCAAGAAAAATAATAACAAAGAACACAGATTTGTTTTTTACACAAACATACAACCTCAACTTTTATTTCTATAATAATTAAATCAATTACATACGACCTCTCTTTATAGAGGTTTTGCATTACAATTTCTTCTAAATAATTTATCATGCATATTACATGTAGATTACAAACTCATGTAAATTCTATATTTGGAAACATTATTTTTATCTCCATGCAAGATTATAGTTGTTTCCTAACTTTCTCCTCATGCAAACTG
>VDFB02193867.1:530591115-530621121 GCA_007258455.2 Sequoia sempervirens
AATATTTCAAAGAATCTAGTAATGCATTCAAGGACAAAGCATATATCTATCAATTTTTGTAGAGAGACCGTATTGGAGAATGAAGTCGGGTTGGTATATGTACCTACAAAGGATCAAAATGTTGATATATTTACTAAGGATCTTCCGAAGGATACTTTTGAGTATCTCAGGGAGAAGTTAGGGGTTACTTCCCCTCCTGAAGTCTTCAAACTAGGTGTACATGGAGGTGCATTAGTCCAGTGGATCTACAGATTCTTCATTTGTTTGCATTGATGACTGAGGTCTACTCCACGGGGGGAGTAGGAAGTTTCATTGTTGTAGTATGAGATGTATGGGTGCATTCCTAAGGGGGAGTGATCAGAGCTACATATGGCTAAAGAATTATGCAAAAAATTTGTTCTTTTCAATTGATTTCAAAGGGAGAGAGAAATTCATGTGAAAAACAATGAAATAAAAAGGGGGAGAGAAAGTCATATTATAAGGAAAAGAGAGTGCAGGAAATGTTGTGTAGGTTGTCTAATCTAAAAAATAAAGGAGAATGCAGGAATGGAATGGATTTTATCTTTGATGGTTTTTCACATCATGTGTTGCCATCAATGACAAAGGGGAAGATTGTTGCAAGTATGAATGAGTATGGTGGTGTTTTCATTAATGTTGTCATTGATGTCAACACACTATAGGTTGATACAAAGAAAGGAAACAAGTGATTGAAGGTTGTTCCTATATAGTTGAGATATTATAGAGATGTTGTGAGTACATGGAGCTATCCTTATGGTGTTGTAGGTGTGCTGATATGATGAGTTACCAAGTGTTTTTGAGAAATAATGAAGACAAAATTGTGTGTGTTAAGAATGTACTCCAGTTTGCGCTTCACATTTCTTCTGTGTTGATCCTCTTATTGTGAAGATCTAAAGTGTTGTTTATGGGAATCCTTGGGTGATATATCCTGGTTTATAGTTTTTCGTTTGATGAAGAGTGAAAATTTTGTTCACCTGTGTGTGAACTAGTCTGGTAGAGTTGTTGTTTGTGGACTGGGAGAAATGTTTCTGCTCTACAGTCCTCTGCTAGTTTGTTTCTGATCTTGAAAATCTATAAGAAGGATTGTAATGGTGTCATCTATGTTATATCAAAGGTGTTCATGGTTTGGTGCTTCGGAAGACTGGTTTCAAAGTTATTGTGATTGTCTATATAGTCAGGATGGACTGATGGAAGGTGTTCTATGTATGAAGGTTGTTACATTTTCTACAGATAAATCCGAAGGCATTTGATATGTGTTCTAGTGTTTGGTGAAGTATGTTATGTGGTTTGCATGTTATCTTATCATTGCAGAAGCATGTAATTCAAAGTTCATTTGTGTTTTGATTAGGGTTTTCCAACCTAGTGTTTACATGACATGTGAAGGATAAGTATCAATTAGGAAAGTGTGTGATTAATTTGAGATGTAGTTTTGGGCCTTGCTTAAGTGTTGGTTTGGTTTGTTCTCATTCTCTTCCACCGTGGGAATGTTGAGTTAATAACCTAATTTGAATTTGTAAAATGAAGAATGTGTAACCAACCTTGGAGAAAGTTTCTAAGGTTGAAGATGGTACAAATACAATTTGAGATGTCATGGATTGAATGTATCAGATATTCCACAAGTGTGAGAAGCAAGAGTGTGTGAAAGTGAATTGAGGCAGTAGTACTTTAATGTGTTAGACTCCTAAAAGTAGTGAGGTGATGGTGTCTGCAATCTTTTGATCAAGGCTACGAATGTGTGTAAATTGTTGTGGTGTATTCTTTTGTTATATTTTGTATCTATAGGTAGTGAGCCTCTTGTTGGATAGTGATTCCTATCTATAGGTAGTGAGCCTTGTATCTGGAGAGTGAGTCCTTCTTGGGCAGTGAGTCCTTTGGCAGTGAGCATCTTTGTAATTGGTTTTTCTATTACTTTATATTGTGAATTAATCCTCACTGTGGTTTTTCCCTTATTGGGTTTTCTACATAAATCTAGTGTTTCTTGTGTTGATATTGCTTTTTGTTATTTGCATTTTATGTTCATACTTAATAATAGAACAAAGTGGATTTGAAGTTGATAAGTGTTTGAGATTTGTGATTAAGATTGGTGACAAGTGATTCACACCCCCTCTTAGTTGTCTTGTGCCTTTCAACAGGAATAGCACAAGATGCTCTAGTTATGTCCCTTAAAACACCAAAATATGTACAGAAGAATCATTCAAAAAATTAGATTATTGGAGATAAGAAAAAAGGTGTGTTGACTAGAAGTAGAGCTGCTACTAAAGTGAATCTATGTTTACTTTATGAGATTGAACTAAAGATTGTAAGTTGGAAGGAAGCAATGAAAGAAGAACTTACGTAGATTGAGAAGAATCAAACTTGGGAATTAGTCCCAAGACCGGTAGATAAAAACGTCATTGGATCAAAGTGGGCATTTAGAAATAAGTTGAATGAGAATGGAGAAGTTGTTAAAAACAAAGCCAGGCTTGTGAGTAAAGGCTACTCACAAGTAAAGGCATGGATTTTTAGGAAACTTTTGCTCTAGTTGCAAGAATGGAAGCTATAAGGATGTTCTTGGCATTTTCTACTCATAAAGACTTTAAAGTCTATCAGATGGATGTAAAGTCAACATTTTTGAATGGTGAACTAGAAGAAGAAGTTTATATAGAACAACCAGAAGGATTTTAGTTAACAGATCAACCAGATATGGTGTGCAGATTGAAGAAAGCTTTATATGGGTTAAAGCAAGATCCTAGAGCTTGGTATGCAAGGTTAGACATGTATTTGATTCAGCAAAGCTTTAACAAAGGTACTACAGATAGTAATCCATACTTTAAGATTGAAAATGACAAAATCTTGATTGTAGTAGTGTATGTTGATGACATTATCTTTGGAGGAAGTTAAAATATGTGCAAGAGATTTGTGGAAGAGATGCAGAAATAATTTGAAATGTCTATGTTTGGGGAAATGAATTTCTTTCTTGTGCTATATATTAATCAAGTAGAGAAGGGAATTTTCATTTCACAGTCTAAGTATGTGAGAGAGATGTTGAAGACATATGGGATGGATGGTTCCAAATCAGTAAGTACTCCTATGGTGAATGGAGGAAAATTGGGTAAAGATGATGATTCACCTAAGATTGATGAGATCAAGTATAGATCTATGTTTGGCAGACTATTGTACTTGACTGCTACTAGACCAGATATCATGCATGTTGTTTGTCTTGTGGATAGATTTCAAGAAGACCCTAAGGAATCTCATGTTACTATATTTAAAAGAAGTTTTAGATATTTGAATGGCACTCTAGATTATGGATTGTGGTATCCTAAAGATACTGCTTTTACAGTTAGTACCTATATAGATGCAAATTGGGCTAGATGTGTAGATGATAGAAAGAGTACAAGTGGTGGTACATTATTTCTTGGATGCAGATTGGTGGCATGGTCAAGTAAAAAGAAAGATTTAGTCTCCTTGTCTACTGCTAAAGCTGAGTATATTGTTGTTGCATCTTGTTGTGCACAAGTTCTATGGATGAAATAGACATTGAAAGATATCACAGTGGTATATAATGATCCCATTTCTATTTTATGTGATAATACAAGTGCAATTAATATTTCAAAGAATCATGTGATGCACCTGAGGATGAAGAATATATCTATTAGATATCATTTCTTAAGAGATAATATCATGGAGAATGAATTAAATCTTGACTATGTTGTGACAAAGGATCAGATTGTTGATATTTTCATGAAGGATCTTGCTAAAGATATTTTTGAGTATCTCCAGGAGAATTTAGGGGTTATTTCCCCTCCTTTCTTAAACTAGATGCATATGGAGATGCATCAGTCTCATGGATTTATGGATCTATCTTTCTTCTAGGCTGATGTTTAGGTGGCTACCTCTCAAAGGGAGTTGGTAGTATCAGGTGTTGTCATTATGAGTATTATGTTTTTCATGTCAAAGGATAAATCAATGTAAACTATTATTTTTCCTTTTCCATTGATGTCAAAGGGCTAGAAGAAGCATGTGAAAAAGGAAAGGGAGAATGAGAGAAGCGTATAATAAATTATCTTCTAAGGGGGAGAAACAAAAAAGTGTATTTAGAGCTTGTAAGTTGTCTTTGATGGTTTTCCACATCATGTGTTGCCATCAATCACAAAGGGGGAGATTGTTAAAAGAATGGAAAGATTGAAGGTGTTGTCATTGATGTCAATCGGTCAACTAGTTATCCACTAGTTGTTGTTGGTTGTATATATCAAGGATATTGAGAAAATTATAATAAAGATATGTTGTAGGTGTTCAGTAGTTACTCCGGGTTTTGGTATGGATTTACTCCTATGATTGTGTAGTTCAAATATGTTGTTCATGGGTGTTAGAAGATGTTATATATAGATTTTTGGTTGTTGATTTGTTGTACATTACAAGTTAATTTTGTTCACCATTTGTGAACTATGTTTTTCTATGTTTCTAGTTGAGGTCTAGGAGAAATGTTGTTGGTATGAATTTATCTTTGATGAAGTCTTATGGTGTGTGGTTCTAAAGTTGAGTTGTACCCTAATTGTATCACAGTTAATTTTGGCATTTGGAAATTTTGTGCTTAATGGTTCTATGTGTTTTACACTGGTTTGGCCGATCTTGTGTGAAATACTACTTTTGAGGATGATGAAGCATGTTGAATCTATTTGGGTCCCTATGAAGCGTATGTTTGGGTTGCCTTCATTCTAATTCCACTCTAGGATATTTTAGCACCAACTAATATTTGAATTTTGATTTGGATGGCTGACTTTGGATATGTTTCAAAGTTGAAGATGGTATAAATGCAAGATGAGTTAAGTGATAGAAAATATACAAGAGCAAAGAAGAAGAGTGATAAGAGAAAAGAGAAAGTATAGTTTGGTGTGACATTGATTCTATTCAGTAAGTTTGTGTGTTGCAAGTGTGGGAGATCAGTGTGAAGCTTAACACTGAGTTTGTGGATGCAATGAGTAGAAGGTGAACTCTATCATTCATGCAAGTTGATCGAGTGATTGTGGTGGAATCCTTTGTTGCATTGGGATTGTAGTATCTCTATAACAAGTTTTTTTTTTGTATTCTTTGTATATCTATGGTAGTGAGCCCTCCAGGTTGTTAGCCCTGTTGGACAGTGACTCCTTGTTCTGGACAGTGAGTCCTTATTTCAGGAAGTGAGCCTCTTGTAATCGGTTTTGATATTCTCTATAGTGTAAGTTAATCCTCACTGTGGTTTTTCCCGCATTGGCTTTTCCACATAAATCTAGTGTTATTGTGTTTATGTGTTGGATTTGAGTTTCTACATTTGCATTTGATGATTAATCATTTAAGCAATATTAAGTATTAGTTCTAGTGATTGAATTAAAGGTTTAATTGTATGACAACTGATTCACCCCCCCTCTCAGTTGTCCTATTCAATAGTATTCTCTTTCACTAGAATGTTCTCAGAAGAAAAAGGTGAATGGAAATTAGGTAGGGTGATGTTTAGAAAGGTTTCTATGATCTCATTCTCTTGTGCCATAATACCTTCCCAAGGGGGGAGGAGAACGACAAGAAATACTTTCATGATTCTCAACTATTGCATCTTCTTTCACTAAGATACCTTCATCACTAATAGGAGAGGTATCGGGAGAAGAACAATTATGATCATCATGGTTATCTATGCTTGTATCCTCTTCTATCACATCATTCCCACAAATAGGAGAGATAGGAAGGGTTTTAGATTTAAGGAAAGGGTTAACATTTTCCCTCTCTTGGACTAAGAAATTCTCATAACTAGGAAATATATCGAACGAATGGCTAACATGCTTATTGACTAACTTTTTCTTTGCGAACATGGAAGAGATAGATACCAACATTTTTGAAAAGTAGTCAGTGAAAACTTGAAATGGAAAGAGACTTAAAATGCAACGAAATGACCTAGAATGAAATGGGTAGATGCAATTTTTAAATTCCAAACAAGGAAATTTACTAATTACACTATGCAACAATCTGAAAATGAAATGTTGTAAATGAAAATTTGGAATTAATAAATACATGAAATGAACTAATTTAAGCTAGATCTAGTGAAATCAATGTAACAAAAACTCGGCCAATTGAAATAAATAACTAATGATAGCAATAAAAAAATGCGGAAACAAGGTTTTCAATACTATAAAAGGCAGTTTTAGGGCTGATCTAGGACTAATTTTCCCAAAGGGGCATACGAGTCCCAGTCAGGGTTTGTGGAGGGGTCAAATGTTGAAAAATGCACAACACAAAAATCCTAGAAAGTATTCAAAATAACCTGTACTGGGACTAAATCACCCAGAGGGGCATATGAGTCCTAGTTTAGGGTTTTTGCACCATTTTCAGTAAATTCTATGTGAATGTTATATTTTTTGATTAAGATGATGTCTAGGCTAAGTTCAAATGTAGATTTCAGATGAAATTCAATGATGCAAGATGCAAAAATGCAACCTATATACACTTTCACTAATGCAAGATTTAGAAACCCTAGAATGCCAATTAACTAATCCAAACCCTAATGCAATGTTAATGCAAGCTAAATCTAGGATTATGATGCAATCCAAATCAGAATTAAGCTTTTCTAAATGTAGGTTCACCAATATGATTTTTCAAAAAATGTCACTCTATAGTTTAGAACATAGGACAAGTTTTCTCCAAATATCATTCAAGGAAACCCTAGAGATCTCAATCCAAGGATGAAGTAGGGGAAAGAGATCTTGCAATAGGGTATCCTAGGGTTTGATTAGAGAATAAAGAAGGGATTGACAACCAAGATAGGGCTTGGAAAGACATGTAATATGCAAGATCTAATGATCAAACCGAATGATGTGCAAGACTTGAATATATGACCTAGAAATGAAACTAAAATGTAGACTATCAAACTAGAAATGAACAAAGGTGCACTTGGAAGAGTGATGAGGTCAAAAAAAGCTCCAAAACCATAAAAAATTATTGTGTGATGCCCATTGGGACTCATATGCTAGTTTGGGTGATTTAGTCCCAGTCTAGTGTTTCCAGGTGGAAATAGGAATCCGATAGTGGTGAGTCTAAATCTCCTAAAATATAAAAAATATGCTATACTTGGACTCATATGCCACAAGTGGCGTATTAGTCCCACTCTACTTTTTCAAAAGGTTAGGACCTGAATATGCTCTCCTATGTCTACTCTTCCTTCCACACTTTGTTTTCGGATTTCAAACCCTAATTTGCAACCTATAGGCGACTTTCCATGAATATAGCAACCTTGTGACAACTTGATCATTTTCTTCAACCTTATAACCTAATCTTCAAAGGGTATTAAAGCTCCAAGACACCTAGATCTATAATTAGACATGTAGAGAGAGAAAAACTTGTTGATTTGTTAGGAAATAGGGGTTTTCCTTGGTCAAACCCCATTTAGGTAATTAAACCAAATGATGAGATAATGAAATAAGGACATGAAACATGAAACATGAACAATGATACCTTGAATAATGTCTTGTAAATCTACAATCTAACATGAAATGGCCATGAAGAATGTAGATCTATATCTTGAAATAAGTGTAGAACAATGCTTAATCTTGGATCTTGAATGCAACATCACAACACTAGCTCAACAACATGCTTGATGATTGATAACCTTGACATGATGATGGATCTTGAATTGTTGCGACAACTGATGAATAAATATGCCCTTGAATGCTTTAGAAATGCTCTTGAATGCTCTCCTAATGCTCTTGTGAAGTCTTGGAATGCTTAACTCTTGATAGATTATGTTGATATCATGAATGCTTAGTGAAATAATGATTTGAGACCTTCTTATATAGGCCATCCATCCAACTTACCATTTATTAGATTGTAGAGGCCAACATTCATGAAATTTGAACTTAAAAGCTAAATTCTCACTCAAAACCCTAAAAAGGGGCCAATTGGGACTCATATGCCACTTATGGTGTATAGGTCCCATTTGGGTGGGACTCATACACCCAAGGTGGCATATGGGTCCCGCCAGGTCTTTTTAGATAGATAAAATCTTGATGAGTTAAGAAATTAAGTTTATTTGTTGATCTTGTTGACATTTTGGTTGAAATAAGCCTCATGATGCATAATATAGGGTCTTAGTGGCCTATTCATGATGATACAGAGGTCATAAATGCAATAGGTCCTGAAACTCAATGTGAAGATGTAAATAAATACACTTTATGCCATTAATTTAAGGAAAAAATAGGTCAATTTATCATAGAAGGGCCCTAAATCCAATGTGAATGTGTAAAACACATTACAACACTTTATCAAGGTGACATTAGGTCCATTTTAATGTTAATCATTCCTAAATTAGGTTTATTTAGTTTAAAAGGGCCCAAACAAGTGTGAAAATGTAACATACGACATTTTTTGAGACTACAATATATATATATCACAAAGTTTTAAAGTACATGTCATCAAATACATAATGCTAGTGTGGCCCATGGCTACTAGATCCCTCAGGATCTGTTGATCGTATCCATTGAGAAATGGTACGTCGAGAGACAATAGTATGCGATCGTGACCTAATAAGATAATCTAATGCATATTGAAGGCCCTATGCTCATCCAACAACTGTGGTCTCCTGTTCAACAACCTCTAAGCACTCTCGCTCTATGTGGTCTAATAAGTCTAGATAATGATTTATTTTTTGTTTTTTTTACACAGGTTTCAAGATACTTTTAAATATATTCTCAAGGCAATGTTCCTACATTATGTTATCCTTTTAAATCCATTATGCATACTTGAACCTTAAATATGATGATGGAATTATGGTTATAATATATTAGTATTATATGGTTTATATGAATAAATGTATGGAATATTGATGGAATTCTATGAGTTAATTGTGATAGTTATCTTTGTGTACATATTTTGTGAAATTAACTTGTTTGTAGCTAAAAAGGAACCATAACGTAGTAGTTACGGGGTGAACCCATAGCAAAAGGGATGACTAGACACCAAAGTAGGGGAAACTCCAAGTTAAGCTGAATGTGGTGGTTGTTGATCAAAGGCTCTTAACAAATATTGGATGTGCGTTATTATAACTAGTTTAATAAACGTTGAAGGAGAGGTCTCCTTCACCTATGGAATTTTGACAAGTGGTTGTATGTTTACATACAGTTCTATTTTGACAGAGTTCTAGTTTTGATAGGATTCTCTTTCCTTTTCAGTTATAGGTTGAACAATTCAAGTCTTAATTCTATGCTCTATTATCTAGGAGTAGAGTTAATGATTTTGTTAGTTGTTGCTTTCAATAAAGATTCCCTCATCTTGTATATAGTTGTTGGTTGAATCTATAGGATAGTTAGTTAGTTTTTATCAATTTTATGTTACTAGTTATTTTCAGTTTGAAGATGAAAAATATTCCAAATGATTGAGTCCAATCTGTGGAAAGATCTTTTGTAATCTTTAACAATGTACAATGAATGGAGTTAATCTTATGGGATACGTAGAATCTATTAGTTAGATTGAGTTCAGTTAAAGTGGGAATAGTTACTTGAGCAGGTCACTCAAGTTATTGTTCTTCACTTCATCTTTCAGTTATTTATTTATGTTAATAGTTGTTATTAGTTCATCATTTTTCATTCAAATCATATGCAAGTTAATTAGAATTTCATTTCTTGCTTATTATGAATGAATGCTTGTGAATATGCATGTAATGGTCATTAATAGATCTCTAGAGGATAGTTCAGTTGATTCATTAGTTTGTATTAATTTTTTAGTTGATACAACATTATTTTATTAGCAACAATTCAATTATAGTCTTTACTGTAGGTACTCGTAGCAACTAGTTTTGGTTTATTCTTTTATTGTTTTGCACTTTTGTGAATTTCTAGCAAGTATAATAACTTAAGTAGGATAGTTTAGGTAGCTTTAAGTCCATGAAGGCATATATAATGTTGATCTATCATAAGCTTGCTATTCTTGGGTTGACAATTTAATGTGGTCTTAAGCAATGTAAATTGGACTATTCAACTAGTTAAACCTATGAATTGAGTAGATTCTACCATGTTTACAATACATTAGCATATATTCTACACGGTCTCTATCTTGCTGTAGCCTAACTACCTCTGCATGAAGTTTCTTGACCTTTGCCAGACCTTGAGATGACAAAAGCTCCCCATATGCAACCTCAACTTTATCAGTGCACCTAGCAGCACCCTCGTATACTGCTCGCAATCTAACATAAGGCTCGAATAGCTCTAGGTGCTACTCCATGATAGGTGGGGGCACATAGTCTGTGTCGATAGCCTAATCTTGGAATGAAGGAGGAACTATCTCTATAGCTACATATCGATAGAGATCATGTAACTCTCTCACAAACCATGCAAGATAGAAATCATAAAGATAATCAATACAAATCTTGATACATATATATAAATCAAAAGTATGAACATAAGCATAAGCATAATAATAAATAAAATTTCATCACCTAGATTTCTGGCTAGCCATGTAAAGACAACCTCATTCTATGTAGGAGGCATGGAGGATGTGCTATCCTCTGCATGCTCATAAGTTTTGGTGTGTGCTGCAACTACTAAGTATGATCTAGTAACATGGGTGGGAGTTGGATCTCCCCACTCATGGGAAACTGGACCCTCGCCGATTGTGTCACTACCATTACTCATCAACTTCTCATCCTCCTCCTCATCCTCCTTGTCCTCCTCTCTCTCATAGTCTAGTTCTACCTCCTCATCGTAATCCTCATATGTCTCATCTACAAATAGATTCGAGGCCCTGAGCCCTATATCCTCACCTGCCCCCTCCTCCTCATCCCTATGATCTAGAAGTGGTCTTGCAAAATCTATAGGTTGATCCATAGGAAATATAGGATTTGGTCGTGTTCCTTCCCACCACTCCTTGTATGAATGTGAAGCATCAACATCATCAGTGTCAAAGACTGGGGGATATCAAAATCATCATTTGAAGCATTGGATCTAACATCATCCACTATCAGTCATCTGGTATCTCTTCACCTCTGGGCACTCTATACTGATCTCTTGTAAAAAGGGTGTGCTACTGGTGGTACCTGTATCTACCTAAACTTCCAAATGACATGATCGTAGTAGAATGGTCTTACTACGTAATTGTTCCTCAAAAGAATCTTGTCTCTCTGCATCCTCCTATATCTCTATGTCTCATTTGGGCACTGTGGTATCAACTATAAGGTCTGCAAAGGACCTCCTCTTAATCTAGTCAGTCAAATCAGACTCTCCAAAAAAGTAAATCTCCATATTGCCATGCCCATCTCAATGGATAATTGAATGTGCATGGATAACCAAAAGTAGAAACAAAAGGAAAACCTATCATCCTAGTTCATGTGATATGCTCAAGACACCAAACCTATAGTAGCATACAAGGTACCATGCTATCAACCTCACAATATGTGAATCACCCTAAATCATAGTATAGATGTGCAAGAATGTTATGGCCCCATGCATAGACGATCCTATGGCATTCCATCCCCATGATCATGTGAACTAGGTCCCCATCCAGGTGTGCTCCCCAGACATTAGGGACTAATAATAGTGCTACAGTGAACATCATTTTCCATCTCAAAAGTGGCAACTACACGTAGAGTAGCCACAATAAAATAATACATGGCCCTACGATCTCCTCTCGAACTGGTCCTCCAAGGTAGTACCCTATGTCTTCTCTCATCTTCCCATATGAATGATCCTCTATGAAATATACTCTCTCACCTTGAATAGGAACTCAAAAGATATGATGAAAATCCTCTAGAGTGATCATCATCTCAACTATAGGTAGATGAAATGTATAGGTGTTTGCATCCCATATCTCTACTAATACCATTAATATGGCATTATGGTACCTCATGGGAGGCATGAGGTATGCCTAATATATCCCTTTCACCTGAAGAATTTGAGTCTCCCTCTGATAGTGTCAAAATGAGGTCCCGTAGATGAAAAAATAATTTGGTGTTGAATTGTTGTTGCAACCAAGGTGGAATCTATCAAAAAAGAAAAAATATGTCCTATAATCATTCTAATATATTAAATCTATGCATCAATAGTCAAAAAGTATGCTAAAGCTTCTCTAAGATACTTTTCTAAGGTTCCTAGACACTTTATTCCCTTTTTGGGACACTTTGCAAAAAAGGGGGACACTTTGCAAAAAAAAAGGACACTTTGCAAAAAAAAAGGACACTTTGCAACATTTTCTTCCAGGGTCCTAAATCTATCTAGAAATGTGTAAAAACATAAAATAAATGCATTAAAACAAAGCTAGGGTACAAAATAATTTACTCATCAGATGTTGAAGGTTGCCTCACGCTACCTCCTCATGCAGGCTATCAAGTCTTGGGGGCATGTACTCTTGAACACTTGACATTTTCACACTCTATAACAAAGTCAAGCTACAAGAAGGTAAAAGACAAAATGATTACAAATTACCTTACTTTTTACTCTTATATGTTTAAATTAGGTCTTTAGCATATTAGGGTTAAAAGTACTTTTTCATTCAAACTAGCATACCAGAGGCTAGAGAACTTCGTTTTCCACATTGCTTGTTGCATTGGATTCATGATTCCGCTCATGTTCCTATCAAAATGTCTATCATTATGTGGCATGGTACTTGGAAATACCCTATGATACAACTCATATAATTTGGTGCGGCTAGATCACTACCTTGATTCCACCTCCTTAAAGCAAGTGGAATCAAGTGGGTCATACATCTACCATCGAATTTGATTCCATGAAGAAGTTAGATAAGAGGATTTTTGAACAACTAACGAATTGGTGTTGTAGGATGTGGTTCCTAACATTGTGGTTTTGCAAATAGATATAGTGAGGGCTTCATTATACTATATTGCAAATGAATCCATATGAGTACCCTTTTATGAAATGAAGTTTATTGTTTAGATTCCTTTAGCTTAATATGCACATAGAGTCATATGGGTGCTAAAGTGGGGGCTAAATATAGTGACAAAAATTGTACTCCCTTCTTGGAGATGGTACAATTTCTCACTTAATTTGGACCTATTTTGGTACCCTTGCATTCATGACCCCTTTAAATCATCATTAATAGACCCCTAAGACCCTTTATTTTGGATCTCAAGGATTATTTCAACTAAAATCCTGACAAAATCAACGAAAGCATTAAATTTTCTAACAACCCATCATTGGCCCACCCCAAAAAACTAGGGTGTGATCGTACATAGGATCTAGACTAGATTGCAGTATTTAAATGCTTAACTTTTACAATGCTTTACAATGATTATTTCAAGTTAATTAAAACAAAATTAACTTAATGAAATAACATAAAGAACGTAATCAAGGTGATTATAACAGAATGAAAAGAATTGAGAGACAGAAAGAGAGAAAGAGAGAAGTGCAAACAGTGTTTGATTTCGGAGTTCGTCACAGAATGTGACTACGTCTCCGGGTCCACTCCAATAGAGTGTGACCGATCCGATTAATCTCCAAATCAATTACAAAAGCACCACCATTCTTCAAGCAATTCGGCAGCGTAACGACGCTCTGATATGCAAGAATGATTTGAAAGAACTCTCCAACAAGACCTCTCTTTGACGCCTCACAGCATTCAGGACTTCATCACCTGAAAAAAAACTTGATTACAATCCTCACCTCAAGCCCCCTTTTTATACAAATAATTTTCTCAATTTGGCCTTCAACCAAATGATTTGGAAATATTCACCTTATCTCTCCAAATACATAAGGATCTTTAAAAATCTCCCATAAAAACAACTTAATCTCCTTTTTACAAGATAAGT
Source organism: Sequoia sempervirens (assembly GCA_007258455.2). NCBI lineage: Eukaryota > Viridiplantae > Streptophyta > Pinopsida > Cupressales > Cupressaceae > Sequoia > Sequoia sempervirens. The sequence continues at coordinate 530,604,887 of VDFB02193867.1, forward strand.
CTTCAAAAATATCCATAATAATCTTTTAAAAATAACCCCCACTTTATTTAAGCCCTTCATTTTATTCCCATCGGGCTTTTGATTTTTCAGAGATTAATACTTTTATAAAAAGTTATTTGTTTGTAATTATGGGGAGTTTGTTTTTTAATTTTATAGCATTCGGTTTTGGAAATTTGATCAAAACCGACCGATGCTAATAATGTTTTAAATACTACCACCGCTGGCTCGTTGGCGAACTTTCCATTTGGGGAACCCACAGTCCCGGGTTCCACTCCCGGCCATTGCAATTTTAAAACAAATTTCGAACAGAAAGCATAACAAATAAAACCGGCATTTATATTTAGATAACCGCGTGCTGTCTGGTGTAACGGCGGCCCGGATTCCTCGCGTATGGGAGGTCATAGTTTCAAATCCCACGCGGGCCAGTAGATTCTTTTGCAACAAATACAACCACCGCCGACCAAGGATGGAGATGCCACGTGGACTGATTCAATTCGCTGACCAAGATGATGTGTACGCCGACGTGGACCCGATGTGGCACGCTGACTCGGATCTGACCGGATGCCACGTGTCCGAGAACAATTCGCTGATAATGCTGACTCACAGCCGACATGGACGCTGACTGGACTGACACCGTGCGCTGACGTGGAGGCCGACGTACGCTGACTGGACGCCGACCGTACTGCTGACGTGTGTACGGACGACACGTGTCGCGACCCGATTGGTCCGTACAATGATGACGTGGAAGCCACATGTCAGATTTTGATTCGGCCAGTTCACAGTCCGTACAGTACGGAATGCTGACGTCAGCATCCGTACGGTCCACCTCAAATAGTCAACTGCAAACTTTGACCAGCTGTATCTTGAGCCTCCGATGTCGGATTTTGACGAAACGAACACCGTCGGAATCGTTTCGACGAGCTTTTCGTAATAACGCCAGTTTAATTGATTTTTGACAATGCCATTTTTTTCGCCTTCTGGATGCCCTCTGATTCCAGTTTGACCAAAGGTTTGATTGGCTATAACTCGTGCAAACGGACTCCTTTTCGCTCCGTTCGAGTTACGTTGGAACCAGGACATCGAGCTCTTCCTGATGGTGCTGATTCTTGAGAAAAATGAGACACTTCAATTTTCACTAAAAAATGTCCACCGGATCAGGCCTCCCCACTGAAGACCTTTTGGACCTCCAAAAGTGGCATTTATTCTGACAATAAGTGAGGACTTGGCCTCCCCACTTGTCCTGTATCCTCTGTACATCTAAAAACCTGGCTCACAAGTACAATAAAGACTGCAACAATGTTGTTGAACATAAACATTATGTTATCACTTCCATAAAATTCTACGTGAAAGGTCGTAGCCACTAACCAACAAAAATTGACTAGCATCAAGCTGAACATCAATGCAGAAATGAAAGAAAGTAAGTCAACAACATATCGATCCTTCACAACAGGAACATTTTTACCCAAGGATCCATCAATGCTTTCAATCATCTTTTTCTCATGTTGTACTGCAAGTGCATCCTGCAACATCTGACCCTGGTTAGCTACTCCAAGTTCAAGTGTAGAACCACCTGTACTGACAGACATAAGAGTTAACTCCTTACTTGCATTAATTACCCTCTTTAACTGCCCTGTGTTTGCAAAAGATTGATTAGTCTTAATCATGTGAGAATGTACTATGTACTGAATGCCATCCTTAAACAAATGATAATGATTTTGTTGCCTGTAGAAAATAGCTTTCCTGTCATATAAATAAGGGCTTCCAAGCACTATCCCACAGATATCTAGTGGAACTACATCAAACTGAACTTCATCCGCAAATTTACTAGTGATTGTGAACCTTAAGGTGCATTGTTTCGTTACTTGTAGCTTATCATTTTCACAAATCCAACCTAGTGGATAAGGTTTCTTATGTGGTGTAGTTCTTAATCCCAAGTTATTTACAACACTTTCTGAAATCAGATTAACTTGTGAACCACTATCTATGAGTGCATTGATTTTACTGTTCTTAGCAACAACCCTTAAATGAAACAACCCATTCCTTTTCACATCTTCAGATAAATCAGTAACTGTAGATGAAGAAGCACAACTAGCAACAGAAACACCAGAAATAGAAGCTTTACCTTTTAGACCCATCGCTGTTATCTTAGTCTCATCATCTGAATCTGAACCAAGATCCATAACAACATTCATGGATTTATCCTTACCTTTCTATTTCTGATTACGTCTTTAAGCCCACTTAGGCTTCAATTCAGGATGTAACTTCCAGCAGTGATTTTCATCATGACCTTCCTTGTCACAATGAGTGCAAGAAAGTTTCTCATCCTTCTTGACTGTAGCTGCTTTCTTTCCTTTCCCTGTCTCTGCATTCTTGGAAGATTTATTTACATCATTATCAATAAAAGATCCTTTACCCCTTGACTCTAAGTGTGTTGCTTGAACAGACACTTCATCCAAGTTACAAGGGTTCAAAACCAGGATAGAATGCCTAAGGTAGGAATGTAGACCTCCTATGTACTTCAACAACGTGTCTTGGGTATACAGAGGAACATTCAGAGCAATAGCTTTCTTCCTAAATTCATGGGTGTACTCTTGGACAGTTTGACCCTTCCCTTGCCTAAACATTTGCCAATCCATCATTAATTGCTGCATATGTCCTAAGGGATAAAATTGCTTCTTAAGTGCATTAATAAATTCTGCCCAAGTTAAACTGACTCTACCATGTTGTGAAACTTCTGCCTTAGAATTACTCTCCCACCAAGTTAAGGTTGTACCTCCTAAACGAAGTGTAGCTAATTGGATCCTATCAACATCATCTATTAGATTCTGGACTCTACAATAGACCTCTATTTGTTGTATCCAGTCATCCAATTTTTCAGCATTAAGTTCTCCACAATATTTAGGCAAATCAAATTTTACATCCAGTTTGATCTTAGGTTTATACCCACTCTTGAAAGGATTAGAAGAAATAGAATGAGGAGAAGATGGAGAAGAAGGAGAAGGAGAAGAGGGAGGAGAAGAAGAAAAGGGATGATTTGGTTTCTTGCCACCATCTTCATGATGTTTCCCTTTCATGTCTTTGCGATCTTCTTGCTTTAACGAACCTTCTTCGCGTTCCTTCCGTTCTTGTCTCTCCTGAAAAAGTATGTCCACCTTTGCCTTCATCTCGAGGAATGCTCTTCGAAACTCCTGCTCACTAATCTCTTCAGGAACCTCCATTCCAGAAACTGACATCTTTGAAAATGACCTTGGCTTCAGATCTCGAGTTAAAGTCTTCGAGCTTGCCTTCACCCTTTTGAATCCTGGATCTCGTTAGCATTCAAAACAAATAACTGCAATAAAAGTCACCCTAAAGCTCTGATACCAACTTGATCTGTGTAGGATCTAGACTAGATTGCAGTTTAAATGTTTAAACTTTTACAATGCTTTACAATGATTATTTCAAGTTAATTAAAATGAAATTAACTTAAGGAAATAACATAAAGAACGTAATCAAGGTGATTATAACAGAATGAAAAGAAATGAGAGACAGAAAGAGAGAAAGAGAGAAGTGCAAATAGTGTTTGATTTCGGAGTTCGTCACGAGAGTGACTACGTCTCCGGGTCCACTCCAATAGAGTGTGACCGATCCGATTAATCTCCAAATCAATTACAAAAGCACCACCATTCTTCAAGCAATTCGGCAGCATAACGACGCTCTGATATGCAAGAATGATTTGAAAACTCTTCAACAAGACTCCTCTTCCGTCACTTCAGCATCAGGACTTCATCACCTGAAAAAAAACTTGATTACAATCCTCACCTCAAGCCCCCTTTTTATACAAATAATTTTCTCAATTTGGCCTTCAACCAAATGATTTGGAAATATTCACCTTATCTCTCCAAATACATAAGGATCTTTAAAAATCTCCCATAAAATCCCCTATAATTTTTCCAAGCCCTCCTTATTATTCATTTCGGGCTGATATTTGTTTGATAGTTTTGATTTAATCCTTTAAAAAGGATTATTGTTTTACATTCTAGGGGATTAGTTTCATTTTTAAAGCATTTCGGTTTTAAACATTTTAACAAAAGGCACCGATGCTAATAATACTCATAAACCACCGAGTGGCTTAACGGTGGCTAGCAATATTAGCAAGCCGGCGGTCGGGGTTCAACCCCGGCCGCTGGCTTTATATAGCCAATTTCCGCTATATTTATAACAAAACAAAACTGACTGTATGTATAATTAGCGGCCAGTGTTGTGGTGCAACGGTCAATCGAAAATCTCGGATGCGAGTGGTTAAGAGGTCGAGTCCCATACCGACCACCCATATATTTTGCTAACGAACAACCGAACGCCGACGACGGAGATAGAGATAGAGAGCGCGCCACGTGTCCACCAGGAGGGTGCCACGTGGCAGAATCTGATTGGCCAATAGCACTGATCTGGACTGACAACTCAGCGCTGACTCGGATGACGTGGATGCTTGACTGTGCGCCATCTGGATGACAAGTGTCAAAATGCTATTCGCTGTCGATGCCCACTACACAATGACCTATCCGCTGACGTGTCTGCCACTGCGTGCCGACGTGGATGATGACGTAGCGCTGACGCCGATGCCGAGTAGGATGCTGACTGTGCACGGAGTGATGACGTGGCGTGCTGACTGAGCGTACGGATGCCACGTGTCGTGATCTGATTGGTTCCGTACAACGCTGACAGGGAAGCCACGTGTCAGAATCTGGTTCGACCACTTCATCGTCCGTACAGTACGGAATGCTGACGTCAGCATCCGTACGGTCCACCTCAATAAGTCAACTGCAAACTTTGACCGCTGATAAGTTGAGCCTCCGATGTCGGATTTCGACGAAACGAACACCGTCGGAATCGTCTCGACGAGCTCTTCGACGATGACGGTGCTTTCGTTGACTTCTGAAACAATCATTTTTTCCGCTTCCTGAACGCCCTCTGATTCAGTTTGACCCAAGGTTTGACTGGCCATAACTCGTGCAAACGGACTCCTTTTCACTCCGTTCGAGTTGCGTTGGAATCAGGATGCCGAGCTCTTTCTGATGGTGCTGGTTTTGGAGAAAAATGTGACACTTCAATTTTCACTGAAAAATGTCCACCGGATCATGACATGAGATTTGAGAGTTACAACTTTCCATAACTCATAAATCATTTCCTAAATGCTAAAAATAAAAAATATGGGTGCCCAAGATTGAGTTATCTGCCTTTTGCTATTCTGGTCCTGTTGAGTGGAGTGGGAGTCTAAGTTGTCAACCAATTTTGGCAATTTCATGAAAGTGGGTTCAAAGATACCTTTTTAACATTTTTAATATGTTCATTTAATGTATTTTATGAGAATTTTTACCAGGTGGGTCGTGAAGAATGAGGAGTTAGAGGAGAACTAAAGTTGAATGCAATATTTAAGTAGTAGCTAGTCAAATTCAGGGTGTAGGAATTTCTTCTTGGGCAGATTGGAGTCATGTTTGTGCAGGTTTTAGGAGGTGTTGCAGCAGAAAATGGATTATTATATCCATGATTGAAGATTAGCAAAGTTGGTTGTGGAAGAACGTAGATTGAAGAGTCAATTTCATTGTGCAAGTGAAGGTTGGGGGCTCCAAATGAGGTGAAATTTTAGATTGTTGAAGGAAGGTTGCTGTTGAAGCACATATTACAGGTTTAATGGTGTTGTATCAGATTTACAGAGGTTTATTGTAAAACCAACAGACTTATGCACTTGTAATAAACACATTTATTGCAGATTTTATGAGAAAACAGTGCATTTTTTTTCCCATTTTGAGACACACATATGAAGTTATTTCTTATGCATGTTATTGCATGTTTGATTTGAAATTATTTATGGTTTCCTGATCATATTACCCCATCTGGGTTGTGTTTGGATCATTTGATTTAAGTTTCTATTTGTTGTTGTAATAACACAATCTGGTGTGAATTGTTGGGGTTTTGAATATATTTCATTTGAAATCTGATTTTCATTTTCAGTTTGGTTGAAGGGAGAATATCCATTATTTGATAATGTGTTTTTGAATTCTTTTGAGTGTGTGTTGTCCTCTTGCATCAATTTCCAATTTAAAACAAAAAATGCAATCATATGATTTTTCAACTCTAATGAATGTTTGGTCTTTCAATAGGAACTCACCATATCAATAGCCTTCTGTCACCTTCTTTCAATAAATTGTAAAAGTATCTAGAAGCAATGTAGCCCGATTCCAAGAAGGATTTGAATTTAAGAAATTTCAAATACTAAAGAAAAAAAATATATATATATATTTCTTAAAAGAATCAGAACTTATGTCCTTATAAATTGTAAGAGAGCAGAACTCATACTCAAACTCTTATCACATGTGAATATTGGAATTTGGGACCTAATTTTTTGGTGAGACATGTCAGATTGGTCGAAGCTCTTATATAGAGGAAAACAGTGCAGAAAACTTTCACAAGCAATGGTAGTGTAAAACAAGAAAAATATTATGTGAATGGGGTTGATGAAAATCAGGCCTGTTGATCAACTGAGCTGGAAGCCTAACGAATTCACACTCGAATTACCAATTAAAAAACTCTTTTGTAGTGTTTTTTTTCAAATTATTTAAGTTGTGAAACCCATGCAATCCAGCTTGATAAAATCCCCCTTGTTTACAGTATAAAGGACTACTTTGAAAACTCCAATTACCCAATGAATCAGTAATTCAATTACCAAATGGATCAGTACTCCAACTACCCAATGAATCAGCATTCCAATTAACAAATGAATCAGTAATCCAATTACCAGTATAGGAGCTGCAATTGCCCATGTCATATAAATTTCTTAAATTGAAATTTGCTTTACTACATCCAATTTTCCACTTCTTAACTGTTTTCCACATTCAATAAATTGGTTTTACTAGCACTTCAAATCACTGTCTTATTTTCAATATTAGATTTGCATTGCTCAGGCCTCAAAGCCATTTTTTCAGAAGAGTTGAGTTTCCTCAGCAACTTTCTAGCCCTTTGCACTTCCTTCAGATCTAGAAGAACACCAGGTAAGCTTTTCAAAGCTTTAAGTATGTTAAATTTCTTTTTTCCTTTTATTTTTCTTCCTCCATACTTGGGATCAGCATGTTTACAGGGTTAAATGAACTAATGCTTTCTGTTTAATTAAGTGTTTGGTTTAGATGATTTTTATTGTAGTGGCATTTTTCTGTTCTACTCTTTGTAAAGAATAGTTATAATGGTAATAAAATCTGTCCATATGTATGGACACACATCTAACCAATGAATTGATGTCTATGTTACCAAAATTTTCCCTTACCCATATAGACAATTGCAGTGATTCCATACCACACCGGGGGAATTTTAGTCTAGTAATTCCATTACAAGTTTCCAACTGACTTGCAAACAAGAACCATTATGAAAGTGAAAACTATATCTAGATCCTGCAAAGTGGAGTGAACACAACTGGAAATAGAAGATTATATATTCTTATTCCTATTTATCTTTGCAAACTGATATGGATTCCAAATAGTATAGTATTAAGACATCAAGTCCTCATGATATTATTGCCTGTGAAATACGGTAATAAGCCCAATTGGCCATTCTTGAAATGCCAAACTACAATATCCAAATCGACAACAATAGCTGCAGTAGGAATCTCATTAATTACTAGAAGTTGATAGGTTACAACCGGTAAGAAACCCCCCAAATCTGCATATCGACTGCAAAATTCATAAAAAGAGAGGCCAAATTATAAGGTTTAAAGCGATAGCTCAAGGATGTATAGCGACTATCATTTACTGCAATCTGGAGCAAGAGCTGATCTAATGCTCTAAAAATTCTTGTCATTTTATGAATCTATTTTTCTTTTGTGAATTGGATAGAGATAGATTTTTGTAAGTGTTCAAACTATTGTACATGAATCTGATGGAATTACCGCAGCCACAAACTTCCTGCAGCACTTCCAGCACCATATGGCTGCCTTTTTGGCGCATCCTTGCAGCACTCCTTGACTATAAACCACCTGCACAACAAGTGCTAAGATATTCATTCAGTATATCATTCAACATTAAGATGTCCTCTTAGTAAGATTTAAACCTTGATCTTCATTTTTAATGGTCCAACCACTTGACATCACAATTATAATTCCATATTTTGTCTTCCTTAGGAAGCATCCTGGTATCTAATAGTGTTAAACTTGAAATCAGCTCAAAGGACAAGTTATGTCGATTCAGAATTGGTGGATTTCGCAAGACTGAAAATTCAGGATTATAACTTTCGATCTGAGAACTGAAAAGATCATTGTCTCAGATCATTGTTTGGACTTGGGATAAATTATGCATCTGATAATTTTTTATTTACTAAACCTAGTTAAAGAAGGTTTATAAACAGTGGTGATAGGAAGCATAAGGTCTTTGAATCTAGAGATATATAATATGATATGTGTATCCTTATGAAAGTACTCATATTGTAATCGGTTCAATTGTACAGTCACACACTGTATATTTTTATATCATTATTTTGTTTATAGACATATTATACTTTCTTTTTTATTAAACCTTGTTTTCAATCCTATTATTCTTTATAATTATTTCTAAATTTTAATAATATTTTTATTTCGTTTCAATTTTATATTTTGAAACATGCAAATCTTTACTATCAAGAAAATCCTATCTCTTTGATTCTTTGTCTAAAATGTTCTCTGTAACTATTTTGCTTTTCCTCTAGCAAGATGTTTGTATCCATGATTTTATTGAGCATGTTTCAATAGTTGTGATAGTAGTAGTTTATATAATGTTCAATAGTTGTGATAGTAGTTGTTTATATAATGTCTAATAGTCGTGACTTGATCTAGAAAGCAACCAATCATATGATGCCACATCAGCGCTCAACTACTCATGATGTGAATGCACAAGTATTGGTCTCACTTTTTTTGGGGCCTTTTTGGACACCTTGACAAAAAAACATGCTGATGTGGCCCTGAAACAAAAGTTATAAGCAGGGGACTTGTCAAGTAAGCTGCTGTAAAAAATTGGAAGTGATTTGAAATTTCCATGTAGGATAATTAGAAGCACGAAATTAGGGTGCACAAACAGCTACTTCACCTTTTAGAAACAGCAAACCCTTTCCTCCTGTATTTTTCTACTATTATACCCTCTTGCAAGATGCTTGCATCTTTTATATATTAAAATAATGAGTCAAAACAGGTGGTCTCTAATCGGAGACCTACTACACTACTAAACAAGTACTCGAACCCAACTCCTTGCAAATACTGTTCCACTTGATTTACCACCAAGCACTACAACCATAACTTCCCAAATATTGGTGAGGGTGCTCTTTAGAAATCCGATCTATCTGAAATGAGGAAATACACTATGGTTTTCACCATTCCCTATCATGACATTGTGCAGTGACCCAATTATTAAAAATGGGTTTCCTCTTTGATATAATATTATGCGATTATTGCTCATAAATCTTATTAATGGTAATATGGCAGTTTATAAGGATCTGTGATGTGAGATAAAATTGTTAATTAAATTTGAACTACAGACATGCCTAAATTGACAGATCATGTCTATGTTCAATAAATACCGTTGTTACTCCAGAGAAGGAAAAAGACAGAGAAAATGCTAGTAACTGTTTTGTGGTTGTGGCTTTCCTCTATTTTGAGATGAAACGTTTGAAAAAATCTCTATACCATATCATAGATAATATATTCCACAAAATATACCAAATATGCATCAAACTTGTGTAAACTACATACATCTTCTCCAAGGCTACTTTCATTTGCTAGATTCAGTCAAGGTAATCTTTCCCATATACAGATTTTCCTTAAATTTGTTTGTTGGGTATGGCTTTATATTTTCATCTGGTTGTAGGCAACATCCACCATGAAACCCACATGAAATTTATGTTGTTTAGCTAATGCAGATGGATGGCACAATAAGAGAGCTACAAACTGGATCTTCATGTGCAGCTTGCAAGATCAGAAAAAGTAAATGTGTGGAGAAATGTCCGCTTGCTCCCTATTTCCCATCAAGCGATCCTGATAGATTTTTAACAACAATGAAAGTATTCAGAGCAAGCAAGATTGCCAAGACAATTAAGGTTGACAAGTTGCCATTGCTTTTATTTTTTAAAGAATGACTCTGCACTATATCTAACATGGTGTTTTGTTGCAGGATACTCCACCAGAGAAGCGATCAGATGCTGTGAATAGCATGATATATGAAGCAAGTGTTCGGAACCGTTGTGCAGGTGTCATAAGTGATTTGCAGAAGCATGTTTTGGAGCTGCAATCCCAATTGGCAGAAGCTAAACAAGAGCTGGCTGCCTTGCAAAAGGCCTCTAATCACACTTTTATTACCGATTCTTCTCCTAAAGTAGAAGTAGCAAGAACACCAAAAGAGGTTGATGTTCAAATGAATGACATAAGAATGAGGGAAGATAATGCATATCAGTCCCTAAACTGGGAGGAACTGATTGGATTTGATCTTCAAGAGTTCAGTAAATGACATCTCGGAGCTGTGATATTTAGCATTGGTTCTATTTTTTTATTGGTTGGGATGTATTTGTTACTTTCTACTCTTTGTCAGCTGATAAGTTTTTTAAATCTACTTTTGGATTAGCATAGCTCAGTATCACTACAGGGAATCAAAGGGGAATCAAAGGTAATGGATTTTTCTTGATGTGGACTTGTCTTTGGATTTTAATATGTTTATAGATTGGATTTGAAATACTTGGTTTTCAAATTTCTTTCTTCCATGGATTCCAGATTAGTCCAACATTATTCGATAAAGCTTACAAGCGTAGAAGAAAAAAAAGCATAAGTACTCTATATGTATGTCGGCAAAATATTATTAAAATCTTATCATTATTTATTTATATAACTGCATTTTAGTACTATTATTTTTGAAGTAAATATGTTTAGAGGTGTTGGTGATCATGTTTAAAAAATTTATTGAGTAAAAAATAATTAGAATTATAAAATAAAATAAAATAGTTCTAAATTTATATTTTCAATTTTTTTTTATATATTTGAGATATTTCTTTCAGTATGTTAAGTTTTGATAGATTAATTTTTTCAAGAGAGCTGAAAATTTATTAGTCCAAAATGTCACTAATTATTAAAAAAAAAATAGTTAAATGAGGGAAGTAGATTTTTTTTATATTAAATTAAAATATTAAAAAAACATTTCAAGGGCTTGATAGACTAAACAAAGACAACTAATCTATCAACAAGAAAAATAACACTTTTATTGTAGGGGTACAACCAATCCTAGTACAAGGGGACTTATTTTTCTTTGCATGAGAATAGAGTGACATTTTACATTGCTCAATGCTTGAACTTGAGAATTTTCTTCTATTTAACCTTGGCCTGATTATTAGAACTTAAACGAGCCAAATCCTTAGAAAAGTGATTGCCACTAATCCACAATATCTTTACAAGAAGATAGTTCCCAAAAACCTTCATTGGAGCTAGCATTATCAAAAAATCCGTAGGTCTAGTCACAAAGGGAGAACAATTTGTACCAATCAAAGAGGTAGGGTGAATCTTTACATCTAGTCATAAAGGGAGAACAATCTACACTAATTGAGTAGGAGAGAATGTTTTATGACTCCATGTAAGAGGTGAGATCCAAGAATGAGGAGTTGTAGAGGACTAAAGTTGGAACTTGAATAAAAATGAGTAGACAATTGAAGCCTACTTTGAAGTACATGCCCGAAACTTTGAACTAACTAATCACCAAATAGCAACCTTGACATTTTGATCTACATATAAAAGAAATACCTTCATAATCAAGTTGCTTACAAATCTTGTTCCTTGAAACACCCAACCTTGAAACTTGATCTACATATAAAAGGAATACCTTCATAATTATGTTTTTATTTTCAAATATTGCTCCCTACCTTGAGCTTGCTCTCAGTAGGTGAGATTCTAGAGAGATCAAGCTCCACCAAAAATTGAGCAAAGGTGGATTGAGAATAGAGTTAAAATCTAGTATAGCAATGGTTTTCCAAAGAGATTTAAAAAAAATAAAATTATTGGAAGATCCCTCAAATTGAAATGGAAGGTAGGGTAAATAAACCCAAATTGGATTAACCAAAAAAAACTATGAGAGGGTTTAACTTAAAGTTCCATTGCATCATACGAAAGGAAGTTTTGTTCCAAATCCATTAAATCTCTTAGAGAATTCTATATTTTACCTCTAAGAAATTGTAGATTATTGGAAATAAACTCTTCATGCAAGGGTGAAAGTTTAGAGTTGTGTCACATTTTGGGCCAAAAAAGTAGATTTGAGTGAATAGTTTCATTTCATGTAGTTTTGGGTAAAATTATTTCACTCAAAATTATGTGGCCCTTTTGTGACACAAGCAATTTCAATTGAAATTCTTAAGAATATTAAATTGGTATACATTCAAAATCAATATTGAAATGGGTATCAATCTGTATAAAAGACTTTGACCAAATTTTTTTTAAGCAAAAGGGTTTTGACCAAAACTCTTTCACCTAAGATTGTTGAGCTAACAACACTTGTGGCAACCTAACCCCTCTTTTGAGAAAAAATTAACAAAATTAAAAATTTAAGTCCTCAAGAAGTTAGGCCACAACTATGTTGGATCACTCATCATTCAATTATGGTCTATTTATTCAAGGGGCCTTTGATGATTCACAAGCATTTAATAAGTTTCTTCTCTACATATTCTTCTCACTTTTTTATGTGATTTTTTTTGTATATTTTTCTTTTTCTTTTCTATTTTTTTCAATTTTGAAGTTCTATTCTAATCTAATCTTTAAAGATATTGTAAAAAATCAAAAGAGATTAAGTTAACAAGAATTTTTTTAAAAAATGGTTTGATTGAAATATTTTATCCTTTACACATAAAAATGTGAGAAATTAATCTTAAAATCACTATATTATGATCAACAATTGTTGAATCAACAAAAAAGAAAGTGCAAAATCCAAAGGATTTTAGAGAGACAAAAGTGCATTCATTAAACTACTATATTTCATACAAAAACTTAATGAAACTCTAGCAACTTAGGAAAATATATTTTCAATTCAATTATTCTCAGTTTTCACAAAATTTTAAAGCAAAAAGAATTGACTAGTGCACTCTACCATTCCAAAGAAAAGAGAAACTTGAAAAATATGTGATCTTTATTAATTTTAGCAATACTTCTTACATCAAAATTGAATCTTCTTCAAATGTACTTCTCTAACTATTACGAAAATAAATATTAAAATAAATGTTACTAAATATTGTTGTCTCACAAAATAGATATAAAAAGAGACAACCCTTATATAATATATGATGCATCATTTTATAGGAAAAAGAAGAGCTAAAAATATCCAATCTTCATATGCAATCTGTAGTCATGAATTTCATGAAAATGTTACTATATTAGATTACTTTAAAATTAATTCTCTAACTCCACTTTTTAGAAGTTGATTCTTGTATCGCATTGCATAAGTTCATGCATTATTCTAAACTATCAATTAATCATGCCTTAAATATAGGAACCCCTTTATGAATTGAGTCAGGCCCATTTTACATCAAGTTTTATTGAATTAAAAATAAAATAATAAATTAAATGTTCAAATGTTTCAACATACTAAAAATAGAAAGTTTGATTTGATAGAAAAAATAATTTGAATTTCAAATATATTCTTCGGAATTTTGTTTCTAGTAGTAGTCCCTATATGATTTCAATAAATTTTCCAAAATGACTTCATTTGGCCCATAAAGCCAATCCAACTTGAACTTAAAGTCTTCATACATTTTCTCAAAAAATCTAATGTCAGCTAGATTTTTTTAGAAGAGTTAAAATTTGACATAAATTACATAAGATGATCAAGTGAGTCCTCATTCGAGGTCTATCTTATTTCATTAACCTAATCATTCTAAAAAATTCTTGATCTCCTTAGGTGTCTTCACTTCATGCTTCTCCATATTCACTAAGTCAAGACTAATTATTATACTTATAAGGGTTTCACAACTTTACTTATCCTTATTCAATTCTTTTTGGTCTTCCATAATTGTACATACATATAAAGCTAGGACATTCCTTCTAAAAGCTATCATCTTTATTGTTTTCTCAACAAAGTCAATCATTAGGCTTCAAATTTACATTAGATAGTAATTCCTAATGGGATATCTTATTTAGATCTCTTATTAGAGAAATATTATTTCATATAATTCATATTTGAATTCTTCATAACCTCATGGAATGGACTCATTACCTATACCAATTGGTGGATATAATTATAAAATCTTCATCCATAATCAATTTTTTTATTCATTTGAACCAAAAAATTATCTATCCATCTATCTATAGATTGAGCTTTATGTTTTGTTCCTTGTAAATTATTTCATCTACTCTAATTATTCTTTGAGCTCCTTCCTAGTTTTTGGTCTTTTTTGAATCATAACTTCAGAGTCTCCACTGATGTGTACCAAATGAAACTATTTCCTCTTCTCTTGTTTTTTTTCCAAGAGTAACTCCATTTGTCTAATAATCCTATTGCATAATCTCTCGAGCATCTTTATCAACCATAGGTATTTCTATTTCAGCAACTCTTTCTCTATTTTGACCCACACTAATGGTTGATAATATTTGAGCTCTCTTAGTTTTTATTTTTCTATTGTTACTATGATAACTTTTAAGTCTAGTGGTTTTCTCACAAACTTTTCCCTTCTAGAAAAATATAACTTCAACCAGTTTGGACCTTAAGTGATATTATGCACTAATGTATCACCCTGGGATTTTTGTTATTACTTTGGGATTTGAGAAGTTTGTACCTATTGATCAATTTATTTTTGAGATATTTCTTATTGTTCAATCTCAAAATTATCACATTTTGTGTCCTAAACTAATATTAGATCTCATGTTGAGACTTTGTTCAGCTTGGAGGAGATTGAGGAGTTTGTAAAATATATTCTACTCTCCTCATTTTCCTTTTCCAACTTATCAACTACAATATTTTTCTTTTCTTTGTCATATTTGTTTGCTTCTAAAGTATAAACATACAATAGAATTTAGTGTCCTTATAGGTGTCCTTATCAAAGAGGGGGTTCTCTTTGAAGATGAATATGACTAAAAGTCAACTATCCTAGACTTCTCACTAAAGGATGATGGAGTTGACTTCACCACTTCTAGTTGATTAGGAAGTGTCATAAAGGAGATACACCAAATCCTAAACTTACTCCTACTTTAGTCACCTCTTTACTCATATTTTCCTTTTGAAAGGCTTGCTATAATTTCTCTAATAAATCATCTTATTTTGTTTTAGTTCTTTTAGGAGTAGAGGATGGACCACTCTTTATTTTCCTCATCTTTCCCTCTTCTTTTCCTTCCCTTTTTCCAAACTATGCTTTAATCATTTCCAACAAAGCTAAGTTGAAGATTTCCACATTTTTATTAATTATATTTAAGTTATTAACTTCTAGGATAGCCCAATTAGTCAAATTCAAGGCATACTACAACATTTTGAATATCATAAATGGGATTTAGTACATGCCCATCATCAATCATGTGCTCAAGGATTTATTTTCTAATTTTTTGTATCTCTCATTTTCTAAGGGTCAATCACTAGAGGCTTCTATTTCTTACATTACAATCATTCTAATAGTCCACCCATAAATTTTCCTTGTTATCTATATTCATATATTCAGATCCAAAAACTCTTTCTACTTTTCCTTTGGGATCATAATTGGCTTGAACATGAAACAGTTTGAGGTTTATGAAGGATAATTCTTCCTTAGAGGCCTTGGCACAAACTATAGATGCATAAGTATAATAGCTCAAGAAAAAGGGAATTGAACCCTTATAGGTTTGTGCTTTTTAATGAATTTCTTATGTATCTCTATAATTTTCCTAGAGAACTCTATAAAAATGATCTTATCATTAAAATTCTTTGGAGAAAGAAAATATCTCCACTAAAACCTACCATTCTAATACGAACAAATGTCCCCATCTAACTATTAACTATTTTTCATTTACTAAAATTGTGACTATATGATATCCAATCAATGCGTCAATGTGGTAGCATTGAAAAGGTAGTGCTCATTGTATGAAAAATTCCTTAAAGAAATGGGCTCTCACAACCCCATTTCTTTGAGGCATTTTTTCATACAACAAGCACTACCTTGTCAATGTGTCAATGTAGTAGCATTAACAAGGAAGTGCTCATTGTATGAAAAAATTCCTCAAAGAAATGGGGTTTCACAGTGATTTACATCACCATGAGACC
>VDFB02193867.1:530621221-530655501 GCA_007258455.2 Sequoia sempervirens
AATATCATGAGGACTTGATGTCTTAATACTATACTATTTGGAATCCATATCAGTTTGCAAAGATAAATAGGAATAAGAATATATAATCTTCTATTTCCAGTTGTGTTCACTCCACTTTGCAGGATCTAGATATAGTTTTCACTTTCATAATGGTTCTTGTTTGCAAGTCAGTTGGAAACTTGTAATGGAATTACTAGACTAAAATTCCCCCGGTGTGGTATGGAATCACTGCAATTGTCTATATGGGTAAGGGAAAATTTTGGTAACATAGACATCAATTCATTGGTTAGATGTGTGTCCATACATATGGACAGATTTTATTACCATTATAACTATTCTTTACAAAGAGTAGAACAGAAAAATGCCACTACAATAAAAATCATCTAAACCAAACACTTAATTAAACAGAAAGCATTAGTTCATTTAACCCTGTAAACATGCTGATCCCAAGTATGGAGGAAGAAAAATAAAAGGAAAAAAGAAATTTAACATACTTAAAGCTTTGAAAAGCTTACCTGGTGTTCTTCTAGATCTGAAGGAAGTGCAAAGGGCTAGAAAGTTGCTGAGGAAACTCAACTCTTCTGAAAAAATGGCTTTGAGGCCTGAGCAATGCAAATCTAATATTGAAAATAAGACAGTGATTTGAAGTGCTAGTAAAACCAATTTATTGAATGTGGAAAACAGTTAAGAAGTGGAAAATTGGATGTAGTAAAGCAAATTTCAATTTAAGAAATTTATATGACATGGGCAATTGCAGCTCCTATACTGGTAATTGGATTACTGATTCATTTGTTAATTGGAATGCTGATTCATTGGGTAGTTGGAGTACTGATCCATTTGGTAATTGAATTACTGATTCATTGGGTAATTGGAGTTTTCAAAGTAGTCCTTTATACTGTAAACAAGGGGGATTTTATCAAGCTGGATTGCATGGGTTTCACAACTTAAATAATTTGAAAAAAAACACTACAAAAGAGTTTTTTAATTGGTAATTCGAGTGTGAATTCGTTAGGCTTCCAGCTCAGTTGATCAACAGGCCTGATTTTCATCAACCCCATTCACATAATATTTTTCTTGTTTTACACTACCATTGCTTGTGAAAGTTTTCTGCACTGTTTTCCTCTATATAAGAGCTTCGACCAATCTGACATGTCTCACCAAAAAATTAGGTCCCAAATTCCAATATTCACATGTGATAAGAGTTTGAGTATGAGTTCTGCTCTCTTACAATTTATAAGGACATAAGTTCTGATTCTTTTAAGAAATATATATATATATTTTTTTTCTTTAGTATTTGAAATTTCTTAAATTCAAATCCTTCTTGGAATCGGGCTACATTGCTTCTAGATACTTTTACAATTTATTGAAAGAAGGTGACAGAAGGCTATTGATATGGTGAGTTCCTATTGAAAGACCAAACATTCATTAGAGTTGAAAAATCATATGATTGCATTTTTTGTTTTAAATTGGAAATTGATGCAAGAGGACAACACACACTCAAAAGAATTCAAAAACACATTATCAAATAATGGATATTCTCCCTTCAACCAAACTGAAAATGAAAATCAGATTTCAAATGAAATATATTCAAAACCCCAACAATTCACACCAGATTGTGTTATTACAACAACAAATAGAAACTTAAATCAAATGATCCAAACACAACCCAGATGGGGTAATATGATCAGGAAACCATAAATAATTTCAAATCAAACATGCAATAACATGCATAAGAAATAACTTCATATGTGTGTCTCAAAATGGGAAAAAAAATGCACTGTTTTCTCATAAAATCTGCAATAAATGTGTTTATTACAAGTGCATAAGTCTGTTGGTTTTACAATAAACCTCTGTAAATCTGATACAACACCATTAAACCTGTAATATGTGCTTCAACAGCAACCTTCCTTCAACAATCTAAAATTTCACCTCATTTGGAGCCCCCAACCTTCACTTGCACAATGAAATTGACTCTTCAATCTACGTTCTTCCACAACCAACTTTGCTAATCTTCAATCATGGATATAATAATCCATTTTCTGCTGCAACACCTCCTAAAACCTGCACAAACATGACTCCAATCTGCCCAAGAAGAAATTCCTACACCCTGAATTTGACTAGCTACTACTTAAATATTGCATTCAACTTTAGTTCTCCTCTAACTCCTCATTCTTCACGACCCACCTGGTAAAAATTCTCATAAAATACATTAAATGAACATATTAAAAATGTTAAAAAGGTATCTTTGAACCCACTTTCATGAAATTGCCAAAATTGGTTGACAACTTAGACTCCCACTCCACTCAACAGGACCAGAATAGCAAAAGGCAGATAACTCAATCTTGGGCACCCATATTTTTTATTTTTAGCATTTAGGAAATGATTTATGAGTTATGGAAAGTTGTAACTCTCAAATCTCATGTCAAATAAGGTATTTTTAAAATTTCAAGTTTCAAATCTGCCTCCTTAATTATCTCTAACATGCAAAAAATTGTGACATTTATAAAAACCAATTTATTTAATATATTAATTGGCCAAATATTGCAAGTTATTTCTCCAAATAAATAATTACCAAACTTAAGAAAATTAAAAAATGAAAATTCATTCTTTTGGTTGATGCAAGATTGCTCTCATACTTGTCTTTTTACCCTTCTCTTTTTTACTCACTAAATTGATCATCTAAAAATCTTATTTAATTGACAATGACACATATTCATTATATGTATGTATTTGCTAGTTGGACTTACACATAATGTATTTATTTTGATATAGGCAATTATATCTATATGTAACTTACTAGTACATTTGGGTATATATGAGGTTTATTGATAAATGGACATTTGTCTATGTGTAATTTCAGTGGTGATCCCACAAAGCTGGTTTACAATTTCTGTGAGATTCTGATTTATGCTGAAATCACATATTTTTAGAAAATATAATGATTTAAGCCTTTAAAAGTTTCATTTAAAGCATTCCAATTGAAGAGAGTTTGATCAAACTACCTTAGATCAAACCCCCTTGGATAGAACCCTGCTAGTTTTAAACCATACCTATAACGGAGTCTCCTTTACACCTATCAAAATGCTGATAAAAAACAACTTTTGAAATTCATTTAAAAAAAAAAATTGTAAGTATGTAGTCCTTATTATAAGCTTCCCAAAAAGTATAATTTTAAATAAATTTAATTTTATTATTATATTTATTTTTTATTTCTTGTGAATGTAGGTTTTTCACCAAAAATCATACTCTTTGTTCTGCACATGTGGAAAAATAGAAGATTATCAAAAAAGAAAATTGAAAAATATGAGTGCACCAAAAATTGAAGTCCTTGATCCAACAAAAAATAAATTAAAAAATTGATACACACAAAAAAAGTTACGCATTATACAGTTGTGTTATGTCTGAATTGTAATTGGTTTGACTTCGAAACTTGATTAAAGAAAAAATATTCAATAGAAAAACTATATAACCAAGTGGAAGCACTAGATATCGGAATTACAAATCTAAATTTGAAAGAATTAGATTTTTATCCTTCATAGAAAAAAAGTTGTGTTATACAGTGAGCGTCACTTTTTAAAAATGTTGTTTTATAAAAAAAATAGTTTTTGAGGGAGATGGAAAAAAAAGTGTAATATGATTCCAAAAATTTTGAAAAAAATATATTTAGAATCTACAGACAAAATGTCTCGAAACTCTAGTTTGCATCATCTTCAAATTCTCCATGGTTTAGCTGCTATAAGTGCTCGAAAGTGAAGATTTAGTTAAAAAAATTATTTCAGTGTTCAGTTTGGCCAAAAAATGTAAACCACTATTATGGGTATATTATGTGAATATCTAAATTGAATATGAATATGAATATGGATATTTATTTATATATGATTTTTAATATGTAGATATATAAATTGAATGCATGAATATATGAAAATTTATCTATATATAACTTAGCATGTGAATATATTCATATATACTTAGAATGGAGCAGACGAGTGTAGGCGGGAAGAGGAGCTACTTAGGCAGTTTGAAATCTACAGACGGAGAGGGTGATGGGAGCGGAGATGATGATGAATATGCAGCTTCCTTCCTTCTTGAGGTCCTCTGGCCTCTTTTCCTTGTGTTGGATGGTTTTCTGGGCTTGGGCGGCCAAGCTCTTGAGGTTCTTTTTGTTTTTCTTTGGGATCTCCCATGCTCTGTCCTGCGTCAGACAAAGTTCTTTGTTGGAGAGCTATATCTGATGTGCTATTTGGTACTGAGCTGGGAAGGGGAGGATCTTCTCTTGGCTTGCAAAATCCCTTTCTCTCTTCTAAGATTCCCTGTGTGCTTGTCCATAGAGATTTGTTAGGTGTGGGAGGAAAGATGCATGCGTTTGGTGCATGCTATGCTTTTGGTTTGGCTCCTCATGTGTTGGTTGAGGATTGGATTCCTGTAGCATGGTGCTTGTTGGGGAGATTTGGGGTTTCTCGTGTTGGCTTTTTTTCAGTGGTGCCTGCCAAAAAAAGGGTTTGCTTGGCTTCTCTAGCTATTTTGGATAAGCCTTGGCTGTTGGAGGTGTGACACATGCTTGTGCTATAGGGATCTTGGAGTCTGCTTTTTTTTATTGGGATCTCTTTTAGAGATTTTGGGTACCCATTGTGGGGCCTCTCTATTGATGAGGAAAACATTTTTGAAGATGAAGTTTCGGTGGTGCCTACTGAAAGTGGGGTTTCATTGGCTTCTTGTGTTCTTCTTGGGATATCCTTCAGAGCTTTTGGGTACCATTTTTGGTTGTCTTGGCTATCTTTCTCAAAGGGGGTTTTCATTTTCTCTTGGCTCTAGGCTCTCTCTTGGAGGAGATCTTTGTTTTTGGGTCTCACTTGGAAGTTGGGCAATGTTTTGAGCTTGTGGAGTGGACTGCTTTTCCTTCTCGCTCCTTTGGAGATTTGTGCTAGTTTGGTTGTGGTCTCTCTCTTGAAGCTCCTGCATGCTCAACCAAAGGATGGTGTGTCTCCCCAGTCTTCTGGAGCTTTGGCTTTCATTCATTTCCTATGCACTATGTCTTCTTTTGGGGTGAAGACAACTCTTGATGGTCAGGAGTCATTTCCTATTGAGTTGGAGGTGGGTGTGTTGGAATTGGCTAAAAGTCCTCTTTTCTAGTTTTCTCTAGTGGTGTTCCTATTGAGGTGGAAGTTTCTCCTATCGAGGTGGAGCTTGAGGTTGTTGGAGAGGTGTGCTTTTGGTTTTTTGGGTTTTCATTGCATCTTCTCCTATAGAGGGGAGCTCTTTCCTTTTGAGGTGGATATGGAGTTGGTATGTGGTGCGTTTGGGAGTTTCAAGGTGTGTTTCTCCTTTCGTGTGCTGGTGTTTTTTATTATGGGGTTGGGTTTAATGGTGTCCCTTACCATTAAATTTCATGTTCTTTTGTTGGGATTTATTTTGCTGATTCTATGCAGATGGTTGGCTGCAGCTGTGTTGCTTTGTTTCCTGACTATTTCAGGTGGCTATTACTGTCAAAACTTGGTTGATGTATCTTTGCTACATGTTTTCCTGAATGTTTCAGGTGTTTATGTGTAGAATATCTTCTTTGGCTCAATGGGGTCTCCCATGAGCGACAGGTTTGCTGATGCTTGGCAGATGCAGGTGGGTTCTCTGTGTATCTAATTGGGTTTCTGGTCCTAGCTAAAACTAGGTTGTTTAGGCCCTTGCTTGCTTGTAAGATGCAGCGTGCGTAGTCATGTTTATCTTTAGAGGTCACTGTGGGGCTGCTATTGGTTTATGATGTATTTATTTATAGACTGCCTTTCTTTGTATTGAGTTTTGGGCCCCATCAAAACTCGTATTTTACCTCTAATCAAAAACTTAGCATGTGAACATATAAATTGAATATCAATATCAATATATATGATCATATCTACAATCTTTGAGACACATGGTTTAACAATGTAATCTATAAATGGTAGATGCAATATATACATATATGATCATATAGAATCTCTAAGACATAACATCATATAACAATGTAATCTATAAATGATGAGTCTGATATGAATATATAATGATCCTATAAATAAATATATATGATAAAAGAGAATCTCTAAGACATAATATCATGTAAAAAAAGGAAGATAATATAAAAAATTGAACATCAATATATAGAATTGTAAGTAAATTTTCTAACACAATATATTCTATAATGAAACATATATACTCAATCATATAAAATATCTAAGACATAACATCATGTAACAATGGAATCTATAAATGATGAATTTGATATGAGAATATATGATCTTATAAATTAATATGTAGGATTAGATACAATCTCTAGTACATAACACCATGTACACAACGTAAGACAACATATAAATTGAATATGAATATCTTATATTGATATAAATATAGGATCATATAGAATATCCAATACTTATCATGTAACAATGCAAGATGGCTTATGAATTGAATGTCAATAAATAAGACCATATCTAGAATCTCCAAGACATAATGTATCAAATATTGAAGTTAATATACTCATTCATATAAAATATCTAAAACATAACATTATGTAACAATATAATCTAAAAATCATGAATTCAATATGAATATATATTATCCTACGGATTAATATTTAGGATCATATAAAATCTCTAAGGCATAACCTATAAATTGAATATTAATATATAAATTTATATCTAAATCCAAAAGACATAATGTTTCCTATATTTAAGTTCATATAATAATTCATACAAAATCTCTTTAAGAATTAACACCATATAACAATGTAATTTATAAATGATGAATTCAATATAAATATATGTGATTGTACAAATACCAATATATAGAATCATATCTAGAATCTCTAAGACATAATGTATCCTATATTGGATTTCATATGCCTAATCGCATATAATATCTAAGACATAATATATCCTATATTAAATTCCATATACTTAGTCACATAGAATATATATGCATAACATCATATGGAAATTTAATCTATAAATGATGAATTCATTATGAATATATATGATCATATAAATCAATAAATAGGATCATACATAATCTCTAAGATATAACATCATGTAACAATATAATTTCTATGTGGAGGTTTTTGAATTTATGGTCTGGTTCACATTTTGTTGCTTCGAAGGAGGTGGTGTCTTGCTACTTCCATGTGATTGATTTCACATGTTTTGTTGTTTTGTTACCTTTAAGTTTTTTTGGTGGGCTCCAACACATGATCCCTTTAGTAGGGGTCTTGAGGGAACCCCCTGGTCTCCCCAATTTTTGGCATAGATGTGGATATGGGCATCTTTTCTTCTCTTTTCAAGTGGGAGGACCTTGTTTCTTTTGTGGAAAAAGTTATCAGGAAACATTCCCCTCTTTCTAGTACACATTATGTCTCCATCTCTTTATTTTGAATGAGGGTATTGTGATAGATATGTCTAATGATCTTCTCAAAGCAATGCTGGTGAAAATAGACAATTGCCTTATTGGTAAGTTCCTTGCTTTTAGACCCAATGTTGACCAAGTTAGGAAATGGGCTTTATTGACCTAGAAACTTAAAGGAAATCTAATCATAAGTGCCATGGTAAATAACCTATTTTTTATTTAAATTTTTTAATAAGGAAGATTCTAATTGGGGGCCCTTGTGCTCTAGGATTTTTTTTCAAGAACTTCATCTCCTTGTGTAAATGGAAACTAGGTTTTAACTTTTCCAAGGATCTAGCAATTTTTGCTCCTACCTAGATCTATCTGCCTAGTTTTCCTCTAGAATTCTATAACTACAATATGCTCCAAAGCATTGCCAACTCCTTTCCAACTAGTTGTTGACAATTGACAAAGTTACCGTCCAAAAATACCCATTGTTTTTGTGAGAATGTGTCAATGTTGCTACCAACATATTAGTTCTTCCCTCCAAGATCACTTTAAAATATAGGCTTGGGTGTTGGATGAAACCTATTATGTCTGAGAATACTAGAATATTTTATCAAATCTATAACAAGTTTGACCACCCGAGAAATAACTACAAAAAACAATATTCTTAAAAACTTAAAGCCACCAAAATATCACACATGGCTTTGAATGAGGTTCATGTTATGCCTAACAATGCTAAGGAGCCTTTGGTCTCGACTACCTCCCCTATGGTCCCCCCCAGCCTGTGGGTGTTTTGGGAGACCAAATGATCCTTCTCCCCTTCCTATAGAGGGCTTACCCCCTAATTTGTTGGAGGAACTAGAAGCCCCCTCTCCCTCCAGGGTCCACATGGAGACCCTGACTTAAAAAGCTATAGAAATATCTTTAGTTGAGCTCGTTGTTGGCATGCCTAATAAAGAAAGTGTGAGATCCACATTGTTTGACTCAGAAATAGAGGAAGGGGAAATGATAGATGACTTTGAGAAGTAGGGAAAACTGTAAGAACCCCCCCCCCTTGGCGAAGGTGTAAAATCCTGGTGAATATTGTATACTTCCCGATAAAAATATTAATTTTAGTGGCAATTTTTTTTGTTTTTCGTGAAAAAAATAATGTCCATTGGTGAATCTTTTCTAATCGCTAGAAGTCTATGGAAAATCCTGGAAAAATGCAATTTTTTTAAAACCACTAAAATTTTTCTATTGGCGATTAAAATCTATTTCCAAACCAATAAAATATTTCGATTGGCAAATTAAACCTATTTTCAAACCAAAAAAAATAATTTTGTTGGTGATTAAAACTTTTTTTCAAACTAAAAAATAAAATTCATTGGCAAATTAAACCTATTTTCAAATGATTAAGAAAAATACATTGGTGAATTAAACATTGTTTAGTAAGCAAAGGAGGTGTGGAAGTTTCTATAAGAAGTGAAGCATTGATGAAGCATTTTTGCTGGTGTTGGACGTACGTTCAGGAATCAACATTAATGGAGATGGCTAGCAAATTGAGATGTATTAAAGACACACATCTCATGTAGTCGGTCAGCGGTGGGTGGTTTTCTGGAAGCCAGTGAACCAGAGAAACAATGGAGGCCAGTTTCACCTTGACATCGCGGAGGAAGTTGGACCCTTTCATTGGCAAAGCGTCTGTGAAGCAACTGTGGGGTTTATTTCTCTTCAAGGATGTGTAGGTGGCACAAGAAATTCAATTTATTTTGGGTAATGGCTTTGAAAAATTAAAGCACAGATACAGGACCAATATGGATATTTATTCATTTTTCATGGCTTGGGGTTTGGACTTAGGAGAGCCAGTGGATGTAGTGAGGAAAGTCATGAAAACTTTGGTTCACAAAGATTTTTTAGAGGATATGGAAGGAATTCTAGAATGGGTGATACTGGGAGTGGGGCTTGTTAAGGTTGAAGGCATGGATGGTGGAGGCCCAGAGCTCACAGATTTAAATCATCTCTTTATCAAATGGCCAGAAGGACACACCAAAGCTCTGTGGTGAGAAGGTGCGGAGCGCGGGTGGCAAGCACTCAATCTACGTCGAGCTAATGGAGGTTGAGGAGGTCATAGAGAATCTCAAAGACATCGCTAAAGCAAAGATATGTGAAAAGAAGGGTCTGCGTCCGAGGAAGAAGATGAAGTCGTTAATGGAGATAGTGTCATTGGGGATGGACAATTCATC
The DNA here is from genome assembly GCA_007258455.2 of Sequoia sempervirens. Lineage (NCBI taxonomy): Eukaryota > Viridiplantae > Streptophyta > Pinopsida > Cupressales > Cupressaceae > Sequoia > Sequoia sempervirens. The sequence continues at coordinate 530,630,794 of VDFB02193867.1, forward strand.
GAAGGCGTCTGAGTAGTACAAGAAAAATAGGTTATTGTACTAAATCTTGTATGTGATTTTGTTTTTTGGGGGTTATGCCTGGATTTGCATTGTAATTGTAAAACACCTTGGGGCACGAACAGTGGTTGGAAGGGTAGCTTTCAGGTGGGTATGATTAGGGATAATTTGATATGTTGGAAATGGAAACTGTGCTTGTTAATCAAGTTTTTTGGTAGTTGATGGATGAAGATAAATCTAAAGTATATTTTTAGGGATAATTTGGTATGTTGGAAATGGAAACTGTGTTGGTTAATCAACTTTTTGGGTAGTTGATGGATGAAGATAAATCTGAAGTATATGTAACTTTTACTTTATATTTAATAAAATAAACTATTATCACTGATAATAAAAAAAAATATAGTGGCAAAGTGTCAATGCAAATCAATCTAACTACGAATGTTTGATGAATTTTCAATCTAACTTTGCTAATTGAGGGTTGAGAAGGTAATAATTTTCCAAACTCCACACGTACCGATCTTAATTACCCATTGATCCTCTTGTCATGTCCACTTGCTAAAATTTGCCCACGATCTTCACTTCATAAATGCATGGTCCTTGCCACCTTTCCTATCTTAATTCACCAAAGTTGATGTTTTGGTGCTTTTCCTAACCTTAATTGCAAGTCTTTCTTGATCATCTATGTAGTCAGTGGGTCAGAGGTTTTGAAAACTTCAAAACTTCATACTTTGGTTCTAAGGTTCCAAGTTTCATCGACCACATGACATTATGGACCACTACCATTCGATAAATTTTTGATGGACGGCTATAGTTGCATTCTGGAAGTATATCTCTCAAGTAGTAGATTTGTGAATTGAAACCTTCGAAATTACACTAGAACTGTTAGATGTGGACAATTAGGGAGATCAAGGCTCATCATCATGGTAATGAACCCGATGGGTTGGATTTTGGCTATGAGCAATAGAAGAACTTAAGTGGCAGAAATATGCACGTGCAAAAAGTTTGTTTTAAAAGAGGGACTGCCTACAAAGAATGTAGGACCAAGGCTTAAAAACTTAAGAACGTTTTACACAAAGGATGTAAAGGAAAATCAATATAACCATGACCATTTGATGAATTTTTGATGGACGACTGTAGTTGCATTCTGGAAGTAAATCTTTGAAGCAGTAGACTTGTGAATTGAAACCTATGGAGTAACACTAGAACTGTCAGATGCGATCAAGGCTCATTTCTCTCTTTTCAATGCCTCGGCATATTAAACATTTCATTTAATTGAAATTATCAATCTTTTGAACATCTGAAGTGATTGATTGGACAACTCATAGCTTTAATGAAACAAAATTTGTAATGATTTCATATCGTTTGAGTGGCACTAATAGTGTTGATTGGAGTCTGGTGATTTTGACAGCTTCTCAGATTGAGGTACAATTTGCATGTATCCAGACATCAATCAAATTAAACATTTTAATTTTTAATTGTACATGTAAGGCTTAAGATACACAAATCAACTAAGTTGGTTTTTGGGTTTGCATGAATCAGGCTGGTAGCGGCACTAGTGGTCCATAAATTATTAAATAGGGTTAGTAATAGTGATAGTAATAATGTGACATTGTAATTCAGTTGTAATAAAATAAATGGTTATAAATTTATAGGAAAGAGTTATTTTCTAAGTTCAATGTCTATGAATCTATTCAAATTAGTTTTTTTTTCCTTTGAGAAATTAAGCATTGTCTATTTATGAAATAATTGCATGCAGATTTAAAAGTAAAACATAAAGCAATACAAATGAAGGAAGAAAGTTGCCATCAAAGAGTTATTTTCTAAATTCAGTGTCTATGAATCTATTCAAATTAGTTTTTTTTCCTTTGAGAAATTAAGTATTATCTAAATTTATGAAATAATTGCATGCAGATTTAAAAGTAAAACATAAAGCAATACAAATCAAAAAAGAAAGTTGTCATCAAATTGACAAAAAAACATTATAAACACTAAAAGTTGTCACTCTTGTTAGGTTTTACCAAAATTTTATTGATTTGTAATTTGTCGTTGACCTTCTCCCTTCATTCCTAGTATCATTATTCATTTTATTAATTCCTTTGCAACGTTAAGTTACTAGCCCCTTGGCCTTGATGTCAATCCTAGCGTATTAAAGTTTAAAACAACTTTAAAACACATGTTTATTAAGTTATTATTTATATCATAATTAATAAATTACTCAACCGTTCGATGACCATTTGATGTATGGTTGTAGTTTCATTCTGGAATGAAATGCATAGAGTGTTAGTCTTGTGAACTTAAACCTCTGGAATCACCCTTTAACTATTAGATTTACAATGATCAACAGTTTAGAATTTGCTGCCAATGTAGGACTAAATGGCTAGTGAAACAAGATTTGTAGTGATTTCATATCATTTGAACTTTGAGTGGCACTGGAAATTTTGGAAATTGTCAGCATGTCAGAGTCTAGATGTCAATCAAATTAAAAATTTAAATGAATGTAAGGCTTAAGTTACACGAATCGATTAAAATTTAAGTATGTTTTTTGGTTTGTGTGAATCACGATTATGATTCATGAATCATGATTATACCTAACCTCACACATGACACATGTCATGTGTACACATGGACCAGGCTGGTAGTGGCACTATTGGTAGAATTGTTGCCCATAAATAAGGATAGTGAGCACAACTAAAATTTGAAATCATTTGTTGAAGGCTAAAGGTTTTACTATTGAGAATTTGAGTGCAATGTTCGAATTGTCAAGGGTTTTCATTTTGTAGGGTTAATAAGGAATAGGATTCAGGAAGAAGATGATGTGGCATTATTGGGGATACTCTAAATTCTCCTGCCTATAGTTATGTAGTTACAGAGTAAAAGACCAATTTCCTTCAAGTTCAGAATGGGTGGAATTGGAAAGAAGTTGATTTGGTTCACTTGACTTCTCAGATAGGTTTTGAGTCAGGATAATGAGCTCTAATGGAGATAAGTGCTCTCCCAGTGCATGGAAGCTACAAGTAGAAGATGGGAGCAGTTTTACAACCCCTCATCTTCTGCATAACTCTAATTTTCAAAGGGGAGAAGTACATTTTGTATCTTTACAGCTCCCATTTCCCCGATTTCATTAGCCCGCCTTTCCCCATACATTTATTTTCAGATACCATGGCTGATCCTGGAAGTCCTAGGCATTTATTTTCAGAGCACATGGTTGACCTGACAAGTCCCATTTATTTTTAGACACACATGTATTGCATTTATGTTTTCACCAACGATCCAGTAGAAGCTTGGTGCTTGCGCTTACACTTGTATTTGTACTATGTAATAATGTGACATTGTAATTCAGTTGTAATAAAATAAATGGTTGTGCTATTAAATTGACATTGTAATTCCTTTTATTAAGTCCTTTGCAATGTTAAGTGTTACTGTGCTATTAATGGTTGTGTTATTAATTTGACATTGTAATTCCTTTTATTAAGTCCTTTACAATTGCAACATTAAGTGTTACTGTGCTTAGTGCTATTAATGTGACATTGTAATTCATTTTATAAAGGCCTTGATGTCAATCCGAGTGCATTAATGGTTAAAAATAAAAAAACTTTTAAAAACATGTTTATTATTTATATCATAAATTACTTAACCGTTTGATGAACATTTGATGTATGGTTGTAGACTCAAAATAAGGGAGAAAAGCAAGCTTAGTCACTAGGCCTCCGATTTTTATAACCATGTGACATGTCACATTGTCGCGGAGTTTTAAATTTTCATAACTACCTGATTCCCCGACTTGGTTCATTTTGTTGAGTAACTTAAGTTCATGCATACGTAACCTTTGAGTTACGGTGTGTGGATTTAGTCAATGGGTTAGAGGTTTCAAAAACTTTGAAACTTCAAACTTTGGTTTTGAGGTTCCAAGTTTCAGCGACCATGCAACATGATGGACTTATCTTTCCTTTCAAAGGTGTCGTCGTCTGACATTTCATTGAATGTTATGTACGGAATAAACTTGAGTTGTCTTTTCAGGAATTTCCAAAAGCATGCAAGTTTAAAGGCTATCTTTTTGAGGAATAAAATTGAATGCTGCATTTCAAGCACGTCCTATCAAAAATAACAACATAAGTGGGTGGCGAAGTTTTACTCAGACATTTAGCCTGCATTCTCGTTCTTTGCCAAGTCCAACACTTATCAAGTGCAAACATTCTTTTTACTCATACTTTTAGGCTGCATTCTTGTTATTTGCCAAGGCCAGTACTTCTCAGAATCTCATGTGAAAACATTCGTTCTCCACGAATTTGTGCTCATGTAGAGTGAACGTTTGGTCAGCGTAAGGGATACGACACTCAGACCTTTTAAGTTAGATGAATTTTGGGCACGCCTGGAGAGGGACAATGAGTCTAAGCTGGATATAAAACTCTTAGAAAGTGGGCTAGCTCAGGCTGGAGGGTTTCTAGAAGTTGTGTTGAGTGTGGACCTGATAAGTGCATGTACGAGAAGGTACATTCCATAGACACGGGAAATTAAAGCCACAGATGGAACTGTAATTGCAAAAATTTCTCCTGAAGCTATTTCCTGCACGTTGGGGATTCCAAAAAGGGAACCTGTAGAAGACATGTATGTCGTAGTGGTAGGTGAATTTTTCAAAACGAATAAGGACTGGTGTAAGAACTCCATGGCCAAAACCTGGTTGAAGTTTGAAAAGAAAGGTAAGTCACAACTGTCGAGTAAACTCAAAAGATTGCATTTTAAGGGAGAAATTGCAGATGCTATTGCTTTATTGCACAACATTGTTGGGAATGCACAAGTCGAGTTATTTGAGGATTGGATGTGCCGGTTTATCTTAATAGTCTATGATGAGAAAATTTTCATTGACTGGTCTGAAGTTATTTTCTTCCATTTGAATGAGAATTAATTAATTTCCATAAGACTTGTTTTTTGTATGTGTTCTTGCCTAACGCACATTCTAGGTAGTTAGAGGTCCTTTTGGCCTAGGTTGGAGCCGCAAGGAACCCCAGCTTCTGATATGCCTATGTATAAACACTTTCCTCAGTTCACTAAATAATTTGGAATGGGTGTTTTTTGTCATGTTAATGATGCATTTTTAATGGAGGTCATGAGGAAGCTAGATGGAAATCCATAATGCACCTTTCCCCTGAATCGATTTCTCTTGTATCAAAATTTGGGAGTTTTTATATCCAATTTGATAAGTTTTCCTATCTGAGAATAGGGTGTTTTGAGAAAGCCCCATTTAAATTACCTCAGTATCCTAAAGATTTACTAATATTTCTGGAATTTTGTCAACAAATGGCCATGGTTAATATTAAGTATACGAACATGGGGAAACGAGGGTATGTCTTTCCATTGGAGACCCCTTCTTTTGTGTGCCAAAAAAACTAGATGGCTAGGGGAGCTGAAGGAATTCTCAAGGAATATAACCTCCAGAATCTGTCTATGAGAGCTAAATTTGACAGTAAGGGTTTTGTGAAGCATAATCTCTATGGAGGGAGCTTATATCGGCATCACCCATCTATCAAAGATTTCTAGGAAGATTGTGTCAATGAGAAGGAAATTTTGAGAAGAGATTATATGAGGCTAACGCTAAAACAGATACATGGTTTTGATCTGTCATTTCACATTTCTGAAAATGTAGCTGAGGATTCAACAATCATAGATCCTGCATATGAAAAAATTTCTGATAAGTCTCACCCTAAGGTTGAGTGGAGCCAAAGTGAAATTTCAAATATGAGGGTGTGTGTTGCCTCAGTGCTTAAAAGAACCCAGGATTAGTTGGATGGGAAATGGCGGCAAGTTGTTGGTCCTGTTCAGGAGCCTAAGTCATCACAAAAGAATGAACAAGGGTCTACGCAAGCATCTAGTGCAAGTGTATCATCAGGGAAACCCTTTGTGAGGTCCTCTAGTGCAAACTCTCAGTTAGGAGGTGATGGTGATAGGCCAGAAGAAATAGTCAAATTGAAGAGCATACGTGAACAAGACAGTGTGCTTTCTCCTACCCCTAAGAAGAAGACCAATCAAGAAAAAATTGTTAGTACAGATTCTAAAGCTATCTTTAAACAGATCACTAAAGATAATATCTTTCCTCCTTTTTCTGAATTTCCCTCTTCTCTGCCTCTAGTTGATAATCCACCTATCACTCCTAATGCTCCAAAAGAAACTATTAGTGGAAATGAAGATTCTGGTCTGGTAGTAGCCTCCCTAGGATGGCTGAAAAAATTAGTTGAGAAGAAGAGAAAGCATATTCCTACAATGACAGTTGGAGTGGATACAGTTTCAAAGTTACTTCAAAGCTCTTCAAAACCTAAGAAAGCCAGGAGGATGTCAAGGATGGTGACTGATGCTACTTCTAGAAATCAAATGTTAGAAATTGTTGAGCATGTGAAGGATTTAAATGAAGATGAAATAATGGAGGCGGACTACAAAGTCACACATGTTGATATGGGTCCTCCAACACTAGAAGGTGATGTGTACCATGTCAATTATTCAGTCAATACCTTGATTAAAAGAGTGAAAGAACAAAGGAAAGAAAATATAAAACTGGAACTCAAGTCCTTGCATTGAGTAACTTTATTTCTTCCATGGCCACTCCTACATCTGATGAAGCCTCAAGTTCTCACATAGAGGGTATCGATGTGCTCACCATAGAGAAAATTAAAAATAATTTGAGCTATTCCAAAGTTTCTTGTGAGGGGATTGATAAAATATCTCAAGAGGCTATCTTCTTTTTGAATAAATTTGTGCTCTTTTACACTCGAGTTGTTAAGAAAAGGGGGGAGTTAGTAACAAAACTTCAGCAGCTCAGAAAATATCAAACTAGTCTCTATGTGCTCTCTCAAGAAATGAAAGAATTGAACTTTATGGATCTGAAGATATTAATTGGTGAGAAAATTGTGAATAATCCTAAGGAGCTAGACCCTTCCTGGCCCATTTCATTGGAATGGAAATTGAATATGTATGATAATTTGGTGAAGGAAATTAATAATACACTTGATCAATATTATGAAATGTTGGTGGAATTTAAAGAAGATTATCATATTCTGGGAGTGGAAATTACTGATGAGTTTGATGAAAACATTCTAGATATAAGAGAGATCTCTCTGAAGTTTAGAGAGATATTTAAGAAAGAAATAGTTGATCCTGCTACAGTGACATGGGAGTCCTTCTCAAAACTCAATGGAATGGAGATCCACCTAAGGACTTATAAGTGTGGAGAAGAGAAAAGATTTAAGATGTTGGTTGAGTTTGAAAAGTATTTGGTCACATGGAGAACTAGGTTACAGATTACTACAACTCCAGGAAGCAAAAACATCACCGCAATTGTCACCAAGTACCGAGAATACAGGAAAAGAGTAAAGGCGCAAGAGGCATTACTGAAGGAGGAGGCATAAATAATTGAAAGTGAATGAGTTGGTGCTAGGAGTGGGACCATTGTTTAGTTTTTAGTTTTTATGTTATTTTCTTTAATTTGGCTCTCTTGGTACTTCAAAGACTTTTTATTTTAATTTCTAAAATGGTTGTCTTCAAGAAACCGTTATCAAGACAAAAAAACTCTATATTTTCTAGTGGATTGTCTATTATTGGAATGATAGATTTTTGGATAGTTTCATTGCTGTGGAATGTTTATCTGTGAAGAAATATTTTATGGTGATGGATGTGTAAGGATTTCTCAGTATAATTTAGGTGATTTGGTAGTTTAAGCTTTTATTTTTTAAGTTGGGTGGATGCCTTTATAAGTTATTTATGTTGAACTGTTAGCTTCTGTTCAAGGAATGGATTAATAATATTACTTTCAGTTATTTATCAAAGATTGTGTGAATGGAAATACAATAGGAATTTATTAGTGTGATAAGTGTTGTTCTTTAAAAATGATGCAGAATCATATATCAAATTCAATACCATGGAATACAATATATTTTTTTTGGCTTTTCCTAACCTTATTCGCTAGTCCTCAAAGTTTTATAACCTTTTCGTGGAGTTCTAAATTTTCATAACTTCCCGATTCCTTAACTTGGTTGATGGTTCACTTTGTCGAGTTGCAAGTCTTTCCTGGTCATCTTTCTACTTGGTGGGTCAGAGGTTTCAAAAACTTTGAAACTTTAGAGTTTGCTTCTAAGGTTCACTTTGTTGAAGCAAGAATGGAAAAGAGATATAGAAAACTTATTATTATAACTAATAACACTATGAAGAAATGATCACTCACCTTTTAAGTCTACGTTTTCGGCTTTCGCTGACTTTCGAATCGAGAAGTAGAACCTCAGAACCAAACAAAATGTGTAAGAATAAATGACACTTTTGATTGTATTTATATCAATCCATGATTCCATATTTGGTGAATTCCATAGAATTTTTAAATGGTTTATTAAAAATTTGGCAAAATCCTGCATGCTTATACAATGATACATTTTAATTTTCAAGGCGAAATGTGTCCTCAAATGTAATTATTATTTAATGTTATTGGCGAAATAGGTCCTCATGAGCAACTATTTATAAATTTTAATTGGCGAAATGGGTCTTCACAAGCAACTATTTGTAAATTTTAATTAGTGAAATGGGTCCTGATATAATATTATTTTAATAGTATTGGTGAATATGTAGGTGTTTTATTAAATGCTTTTGGGATTCTAGGAAAAAATATTAGTCGGTCCAAGTGAAATGCGTAGTTTGAAAATGGCGAATTTGTTGCTTAAATATGCCTCATAAAAAAAGTCATTGGCGAATGGACATGCATTGGACCTATAGTTCGTAAAATCCAAGCGATTTGGACACCCTGTTGGGTGTGATAAATTCACCAATTTCGACTTGGACGATTCCTAGAATTTGTCAATTGGTGAAGATTCACCACTAAATTTTTCCATGCTAAGAAGAGGAATTTAAAGGAGCTCTCTTTGAATGACTCTCTCCCAAAAGAGCATGTAGAGGACAATCAATCACAAGGTTGGGAAGGGAGTAAGTATCTTTTGTTGTTTGAAGAAAATGCCTCTTTTGTTAGGATACTGAACTCTCTACCTCTTATTAGGCTCAGTGTTGCCTCTTTGACCTTTGGATCAACCCTCACTTCTTCCCAAGATGAAGAATGTATACAAATTCATGGAAAGAAAGAGAAATAAAAATACTTGATGTGAGAAGATATCTCAAACAAGGTATACCTTCACAAAGAGAAATAAGATCCAGAGAAGCAACAAGAGATGTAGTGTTGGGAAATAAAGGACCTTGGAATTGTTAGGGTCCAAAACCATGAAGAAATGAGTTTTAAAATGTCTTCTATATTTGAGCCTGTTCGTTAAACCCAGATTAATTGTACCACTAAGGTTTTATCCTTCCTTTTACTTTTCTTAAGAAAATTGTTTGTTGGAACATTAGGGGGTAGAACATCCCACACAAATAACATATGATAAAAAGTTACATTTTGGAACATAAAATTGATATTATGCTCATCTAAGAAGTTAAAATGTCTAAACTTGTTTTCTCTCAAACTGCTTCTAATATTTGGCCTTCTACATATTACTATGTTAGCCCTACTGAGATTGTTTTAGGGGGTATTGCCACCTTCTGGAACCCCTTGTATTTGAAGGGTACAATGTTAGAACAAAACAAAAATAGCCTTATTATTTCTTTCTCTTACCTTTCTAAAGATTTGTAATGAATTCTTACTAATATTTATGCGCCTAACTCTAAAGTGGCTAGAAAACAACTATGGTATTCTCTACCTTAGCTATAAATAACCCCCAGAAGCTTTATGGATGTTAGAGGGGGACTTCAACACTCCTTTGATCCCTTCTAAGAAACTGGGGGTCTTGAAGACTATTTTGATAACATGGGTGACTTAGTTGACTTCTTAGCTAACACTAGTCTTATGGATATTGAGATTTAGGGTTCTTTCACCTCTAGTCAAATAGAAGGTATGGGAATAATATTATACATGTGAATCTTGATAGGTTCGTAATCTCTCATGATTGGAACATCTTACTTATCTTATCCCTCAAGGATCTTCCTCATATAGGTTTGAACCATTGTGCTCTTTTTTTACTTTGGGAAGAGACTACTAAATTGGGCCCCTATCCTTTCATATAGGAGATCATATAGGAATCCATATGGAGTTTAGAGGCTTGATTGAGAAGTGGCGGAATACCCCCTTGTAGGGTATTCCTATGTTCACTCTAGCACAAAAATTAAAGTTAATAAAAAACAAAGCGAAAAACTAGAAGATGTCCTTTGGTAATTTTTTTCAAAAGAAAGAAAGATTATTAAATGACCTATAATCAATTCAAGACTCTATGGATAATGGTGTTATTTATTTTGACACTTTTCCAAAAAAAGTGGCCTCAGAATGGAATGGAATGACCTCATGAAGGAGGAGTTATTTTGGAAGAAAAAATACAAAATCCAATGGATCAAAGAAGGGGAGAGGAACACTAAGTTTTTCATCAATATTCTTTGAAAAATAGAAGAAGAAACATTATTAGTAAGCTCACCCTTAGTGATGGTTATATGGTTTTGAAGGAGGGTACATAGCTAATGTTGTCTCCTTCTTCACTTAAAAATATTGAAGAAGGAAACTAGGAGATGAATGACCTACATGTTTTTTGGAAGTTATTCCTAGGGTGTTGAATGAAGCTGATAATGTGGGTATGTGCAAGGATGTATCTCTAGAGGAAGTCAAAGTTATTTTTTTCTCTTTTTCTTATTTCAAATCCCCTATTCTAGATGGGTTTCCTCCTTTATTCCATTTTTTGGGGAGATTATCTCTTAGGACCTATAATTTATTGCCACACAAGACTTTTTCAGATATAGTAAGCTCTTTAAGAAACTTAATCAATAATCAAACCTTCATTTTTCTAGTCCCTAAAGTGGTAGAGGCTACTACTATGTCTAACTTCTAGCCCATTAGCCTTTGTAACACTTTTTATAAGATATTCTCTATATTTTTGGTCAATAGAATTAAATTTTTCCTTCATAGACTTATCTCTTCTAGTCAAAAAGGTTGTGTCCCTGGTAGGAAGATTCTTGATGTTGTGCTTACTACCCATGGACTTATTCATTCTATGGAAAAAAACAAAAGGACCACTATGCTCCTAAAATTTGACATCTCCAAGGCTTATGATAGACTACTTTGGCCCTTCCTTTTGGTTTTCCTTAAAACATTTAGGTTTTGAAAGAAGATCCTCAAATTTATTAACACTTGTATCTCTTCCCTAACCTACTCAATGTTGGTAAATGGGATCCCTAGAGGTTATTTCTTGACTGGCAAGGGGCTAAGGAAAGAGAAGCCGCTTTCCCCCTACTTGTTCATTCTAGTTATGGAGGCTCTAGGTAGAAGTTTTCAAAAATTTATTGACTCGAATAAAATCCTAAGGGTTAGATTTTACCTCCTTTGTAGCCCCTTCCTCTCATCAACATTTTTTTGAAGACACCATCATGTTTGGGGCTTCTTCAATTATGGAGGAAAAACTATGGAAGGCTATCTTGTATGTTTATGTTAATGTTCTTGGGCAACATATATTATCTACAATAAAAGTATGCTATACTTCTTCAATTCTAAGATCATCATTAAAGAGATGATTGTGAACATCCTTGGTTGCCAATAGGTTTGTTTAAGTACCACTTATCTTGGCCTCCCACTCACTACTAAAATTATTTCTTCAGTTACTAGGATAAAATTATGGAAAGAATGCAATGAAACCTGGTTGTGTGGAAAGGAAAGATTTTGAGCCAAGCAGGTAATTTTTTGTTGCTAAAAACCTCCCTCTAGAATATCCCTATCTTCTACTTATCTATATTCAAAAAATTTGTGGTCATGGCTGAAATTTTGAAAAGATCCTAAAGAAATTTCTTTGGGCTAGAGTTGAGGACAAAAATAGAATTTCTTTGGTAAAGTGAGATAATTTTTTGTAAACCTAAGATTCAAGGGGCTTTAGGCATAAGGAGATCGAATCACTTTAATAAAGCATTGCTTTCCAAAATTGGATGAAATCTGGTGGAAGGGAACAAAGATTAGGATCACATTCTCAATGTAAAGTACTTAGAAAACACTAATCTTTTCTACTTCATTTCCTCTCCTTTTGTCCCTTGTGATTTTTTTATATGGAACTAGTTAATCAAAACGAGGAATGTTATTAAGTAGGGGGGTGCTGCCACAATAGTGTATCTCACTTTTGGGACATGCTGATTTTTTCCTAAAATCCTTTTTTTAGAAAAACTAATGATTTAAGTCTTGAGAGGTTCCATCTAAAGGGTTTTAATTGAAGAGGGATAGATAAAATCCCCTTAGATCAAGCCCCCTTTCATAGAACCCCTCTAGTATTAAATCATTCCCACAATGGAGTCTCCTTCACACCTATCAAAATGCTAGCAAAAAAACATTTTTTCTTTAACTTTTGAGGGATTAGATAACATCATTTAGAAATTATATTTTGCATGATTGTATCCCTCATAACGAGCTTTCCAACAAGTATAGTTTTTATATGTTTTCATTTTATCATGTATTTAATTTTTATTTTTTACTGAACATAGGTTTTTCTCCAAACATCAAGCTCTACGTTCTACAATGGTGGAAAAAAAGTAAACCATTGTAAAAAAAATTCAAAAAATACCCTTTTCCTGGATATTGATATTCTTGTTTCACAAAAAAAAAGGATTTTGATATATACACAAGTTAGGTTGGACAACACACACCTATTGTAACATGCCAATCATTCACTCAAGTAAAATTTCCTAAGTCTTCACTTTCGACTAAATAAACTATGTAACTTAACCATTGCCATACAAAAATTCTTTTATTTATATAGAACAAATGAACATAGATGACATAACCATAATCAAAATTTATTCCATTTCCAAATAATATTTCACATATTACAATATTCCAAAGAATGTGTACAAAGTACATACATAGCTCAATCGAGCTTCAAAGCAATAGATATAGATGGTCCAAGAATCTCATTTCAAATATTGGTCTTATATTGCCTACTGAGGAGGAGAAACATCACTCAAGCGCTTTCCCACCAACCACAAACTCATATTCGGTCCCTCGCACATCTATCATATGATATATGTCCCTACCCTTCAACGAAGAGATTGGTGGAGTAACCTCATAATGACAACCATTGTGAGGTTAGTGTTGTGTCCTACATGAATAGAACTTGTAACCTTACAATCTAGAACTAGCGTGCACAAATGGATCATAGTGAATTGAAAATGGTGCCAAAGGAAAACACACTACTTTGGAAAAAGTGTTCTCACTTAGTACTTCGAGTGACAATCATCCTACTCACATACACTACTCAAGATCAATTTGACTTTAGGCCACTATAAACTATGCATAGGTATTTCCTTCTATGGGTAGTCTTTAACCCTAGAAACAACCTATTCCCTTTCTCACAAACTCAATGGTATTTCTACCCACAAATCATAAATACAAGTTACCATCCCTTCAATGGATAATCAAATCCCAAGTGTAACTTACAATCTATCTAATATAATCAAATAACTTGACAATGAATAACCCATAAGCTATCCTTGTTTAATCATATCTAGTATATTTATACTTATGACAACAATCCCTCCTATTGTAGAGTATATACAAGTGCTTCACAGAAAAGCATAAATCAGCTTCTATTCCTTTCCAAAGAAAATGCTATGAATTCCTAATGCAAGTATTCTAAAGCAATACCAACAAACAAAGCATTCAAATCTCATTCTTTCATAAATAAAGATAAATAAGATAATACTAGATCCTCATGCCTATAATACACTTAACCTAATTGACTGACTTGATGCACAACCTTCCAAAAGTAGCTTACTAGATTCACTTAATCCTCTCAAAGCCATACTTCACTATGATTTCTTTCACAGGATAACAATATGCTCTCACTAAATATAACTCTCAAAAAATATTCTAAGCTCTCACAAAATACAATAGAATAGAATTGCAGAATAGTGTGTCCCAAATGAGAGAACTAGCCTCTTTATTTATAGAGGAACTTGAGACATTGCAGCCAAAAGATAAGGCATTCCAGTTGACACCTTTCCTCATGTAGATCGACTCACTACACACAACAAAAAGGTGGAAAAAATCTAAGTATAAATTAAACATATTATTTTGTAGATCAACCTCTATGGCTTGACAATAGCTCAAGACCAATTCCATTACGCACATGCTCAAAGATGATAATTGACTTGCAAGAAAAGTAGACTTCTATAGAAACAAAATTGTTCAAATATTGGCGCCATGTTGCAGCCACTATTCTTATCTTTTTGGTGTGGTTTATCACTTTGAAATAGTCTTATATTTGCAGACTACACACAAGCTAAGTTGACTTAGTCATATCTTATTTCATTGTCAGGGAAAAGATGAGTCGACTCTAATTTTTAGCGTTCAAACCATGCTTTGACTTAGCACGTTATTTTGTGTTGCTTTATCCTATTTTCATGTGTTTAAAGAACTTTATAAAGCCTTAAATATTTCCATCACTTTATATAAAAGCATTCCAAGTTGAAGTAAATCACTACTTTATAATAAAGATGCATTTCCATATGGTATTGACTATGGTTTACTTCCCATATCGGTCTTTATTTCTACACATTACTTTGCATATAAATCGTCCTTTATCTTATGTCAACATATGTATTAATCGACCCATAATACTTTGCATAGCATATATACAAATCGAACTCTATTTAATTGTCATATATATATAAATATATATTTGTATATATACACATACATATATATATGTCAACGAATAGCCTTAATGCTATCACACACACACACACACACATATATATGTATATGTATGTATATGTATGTATATGTATATTCCATGACAATCAATTGCATATACATTTGATATATAAATGAACAAGATCAGGTTAACATTCATATAATAATAATATTGATTATATATATGTATATATATATACCTCTATGTACATGTATATGTACATGTACATATGTTGATATGGACATTTTCATTTACCATACATAAGTATGTATCAAAACATGTATACATATGTATATATGTATATATCTTATACATATATATACATTTGATTTGCACAATCAAGCACATACACATTTACTATCTTATTGATAGGGGATATATGTGTGATGTATTTATACATATACACATACATGTCGTATTGTTCATTCAATAGCTTCATGCTCATAAGCAACCTGTTCATAAGTGTGCATAGGTACGTCTACCTATGTACTCTCATGTGCATGTTCCTTCATGCATATGGTCTATCATCGACATGCATATGTATACATATACATAAATTCCACGTGTGTTCACTTCATCAATACAAGCATAGTGATATAGGGAAGAACTCATAAGCTCTAAACATATAAACATCATCCAAGAATGCACTCAACAGTAATCAAGACCCTTACTAATGCAAACACATCAAACTAAGGATGACTTAGCAATTCCCAACACAATAACTTGACTCAACCATTCTATTGTGAGTGTGTGTGTAAGCTCAGTTAGGTTACATTACTAGTTACCCGACCATGTTATTCTCCTGAGTGACACTTCCCCTCACACCTGAAGGATTGAACATGAGCTTGCATCCAACTAACACATTCTCACGGTAGTCAGTTATTCATCAAAATATGCATTTACACAATATTTATCCATAGTTAGAATATCCAATTCAATAACCATCCATTTCACATATATGCATTTCATCACATATCATTAAATGAAATAACATTCATTCATAATTCATTGATAACAAAGTGCAAGAATAATTTATTCCCATTCATAATTCTAATTACATTCACATAGGCAATAATTTACCCTAACATAGTAATAGTAAATAGGTAATTACACAATGGGGTATGACATATTCACCCGTTGTGAATCTTTGTCCCCGATAATTTTATGTAGCAACATAAACTAAACAAATAAACAAAATATTATTTTCAAGTACTTTCAAATGCAAGTAAAACATGTGGAAAATTTTGTTGTATCTCAACATAGTCTTTCCAAGTGGCAAAGTCTTTCGCATATTGGTCCCACTAGACTTTGCACTAAAAACCTTCTTTGTTATGCAAGTGAAGCTTACACATTTCGAGCACCTTGATAGGCTCGAATGTTACCACTCCAGGGTCCTATACCTATAAAGCATTCCAGTTAATTAGATGATTATCACCTATTATATGCTTCTTTAGGTAAGAAACGTGAAATACATTATGCATCCTGGCAAGAGCTGGTGGCAACACAAATTGATAAGCTATAGGATTCACTTCCTCAATAATCTCAAAGGGTCCTACATAGTGTAGGGCTAAATTGGATGACTTTCCAAATTTGATGGAACTCTTATAAGGTTTAACCCTCAACAACACCTTGTCACCCACTACAAAATTTTGGGGCACTCGCTTTGCATCAGCATAGCTTTTGTGTCTATCATTAGATTCAACCAATCTTTGCTTAACAATCCTCACTTGTTCTTCCATATTAGCCAACATTTATGGCCCAAGACTCACCCTATCCTCAAGTTCATCCCAACTTATAGGGGTTTGACACTTTTGACCATATAATATTTTGAAAGGAGCCATATTTATTGGAAAATGATAGGAATTGTTATAAGAAAATTCCACTAAAGGTAAGTAATCTTCCCACTTATATTAATGATCCATACAATACATTATAAGTAGGTATTCAAGTACTTGATTCACCCTTTCTGTTTTTCCATCCGTTTCTGGATGATACGCTGAACTTATATTTAGTTGTGTCCCAAGTGTAGAAAATAAGGTTTTCCAAAACCTTGAAGTGACTCATGCACCCCTATCTGAGATTATCTTCTCAGGAATTCCATGCAATGTAAACACTTCTTGCATAAATTTTCAAGCTATTACAGGAGCTCCATTAGTTATATTCCCGGACATGAAATGGGCTTAGTAAGCGTATCCACAACCACAAGAAGGACATTGTTCTTATTCCTTGACATAGGCAATACCTGCATAAATTCCATACTTATGACTTGCCACTTTCTCTTTGGAATATCTTGTGGGTATAACAAACTAGTAGGATGATTATGCTCAACTTTCACCCTTTGACATTCAAGACACCTAGCCACAAATCTAGCAGTATCTCCTTTCATCCCATTCCAAAAATATAATAGCTTCACATCAGCCAAAATTTTTGTCATACCAGGGTTTCCAAAGTATGGTGCTTCATGGACTTCTTTCCATACTAGATTTCTTAATTCTTTTGAGTCAGGTACATACATTCTCCCATTATACCTAAGTATTCTACTAGGTTCAAAATGAAAACCTTCATACCTAGTATCTTGGGTATTTCTTGTGAGTGCTTGCTTAACTTGCATATAGTACTCATCCTCTTTGCATTCTATAATACCCGACCTTTAAAGTCAGTTTGAATTGTCACTATTGAAGCAACATGATGTCTTCAACTCAAGGCATCGACAACCCAATTTTCATTTCCTTTGATGTAACTGATATTGAATTCATAATCTGATATTAACTCCAACCATCTTCTCTACCTTACATCTAGATTAGGTTGAGTGAATAGATATTTCAACCCATGATGATCAATTTTCATCTCAAAAGGCTTCTCTAACAAGTAATTCCTCCACATTTTCAATGCATGAACCACGACTGCTAGCTCTAAATCATGTGATGTATAATTTTACTAATAGAGTTTTAGCTTCCTTGATTCATAAGCAATTAGTTTCCCTTATTGCACTAAAACACATCCTAATCCCTCTCCCGATGCATCTGTGATAACTATGAAATCACCTTCAGGATCTGGTACTTTCAAAATTGGTGTAGTAGTCAACTTCTCTTTGATTAGATCAAAGGCTACTTGGAACTTCTTTGTCCACTCAAATTTATTCCCTTTCTTTTGCAAAGAAGTAATTGGAAAGGATATCTTGGAGAAGTTTTCCAAAAAAATTCTATAATACCCCGCCAAACCCATGAAACTTCTTACCTCTGAGACATTTTTGGGCACTGGCCATTCTAGCACTACCTTGGTATTAGCTGGATCAACTGAGATTCCATCTGCTGAGATCACATGTCTAAGATAATGCACTCTATTTTGAAAGAGGGTACACTTAGAGAGTTTACCATACAACTTATGTTCTCTCAAATGTTGTAGAACTATCTCTAAATGTTTACAATGATCTTCCTCATTCTTTGAATAAATCAGGATATCATCTAGGAAAACCAAGAAAAATGTATCTGGGCAATTCCTAAATACGTTGTTCATAAGGTTCAAAAATGTTGCAGGCACATTAGTTAGACCAAAGGGTAGAATTGTAAACTCATAATTTCCATATTTGGTTCTGAATGTAGTCTTATAGATGTCCTCATCCTTAATTCTCAACTAATTGTATCTAGATCGAAGATCAATTTTAATAAATACAACTCCCCTCATTTGATCAAATAAATCATCAATGCATGAAAATGGGTACTTGTTCTTTACCATATCTTTATTAAGCATGTAATAATCTATACACAAATGTAAAGTACCATCCTTATTTTTCACAAAGATTTATTGTGCTCCCCAAGGTGATATACTTGGTCTTATCAACCCCTTAGACAATAATTCATCCAGTGGTATCTTAAGCTCCATTAGCTCAATTGTTGTCATTCTATAAGGAACCTTAGAAATAGGTTTGAATCCTGAAACTATATCAATAGAGAAGTCAAATATCCCTTTCAGTGGTAATCCAGGTACTTCAGCTAGAAACACATCTAAAAATTTTCACATTATAAGATATCTTTCCATATCTGTCATTTTAGTTTCCTCCATTTCACCTTCTTCCATCTCTTGGAAACTTTGTGTTCCAAACTTGTCGAGATCTTCTTTATAATCTTCAATATTTTCCATCTTGATAGCAAATAGTTTACACCCTTTCTTCTTCATCCTAAGCAACTACATTGCGGAGATTTGATGTAGCTTGACTTCCCTAGGTATCCCTTGTAGCTTCACTTGGTTACCAAAATCATCCAATCATTCTACTATTTTGGAATGGAAGTCTACCTTGGTTATATGTCTCCATAGCCAATTAATTCCTAGGATAACATCATAGGATCCTAAGGGTGCTACATAAAGATTAACCTCCATAGAAAAAAAAGGTAGCTCTATCCTAGCTTCAAACAAACATTGTTCTACTATTGCTCTTGTCTAGTTTGCATATTCTACAACCCAAGACTTTGCCATGTGACCAAATTTCCTAGATATTTGTTTAGCTATTCTAGGTGAAATGAAATTTTTAGTTGCTTTAGTATCTATAAGTATTGAAATGGGTAAGCCAAACAAAACACTTAGAGTCTCTATTGGAGTTACTTGATACTTCACTTGGCGATCATCTACGACATCATGAATCTTTTGCTGGAACATTACTTACTCGGTAGGAAGTGGATTACCATAAGATTGTGACCCTGAAGCCTTATTAGGACATTGACTGGCATAGTGGTCTCCCCCACATGTGAAAAATCTAGTAGTCAGTCCTTTCTTCCTTGTAGGTTCTCCATATTAATTACCATTTACACTAGCATTGCTCATATTCCCACCATTGGAACTATTCCTCTTATGCTCCCTTCTTGATTCTTTCCCACTATTACGGTATCCTTTTTCCACTTGCTTCAATAAATCTTGCACAACTTCAAACTTTGTTGGAGTTAGTTTGACTTCAGCTCCCACATTCTTCTTACGATTTTTTTTTTCCTTGCAGATGGAGATAACTTTGAGCTTCTACTCTTGTTTAACAACTTTCTCATACACTAGATCCATAGTAGTTGGACCATGAACATCTACCTCTCCTCCAATATGAATTTTAAACCCCATGATGAATTTTCTTATATGGAAATGTTCATCCTTTTGGTACATAGGAACATAACATAGAAGATAGGTAAAATTTTCCCAATACTTATTAACCATCATCTCAACTTGTGATGCAGGAGCATCCTTGGTTCTTGGAAATCTTGCATCAACCAAAAAAATATTTTATTTCAGCTTTTGTTCTTGTTTAGTTCAAGTTGGTGGATTTATTATATTTTCTCACCAAACCCTATGGATCTATGTTTACATTGTGGACATGTTCATTTTCCTTATTCCAAGATTTGAGCACTATTGGATCTTTTTCTGGAAAGTTATTGCTTATGGATTAAGTGGTAGTTTCTTGAACCGATACTGGAATAATTTTCAAGTCTAACGGCTAGTTTGATCGCTTGTGGATCTTTCCCGTAACTTGTGGATCTTCACAACATGATTTGAATAGTTCTATGGAGTGTCCTTGACCTTAATTATAGGTCCACACTTCATCCTATGCACATGTTGAGGAGAAATTCAAATTTCAAGCTGACCTATTTCATGCGCACATTACATTTTTCTTTCATTGGAGATTGTGATGATCTTTGGCCAACACAGAAGATTCTAGATCTACGGATATAATATAAAGCTTGTAATAAATCATTAGAATAGGGGGTGGATTAAGTAGATTAATGTAGATTTGATATGTAATATTTTCGCTCACATTAAGGAGCATATAGGAATATTGTATTTGAGCATGTTGTATCAGGCCTGTGAGCCAAATCTATAGGCTGAGATGTTGCTGGCCATTGTAATTGAAGTTTCTGATAATAAGAATGTTTGAATCTACATTTTCCTCCATATTTTGTGTTGCTTCTATTGTGTAACTCTTGCTGCATGGTCTAGATTTTTCTCTTTGAGGACCCTCCTATCATGGCTACACCAGATTGGTATTAGAGCGAGATTCGATTCGTGAGAGATCACCAGAGTTTGTGGAGTCTTGTTGAAGATTTTTTGTGGGGTGGCGGATTGAGGATCTGACCTACATCTGCAGAGGACTTGTGTAAAGATCGTAGGAAGAAGAAATGGTAGAGGAAATGGAGCGCATGGAAATGCAGACCTAGCTATGATGGAGATGTTGAGAGGAATTGTTGCTAGATTAGATGCAGTCAAAATGGCCCAAAGGAGAGGTCAACCAGTTGATGATGTGAGTGATGAAGAGGTAGAAGTATAGGAAGGAAGGGAAAGAGAAGATCAACCTGGCCTGGATCAAGGAGAAGAGAGGTTCATAAGAGCCCTAACTAGAGAAAATACCAAACCACATTTCAATCTGCTAGATTATAGAGGTGAGTTGGATTCAGATGAATTGCTTTATTGGATAATAGAGATGGAGAAGTATTTTGATTTTGAAGGCACCAATGAAGACAAGAAGGTGAAATTTTCTTGTACAAAGTTGAAAGGACATGCATCTCTTTGGTGGGAACATTTGCAAACAGATAGGAAAAGCAAAGGAAAGGAGAAGATAAAATCATCAAATCGGATGGTGAAAAGTTAAAGAGGAAGTTTATGCCTATAGATTATCAGATCAGTTTGTTTTGGAAGTTGCAGAATTTGAAGAAAAAGGAGTTAAGTGTGATAGAGTATACTGAGGAGTTCTACAAGTTGAATATCAGATCCGAACATTCAAAGGATAAGATCAAACAAGTAGCCAGATATGTGAATGGCTTGAGACCATCTATACAGGATGAGATCAGTTTGATCAAGTTGAAGAGTGTGGAGGAGGCATATCAATGTGCCATAAAGGTAGAAGAGAAGCTGAATAAAAGACATGAGTAGAGACAGAGAGGAAGAGGTGGAAGATTTTAGAGAGGAATAATTTGTACTAGAGGAGGAAGAGGATATTTTGCAGATCAAAATAAAGATAAGGAAGTTAGTAAGAATGATAATTCATACCGAAGAGATGATGGAAACTCTTAGAGGAGAGGAGGATGGTGGTTATCGGAATGAAGGTTATAGAAGAGATGATAGAGGATAAGAGAAAAGAGTATTCAAGGGAACTTGTTTTAAATGTAGTGGAGAAGGACATAGAGAATTTGAATGTAATTGGGGAGAGACAAGAAAAAAGATAGAGAACAATAGAAGAACAACCTTTCCTGAGGAGGATCATTCCAGATCATAATAAACCAGAAGATGGAGAAGTGTTGGTGAATAGAAGAGTATTATGTCAAAGTGAGATGGAGTAGGAGTCGTTGCAAAGAAAGAATTTGTTTCGAACCAGATGCAAGGTAGCTGGTAAATGTTGCAAAGTAATTGTGGATAGTGGAAGCTTAGAGAACCTGGTTTCTGAAGAAATGGTGACCAAATTGAAACTGGAAAGATTGAAACACCTAAAAACATATTAGATAACATGGATTTAAGATGAGCATAAGGTACTAGTAAGTGAACAATGTTTAGTAAAATTGAAGATAGGAAATTACCATGATGAAGTTTTGTGTGATATCATGCCTATGGATGTATGCCATGTTTTGTTGGGAAGGCCTTGGTAGTATGATAGACAAGCTATTCATGATGGAAAGAAGAATACATATACTATTGCTGCTAATGGGATGAAGCAGACTTTGTTACCATTGGAGGATGTTCCTAAAGTTGAGGTTTGTACTCATGCTATAATTTGTTTGGTTGATGGAAGGAAGTGTATGGATGGATTGAGACATGAGAACATGTGCTAGGCCTTGGGTCCTAAGAAGGCTGAAGACTTGAAGCATGTAGAAGAACAACCAAAGGAGATAAAGGAGTTTCTAACTAAGAATGAGGAGATCATTTCAGATAATGTACCTGATGGATTACCACCTGTGAGGAGTATTAGTCATTGCATGGATCTGATTCCTGGAGCTAGTTTTCCTGATAAAGCAGCACACCAGATGACACTGGTAGAGAATGAAGAGTTGAATAAACAAGTGTAAGAGTTGTTGAGGAAGGGTTTGATCAGAGAAAGCTTAATTCCTTGTGCAGTACCTACTATTTTAGCACCTAAGAAGGATGGAGAATGGAGGATGTGTATAGACTCTAGAGCCATAAACAAGATCAAAGTGAAGTACAAATTTCCTTTTCCTCAGATGGATGACATTATGGAGTTTTGAGTGGAGCTAAATACTTTACAAAGATAGATTTGAAGAGTGGATATCATCATATCAGAATCAAAGAAGGGGTTGAGTGGAAGACAACATTTAAGACAATTGAAGGATTGTATGAGTGCTTGGTGATGCCTTTTGGAATAACAAATGCACCAAGTACTTTCATGAGGTTGATGAATGAGGTATTGAAGAAATTCTTGGGTAAGTTTGTGATTGTTTATTTGGATGAAATCTTGATTTTCTGTAAGACTAGAGAGGAACATTTGTTGCATATAAGACAAGTTTTGGAGAGGTTGAGAGAAGAGCAGTTGTTGATAAACATTAAGAAGTGTAGTTTCATAAAATTAGAATTGGTATATCTAGGATTTGTGATATATGTGGATGGATTGAAGATGGATCCTGAGAAGGTGAGAGAAATTGTTGAGTGGCCTACACCAGAAAGGATTATATAGGTAAGATCAATTCATGGATTGACTAGTTTCTACTGAAAGTTCATTAGGATTTTTAGTTCTATTTGCAGTCCTATGACAAAAATAATGAGAGGGGATAAGAAGGATTTTAGGTGGACATCTAGAGTAGATCAGAGTTTTGAGTTGTTGAAATAGAAGGTGACTGAGAAACCTATGTTGGATTTACCAGACTTTGATAAGATATTTCAGGTAGACTGTGATGCAAGTGGAAATGCAATTGGAGCAGTATTGCATCAAGAAGGGAGACTAGTAGCTTATTTTAGTGAGAGATTGAATGATGCTAGGAAAAGGTATTCAGTATAAGACCAGGAGTTTTATGCCATAGTTCGAGCCTTGAAGAAGTGGAGACATTACTTGTTTCCTAAGAAATTTGTGTTGTATATGGATCATCAGGCTTTGCAATATTTGAATAGTCAAGGAGAGTTGAATCAGAGACACATGAGATGGGTAGAATTCTTGTAGAGTTATGCTTTTTTTTTTTTAAACATAGGAGTGGAAAGTCAAATAGAGTTGTTGATGCCTTTAGTAGGAGAAGGAATTTACTAACAAAGATGAGAGTGGAGGTATTAGGCTTTGATGAATTGAAGACCTTGTATGAAGAAGACCCGGATTTTGCAGAACCTTGGAGAGCTTGTAAAGAATCAGTCTTGGAGGATAGGAGTCAATGGTTGGATTATTTCATTCAGGAGGATATGTTGTTCAAAGGGAACTAGTTGTGCATACCCCAAAGTTCAATGTGGAATAGCTTGGTGAAAGAAAAACATAGTGGAGGATTTTTAGGACACTTTGGAGTTGATAAGACAGTAGCATTGGTAAGTGAGAATTACTTCTAGCCACAAATTTATAAGGATGTTGAGAAATTTGTGCAGAGTTGCAGATTTTGTCAAGTTGCAAAAGGGAATAGTCAGAATGTTAGATTTTATAAGCCTTTGACAGTTCTGTAGAGACCTTGGGAGGGGATCAGCTGGATTTCATACTTGGTTTGCCACAAACACAAAGAGGTAATTATTCTATATTTGTGGTGGTGAATAGATTTTCTAAAATGGCACATTTCATACCTTGTAAGAAGACAACAAATGCAGTACATGTAGCAGACTTGTTTTTCAAGGAAGTGGTCTGATTGCATGGATTACCTAGGAGTATTGTTTCAAACAGAGATACAAAGTTTGTTGGTTACTTTTGGAGGACACTTTGGAAGAAGTTAAAGATAGATTTGAAATTCAGTTCTACTTTTCACCCATAGATTGATGGACAGATAGAGGTAGTAAATAGGATTTTGGGGAATTTGTTGAGATGTGTGGTTGGAGAGAAGACCAG
>VDFB02193867.1:530655601-530824317 GCA_007258455.2 Sequoia sempervirens
CTCTCTCAAGTCTCTCCCTCACACCTCCTCACCCTCTCTCAAATCTCTCTCTCTATCTCTTTGTCTCTCTCTCTCTCTCACTCACTCCCTCTATCTCTCTCCCACTCCCTCTCTCCCTCTCTCCCAAGTTCATCCTTCCCACCCCCTCTCCCTCTCTTAGGTCTCTCCCTCCCCTCTCTCAATTCTCTCCCTCCCACACTAACTAGAGCTCTCTCTCTCTCTCTCTCTCTCGGGTGTTGGCAATAAGTTGAGTCCACTTTTTGGCCATTTAGTGGAAGTGTTTTCCTTGATTTTCAGAATTTGCACGTTTGACCTTAAAATTTGAAGCACTTAGAAATGGAATCTTGAAAAAAGTCACTAATCATAAAATATAGTACTCAGAGTCTAGTTTCCAAATATATAATTTATTTCAATACCGAGATGATACAAATTGATTTTCAATAGGCATTTCTAAAAACCACTATTTAAAAGTCATTTTTTTTTACCATATCATGCACGTGTACGTCATCCATATTTTGACCTAAATAATCATATTTTTCAATATCCTTTTGGGAAAAGATTTGTAACTCACTGAAGCACGCTTTCCATATTTTTTGGTAATTTTTTATTAATTTTATTTTTTGTTAATTTTTTATTGGCCATATTTGGTGTTTTAAAAAATCGCCGTGTACACCACACATAAGATGACCTAAACTTATGATATTTTTATTTTTATTTTTAAATTGAAAAGAATTGTTTGAAGTATGCTTTCGTGCAATTTGTTCATCAAAAAAATTATGTTAATCAAAAGTTATCAAAATACTAAAAAACCCAGATAATTCAAGTTTATGGACCTGTTTCATCATAAATTAATTGAAAAATAAAAAATATAATCCAATTGTATAAAAATTACATATTTGGGAGGAAAAGGGGAGATAAAGATAAGTAGAGAGGGAAGGAGAGGTAGAGAGACATGAAAGAGGGAGGTGAGATAGAGAGAAATAGAGAGAGTGTGGTAGGGAGTGATGGAGAGATATGCAAGTAGAGAGGGATAGGTGAGATAGAGAGAAGTAGAGAGAGATAGAGATAGAGGGAAGGAGGGAGGGCGAGCGAGAGAGGGGAGGAAGGGATAGGTAAAGAGGGATAGGTGAGATAAAGATAAGTAGAGAGATAATGGTGATATATAGAGGAGAGAGTTACAAAGAGGGAAATAGAGAATGGTAAGATAGAGATGAGAGAGTGAGAGAGAAAGAGGGTGAGGAGGGAGAGAGAGTGAGAGAGAGAGGTAGAGGGAGGGAGAGGAGAGATATAGAGTAGATAGGGGAAAAGGTAGGGAGGGAGACATCAAGAGAGAGAGAGATGGAGGGAGAGGTAGATAGAGAGAGGGCAAGGGGAGATAAAAATAATTAGAGAGGGAAGGAGAGGTAGAGAGAGAGAAGTAGAGAGGGAATGAGGGAGGGAGTTAGAGAAGCGAGATAGAGAGGTGTAGAGAGAGTTGTAGGGAGTGATGGATGGAGAGGTAGGTAAAGAGGGATTAGGGAGATATAGAGTAGAGAGGTATGGACAGAGAGAGTGGGAGGTGAGATAAAGAGTAATAGAGAGAGAGAGAGTGGTAGGCTGTGATGGAGAGAGAGGTAGGTAAAGAGGGAGAGGGGAGATATAGATAAGTAGTGAGGGAGGGAGGGAGATGTAGTGAGGGAGAGAGAGGTGAGAGAGAGAAATAGAGAGTGGTGGAAGGAGAGGTACGTAGAGAGAGGGAGAGAGGAGATAAAGATAAGTAGAGAGGGAAGGAGAGGTAGAGAGAGAGGAGAGATAGAGAGAAGTAGAGAGGGAATGAGGGAGGGAGAGGTAGGGAGGGAGAGAAAGGTGAGACAGAGAGGTGTAGAGAGAGAGTGGTAGGGTGTGATGGATGTAGATGTAGGTAGACGGAGGGATTGGGAGATAGAGAGTATATATGGATGAAGAGAGGGAGAAATAACTATGGACGGAGAGAGAGGGAGGTGAGAGAGAGGTGAGGTAGAGAGAAATAGAGAGTGGTAGGGAGTTATGGAGGGAGAGGTGGGTAGAGAGAGAGAGAGATAAGTAGAGAGGGAAGGAGGGAGGGAGCGAGAGAGAAGTGAGATAGAGAGAATTAGAGGGAAATGGGGAGAGAGAGAGTTCTTGAGATCAAGGGAGAGAGATTTAGATAAAGGGATGGAGATAGTGAGAGAGAGGTCTAGAGTGTAAGGGATACAAATTGAGTGAGATAGAGAGAAATAATACAACTTGCTGGTTACTAAAATTTGACCTCTTAATTTTACTGAAACCACTCTCAAACATCCTGAAACTGTATACATGAAATATAACTTAAAGTATAAGAAAGTAAACGTCCATATGTGAATTTCAATGTTTATTTCATGTATGTATTTTGAATCCTCAAAGATAACAAGAAGAAATAAAAAAAAGAGAAGAAAAATAAATTCAATAAATAGACCAAAACGCGAGCACATTATAACGCACTTACGTTTTATCAATGCATTCACAAAATGCAAGCGTGTTATAATGCAATCACATTTTGTCAATGCATTCACAAAAATCGATTGCATTATAACACCCTTGCATTTTTTCAATGCATTCACAAAAAGTGAGCACATTATAATGCGCTTGCATTTTTTCAATACATTCAAATAACGTGAGCGTGTTATAACAAGCTTGTATTTTGTCTTGATTTGGGAATCCCCAATCCTTTGGCTTGGATTTTCTTTGGATTTCCAACCCAAAGGTTTGGAGGGCCTTCCCAACATCCAAGGATGTGTTTTTGCATATTCTACAAATTTTCACATAATCTCATTCGTGCTCATCGTCAGGTTTGCATGTGTTCAAGGTTAGACAAATTGAACACCTGGGTAATGTTAGGCTCTCTCTTAGCTATCTACCGATGTATTTTTTTTCACATTTCGAAAATGTTAAGCCTTTGATCTATAATTTATTTTGTTTGTGTGTCTTCTTTTTGGTGAAAACCAGTGTTTGGTGTTTTTTTCATTATAAATTAACCGTTCATCAAAATTTCAAATAAATTACATTTTTAGAAACTAGACTCCATTCTACACATATTAAAAAAATAATATTAATTTTTCAGTTACTTTCAAAAATTTATAGGGGTAGCATGACCAAAATTCTATTTTTTAGGAAGTGTCTACTTTGAAAATTAGTAAAAAATTAAATATTCATTAAAAAATTATTAAAAAAATTGAGCATAAACTACATACTACTAGCTAATTTCTCACTAAATCTATTTTAAAAATACTAAAAAAGGTTCACCATGCTAAGTACCCACAAAAATTGCTATGTAATGTTTTTTAGAGAAAAACAACACCAATTTATGTGGTCCCCTCTTTTGAACCCCTTAATCTCAACCATTTTCAAAATAAATTAGTAGTTAAGAAAGTAGACTCAGAGCACTACAATCCTTATTTTTGTTGCATCTCAAAATTTTGAGTGGTAACTATCCTCAATTTCACGTCCAAGGTTAGTATTTCTTGATTTTAGAAAAAAATTGGCCACTTAAGCCCCCTTTTTGGCCTTCCATCATTTTGCTCTTACCCAATAAACAATAAGGCAAATTTTTTTGTTCTAGAATTGTACCCTTCAAACACAAGGTGTTCCAAAAGGTGGAAATATCCCTTGAAGCAATCTCGATAGGGCTAACATAGTAATCTATAGAAGGCTAGATATTAGAAGAAATTTGAGAGAAAGCGAGTTCAAACATTTTAAATTCTTGGATGAGCATAATATCAATTTTATGTTCCAAAATGTATCTTTTATCATATGTTATTTGTGTGGGATGTACAACCCCCTAATGTTCCAAGAAATAATTTTCATATGTAAAAGAGAGGATAAAACCTTAGTGGTACAATTAATTTGGGCTTGATGAAGATGCTCAAATGTAAAGGAGGTTTTAAAACTCATTTCATTAGGGTTTTGGACCCTAACATATCCAAGGTACTTTATTTTCCCAAAACTACATCTCTTGTTGCTTCTATGGATCTTGTTTCTCTTTCTGAAGGTATACCTTGTTTAAGATATCCTCCCATATCAATTTTTTTTATTTCTTTTTCTTTCCATGAATTGGTGCCCATTCCTTATCTTGGAAAGAAGTGAGGGTTTATCCAGAGGTCAAATAAGTAGTCTTGAGGCTAATAAGAGGAAAAGATCCCACCATCCTGGTACAAAAGGCCTTTTCTTCAAACAATAGAAGATACTTACTCCCTTCCCAACCTTGTGATTGATTTTCCTCTACATTCTCTTTTGGGAGAGAGTTGTTCAAAGAGAGCTCCTTTAAATTCTACTTCTCATAGCCCTCTATCATTTTCCCTTCCTATATTTCTAAGTCAACCAATGTGGATCTAACACTTTCTTTATTAGGCATTCCAACACAGAGCTCAACTAAAGATAATTTTGTATCCTTTTAATTCAGGGTCTCCATGTGAACCCAGTAGGGAGAGGGGGCTTCTGGTTCCACCAATAAATTATGGGGTAAGCCATTTGTAGGAAGGGGGAAGGATCACTTGGTCCCCCAAAACACCCATCAGGCTATAAGGGACTAGAGGGGAGGCAGTCAAGACTAGAGGGTCCTTAGCATTGTTAGCCATAACATGAACCTCATTTAGAGCCATGGGTGATATTTTGGTGGCTTCATTTTTTTGAGAATATTGTTTTTTTTAGTTATTACTCGGGTGGTTGAAATTGTTATAGATCTAATAAAATATTCCAACATTCTCATACACAATAGGTTGTGTCCAACACCCAAGCCTAGATTTTAAAGTGATCTTGGAGGGAAGAACTGTGTTGGTAGAAACATTGACACATTCTCACAAAAACCAATCTAAATTTTTGGATGGTAGCTTTGTCAACTATCAGCAATTGGTCAAAGGAGTTGGAACTGCTTTGGAACATATTGTAGTTCTAGAGTTCTAGAGGTAAACTAGGAAAATAGATCTAGGTAGGAGCAAAAATTTCCAGATCCTTGGTAGAGTTAAAACCTAGTTTTCATTTACACAAGGAAATGAAGTTCTTGAAATTTTTGTCTAGAGCCCAGAGGCACCAAGTTAGAATCTTCGCCAGATCTTCCTTATTGAAAAAAATTAAATAAAAATAGGCCACTGACCATAGCACTTATGATGACATTGCCTTTAAGTTTCTAGGTCAATAAGACCCATTTCCTAAATTGCTCAACATTGGGTCTAGAATCAAGGAACTTACCAAAAAGGAAATTGTCCATTTTCACCAACATCGCTTTAAGAAGATCATCATGCATATCTATCACAAGAACCTCATTTGAAACAAAGTAATGGGGGACATAATGCATACTGGGAAGAGGGGAATGTTGCTTGATAAATTTTTTCATTAAAGAAAAAGGTCTCCCCCTCAAAAAGAGAAGCAAAAATGCCCATATCCACATCTATGACAAAAATCGGGGAGACCAGGGGGTCCCTCCAAGACCCCTACTAAAGGGATCATGTGTTGGATCCCACCAACAAAACTCAAAGGAAACAAACTAACAAAACACGTGAAACCTTTCATGTGGAAGTAGGAGGACACCACTTCCTTCGGAGCAACAAAACATGAACCAAACCTTAGATTCAAAAACCTCCACATATATTATATTGTTACATGATGTTATATCTTAGAGATTATGTATGATCTTAACTATTGATCTATATCATGATCATATATATTCATATTGAATTCATCATTTACAGATTGAATTTTCATATGATGTTATGTATATATATTTTATGTCATTAAGTATATGAAATTTAATATAGGATATACTATGTCTTAGATATTATATGTGATTAGGCATATGAAATTCAATATAGGATACATTATGTCTTAGAGATTCTAGATATGATCTTATTTATTGACATTCAATTTATATGCCATCTTGCAGTGTTACATGATAAGTATTAGATATTTTATATGATCATATATATCAATATAAGATATTCATATTCAATTTATATGTTATCTTACATTGTGTACATGGTGTTATGTAAGTTAGAGATTGTATCTAATCCTACATATTGATCTATAAGATCATATATTCTCATATCACATTCATCATTTATAGATTCCATTGTTACATGATGTTATGTCTTAGATATTTTATATGACTAAGTATATATGTTTCATTATATAATACATTATGTGTTAGAGATTTTACTTACAATTCTATATATTGATGTTCAATTTTTTACGTTATCTTACATTGTGTACATGATATTATGTCTTAGAGATTATATATTTGATCTTGTATATTTATTTATAGCATCATATATATTCATATCAGACTCGTCATTTATAGATTACATTGTTACATGATGTTATGCCTTAGAAATTATATATGATCATTATTTATATTGCATCTAACATTTATAGATTACACCATTTCATCATGTGTCTCAAAGATTGTAGATATGATCCTATATATATATTGATATTGATATTCAATGTATATGTTCACAACTAGATCACATAGATAAGTGTTTATATTCATACATTCAATTTATGTGTTCATATGCTAAGTTACAGATAGATAAAGTCTCATATATTCATGCATTCAATTTATATGTCTACATATTAAAAAATATATATAAATAAATATCCATATTCATATTCATATTCAATTTATATATCCACGAAAAATTAAAGTTAGAAAAAGAAAAAAATGGAGTAGAGCAGTGCGAATTCGCAAGGCAGAAAGGTTGCTTCAGAAGGTAAGGTAGTAGGGGATGGAAGAAGGCATTGGGGAGAAAAATCATTGGAAGAGAAAGCTGAGGGTGGAGTGCAAGTTCACATACCACAGTGGGTTTTCGTTGGCAGAGAATGGGTTGATAAATGTTTACCAACCTTGTCATAGAAGATGATTGATAAGAAAGAAAGGGACACATTAAGGCGACAACATGACACCCCTGAAACCCCCACTGAATGTCGAATTCCACGACTAGGGTAGTTACCATCTTTTGAGCGAATTAGTAATGGAGAACAGAATGTCCGGGAAAACCACCAGTGGCGAAATAAACCTAGTAGCCATCACAAAACAAGAAGTAGAAGGATTAGGTTGGATCCACTGAAGGAAGAACAAAGGAAAGCGTTGACAGTGAGCGATCTGAAGGACAATGAGCACCCCATGGAGATTGATGTCACAGAGGAGATCAAGGAGGACGCTGCTCTTCTTAGCGATTTTTCCTGTATTTTCTATTTCATCAGGGGCACACCGAGTCGAGCAGTGATCAAGAATTGGATCAAAGACAATTGGAATACAAAAGTATTAATAAGATTCATGCTGAAGGGGTTTTTTGTGGTGGTTTTTGTAGATGAGCAAACAAAACGCAGAATAATGGAAGGGGATTTATGGTCCATGAAGGGCATGCCCCTCTATATGCAACCGTGGTGCATGAATTTTGATCTGACCAAAAAGCAACCGTATGAAAAACCGATTTGGGTTAGACTTTACAATTTACCAATAGAATACTGGGCCGAAGAATGCTTGGAGAAGATTGGTAGGTCTTTGGGAACCTTACTGGAAGTGGATTCGAATATTTTGGAAGGAGATCTATATAAGTTTGCCAGGCTTCACATCGTGGAAATTGATTCTATACCACACAAAATATGTCTCCTGGTGAAGGGGGAGTGGTGGCTACAGGATGTTGAGATTGAAGAACCACGGTTCTTTTGTGTGAAGTGTGGTGATAGAAATCATAGCACTAAGACCTGAATTGATAATGTAAGGGTTTGGAATGGTCATCCCTCCAGAAATACCCCTTCACGAAACACCACACCTAAGACGGATGATCCCAAGGAAAGGTCATACATTCTTGAAACAACCAATCCAAAAAAATGGGTTCAGCAGCAAGGCGTTCACTCTACCAAGGAGCCACATAATAGAAAATATGGGTTGGATTTATCCACGCAGCAACCCTTCCAGGCGAGAGGGCAACAACCAAAGAGAACACGGAGACAAAGGATGCAGCTAGGGAAAGTGATGACCTAGATTCAAATGCCAATGGTGATGATGAATTGGACATAATTGATGAAAGGTGTATCTCTTAGTCGGTAATTAATCACCTGGGTTTGGGAAAAATTGACACCTCTGGCAATCCAAGAGGCAAAAAATCCTTAAAACAACTACGGGAAGAAGAAGCAGTTGCTAAGAAATATACCAGCATCACCAAATTCATGAGTACCAAGGGAGGAGCTGCCTCCCTTAGGAAACAATAAGGATTACAACATGGAATGGCCCTTGAAAAATGACGTCTGGTTAGGCGTCAATTGCTAAAAAGCGTTGGTAGTATCATTTTGTTACAAGAAACCAAGCTTGCGGGAGAAGAGTGTGTGAAATTCCTAAAATACTGTCGATACTGGGAAGGTTCTTTTCAAAATTTTGCTGGTTCAGTAGGTGGTTTAGGTTTGTTATGGAAGGTGGTGGAAGTTTCAGTGGAAATTTTATTTTCATCTGCAAACTAGATGGCAGCGAAGGTGTTTGACTTGACTCTAAACAAACGCTTTACGATCATTAATATATATGGTCTGACAAAAATAGTTGAAAAAGCTTCTCTATGGTGCTTGGTATTGGAATTCGCACATTCCCGTCCAGAGGACTCGTTGGTGATGGGGGGCGATTTTAATATTATACTTGATCTATCAGAGAAGAGTGGTGGCATCAGAAAGGTGTCACAATCTATCATGGATTTCAGAGCGTTTGTAGGGGAATGCAGTTTGGTGGATTGCCCAGTGGGCAATGGAATCTTTACATGGACAAATCGTCGCAAATATTTCACTTCTATTTCAAAAAGATTGGACCGATTCCTGATATCACCTTGTTGGTTTGAAATAGGTTTGAAGGTGTCAGCCTACATTCTACATGTCTCAATCTCGGACCATTTCCCTGTTGAAATGTCAATAACATTTGGGCAGTCTGCGAAAAAATCAAACTTCAAATTTCAAAATATGTGGTGGCGGGATCCGAACATTCTTACGCTATTGGAGCAATGGTGGAAAGAATCGAAAGTGGGTGGCTCTATCAGTTTTATACTGGTTAAAAAATTTAAAAGTAATCAAACAAAAGTTAAAAGAATGGAACAAGGTACATTTCCAGAACATTTTTGTGGACAAGGAAAAGGTTGAGGCAGAGCCAGAAGCTCTCAGTGAGGTTATAATAAAGAAAGGTATGACAAATGAGGAATATACAAAGGAAAAGTACCTAAAGGAAAGGCTTGTTGAGCTACTAAAAAGGGAGGATATTTATTGGAAAGACAAATCCTGTGAGGTGTGGTTAAGCGAGGGGGATTCCAATTCTAAATTCTTTCATGCTTCTATTATGGCTAAGAGGGCGACAAACAAGATTGAGGAAATTTGTGACAGTAGTGGCCGAATTTTCAATGGAGGGAATGTGGTTGGCATGGTTGCCTGTGAGTTCTTTTCTAATTTTCTTGGGGAACAACATAATTAGGAGATTAATAAAGATTTCTTGGGTTCAATTTTCCCTAAAATCAATGAAGAAGATAATAGAAGACTTTGCGAGTAGGTCTCAATGGAAGAAGTGCATAAGGCTTTATTCCAAATGCACCCAGATAAGGCACTAGGACCCAATGGCTTCCCTGCAAGATTCTTCCAAAAATGTTGGAGTTTCATGGGTAATGAGCTATAGAAGTTTTTCGAAGAGTTTCGCAGGTCTGGTCAATTCGTTAAGGACATTAATAATTCAATAATTGCATTGATCCCAAAGAATCATGTTTGTTCCTCCTCTAATGACTTTAGGCCCATTTCATTATGCAATACACTATACAAGATTGTGGCAAAAGTGCTAGCTAATAGGTTAAAACCATTGCTGGAGAAGATTATTTCAGCTGAACAAAATGGGTTTGTGCCTGGAAGAGAAATATCAGATAGTATACTGATCATTACAGAGGCAGTCCACACTCTTCGATCAAGCAAACAGGCGGTGATGATTATAAAGCTAGATGTAAGCAAGGTGTATGACAAGGTGAGATGGCCTTTCCTTATGGAAGTTATGAAGAAATTAGGGTTCAGTAGTCAGTGGTGAAATTAATTTTTCAGTGTATTTCCTTGGTGAGATTTTCTATTGCTATTAATAGCTAGGGAATGTGCAGGATCATCATGCAAAAAAAGGCCCTTAAGTGGCAAAAAATTCAAAAAAATCAGTGTTAGGCAACTTGATGTAAATATTTGAATAAGTTATCTATATTATTTCAAAAATATGTAAGAATAGAATTTGTAGAAAATTGAATTTAGTTTCTAAAATAGTAGGTTTATTTAAAAATAAATAAAATCTATTTGGTGAAAATTTGAAATTTCAATGCAGTAGTACTTAAATTTCAGGGAAAAAATAAGAAGTAGGTGTCTGTCTGACCACCCTAACCATAATAAAATGATAATATTTTTTTGTAATATTTTATATATAAGTAGAGGACTCATGTCCGATGTGATGCATATTTTTTGTAATTTTTTTCCAAGTAAATAATTAATTATGAATTTTTATTACAATTTTAGAAAATATAAAAACTCGTGTCTCACCACCTTAACTTGGTCAAAACTTCATGAAATTTATTTTTTATTTTTTTAATCCTATATTATGTGAAGCATAGAATGTGACGCATGTTTTGGATTTAAAAAATATGATACCGTTTGAAAGTTATAGATGTTTTTCAATCAACCTATCGATCAGGACTTTAGTCATAATTCTAATAGAAAATGAATAATAATTATTTATTAAATTCAAATTAAATCATAATTTATATTTTTGGAAAGATGAGAATCTCCTCTAAAAACCCTTTTCGTTTCATTAATTTTGGGTGGAAAAAAAGTCGTCAGCCACATACCCTACAAATATTGCCGCTTTTTGGCGCACCATGATCCTGCACATACCTGTTAACTACAAGGTTTCTTTAAAGCAATGAATGGGCTCAGGAAAGGAGACCCACTTTCCCCCTTCCTCTTCATTATTTTGGCCGAATCCTTTAGTTGTGCTATCAAAAGATGTTGTATGCAGGGGCGGTGGCAAGGCATATGTGTGACTCCTAACATGGAACCCATCACTCATGTCCAATTCACGGATGCCACTTCTCTTCTAGGGGAAGCAAGCATAAAAGAGGCCAAGAATATAATTCAGGTGTTGGCAGATTACGAAGACAATTCATGGAAAAAAATGAATAGGGACAAGTCCTATTTTTTCTTCTTTAAATACAAGGCACCAATTATAGCAAGCAATCATTTCAACTTTGGGAATACAAATCGGGAAATTACCATCCAAGTTCCTCATAGTTCAAATCTTTGAAGGCCCGTGTAAAGCCAGAGATTGGGGCGAGGTAATTGAAAGATGTAGGAACAAGGAAATGGCTTGGAAAAATAACTAGCTCACTCTGGCAGGTAGGATAACCATGGCAAAAATGGTTCTGGTAGCAATACCTATATTCACAATGTCTTGCTTGGAAGCACCGACAAAAACAAAAAAATATTTGGAGGGAATTATGAAGAAGTTTCTATGGGAAGGTTCAAAGGAAGTCAAAAAAATCCCTTTGATCAAGTGGGACACAGTCTGCATGTCAAAAGAAGACGGTGGGGCTGGGCTATGCAAAATGCGGTTGCAAAATAGTTACGCACTAGGCGCAAAGCTGATATGGAAGATGTATAGAAGGCCTGACAAATTGTGGTGCCAGATCTTACAAAATAAGTATTTGGATACTAAAGATCCCTCTTGAATTCTAACGGTCACAAATCTAGAAGGTGGTTTGGTTGCATGGAAGTTCATATCAAACTGCAGACACCTAATTACGACGCATCTGTCTTGGCGGATCAGGATTGGGGAGAAGGCATTATTCTGGATTGATTCATGGAACAGTCACAAAAGCTTGGTGAAAATGTTTGATCTTGATCAATATTTGGACCACATCTAGTCCAAATTTGGCACAAAGGTGTCAGATTATGTTAGAACAGAGAACAGTTCACCATATGGTAACTACTGTTGGATTAATTTTTCAACCCTACAACTCCCTGAAGCTTTGTCTGTTGAGATTTGTAAAGAAATAGGTGGCCGACCAATCAGATTATTTGACAGGGAAGACTCTATTTTTTGGTGTGGGGTGTCTTTCGGGGAGTACTTGGCCAAGCTTGGTTATCAACTACAGTTAAAGAAAATTAAGGATAAGTCTTGGGTGGAAAGAAATTGTTGGAAGAAAGAGATTCTACCTAAGGCCGGGGCTTTCTTGTGGAATGCTCTTCATAAACAATGTCTAACTGGTGAGTGATTGAAAAGATTGGGTGTTCTTGGTCCATCATGGTACAACTTATGCAAACAAGCAAAAGAGGATTTAGATCATTTACTTCTATCTTGCCAGTATGCTACATCATGTTGGGATCGGCTGCAAAGTGACCTCAATTTTATTGGGCCAAGACAGTGTAAGCTTTGGGACTTTTTGGCAAGCTGGCCGGCCATGTGTAAGTATTGGTACTGGAAGGGAATTTGGATTTTGGCGCCCTCATTGGTAGTATGGAATATTTGGAAAGAGAGGAACAGACGTGTCTTTAGAGGTACTTCGCTTACCCGGGATCACCTTTTTGAGAAAATTCAGTTGGCCATCGTCAAAATAGTGAATAATAGGGTCACAGTGGGTCCTAATTCCAAATTCTCAAGATGGGACAAATAAATTATGAGGAAATGGAATGGGCTCAGAATACCAGCTTTTAGCCAGCCACCTATCCCAAAAGTGAATAGGAAAGAGATTTTTTGGACTCATCTGGTAAGGTTAAAATGGAAATTGAACTTCGATGGGGCTGCAAAAGGCAACCCTGGGAATGCGGGGGCGGGTTGCATAATCCGAGACTCAAAAGGAGAGTACATTTGGGCTGCTTCGAAGAATTTAGGT
Source organism: Sequoia sempervirens (assembly GCA_007258455.2). Lineage (NCBI taxonomy): Eukaryota > Viridiplantae > Streptophyta > Pinopsida > Cupressales > Cupressaceae > Sequoia > Sequoia sempervirens. The sequence continues at coordinate 530,668,507 of VDFB02193867.1, forward strand.
GTATGTACAAACAATATGGCTGAAATGGAGGCGCTTTGGCTTGGTTTGCAAATATGTATCTAAAAGGGTATCGAGGTTGTCAAAATCGAAGGAGATTCTATGCTCTGTATTAATGCAATTACCTTAGGAAGATCCCAAAATTGGAGAATTAATGATTGGATCAATCTAGTAAAGGAATCCTTAGGCAGGCTATCAGAGTACACTCTTTCGCATGTTTACAGAGAGGCAAATCAGGCTACAGATTTTCTAGCGAACTCGGGTGTGGTGCAAACTGAAAAAGTAGTAGTAGGCTCGACATCTGTACTCTGGCCGGGTCTGCAAGAAGTAATATCAAAGGATTCTTTGGGTTGTTGAGCCGCATCAGATGTTCCCATTTGCGCTCGTGAATCCTTTGGCATGTGAATATTGGCAGTTTCATACTGGTGGATGAGATTTTGGGTGGATTCTGGGTACACTGTGACTACCGGATACTTGATGTCCAACGGCTTCTTAAAATTCCTTTGCAACTATTTAATACCAGTGTTCATATTCATTTTTACCTATATGCGGAAGTCTTGGGGTGTGGGTTGCTGAGTGATCATGGTATTCCAATTTGGGTTACTCTGCTAGTGTGCCAAGGAAGATTTACCAGTGTAGTGCAAATGTCTTTTCTTGTCCTAAACCAGGAGACATTGAATGCTGTTGTAGATTTTCTTTGCTCCTTCCTGAACGTAAATCAACATTGGTGCGATGGCAAGCTATTTGAGGTTTTGATTGGCATTCTGGTTGATATCATCGAGTCCAGGGAATGTGTGGTAGAGCGGCTAGATAGGTTAGTGGTGCTGATGTATGTTCAAACCGTTGCTAACGCCACGCTGGAGTCACAGATGGATGGTTGGGTGAGTCTTCTTAGAGTTTATTTTTACCCTGCAATACTAAGCGATGATGAAGGCAATGGCAGTGAAACAGAGACAAAGAAGAGTGAGACCCTAGTCAACTTTATGTCCAATGCGTGGGAGGTCTTCCGAACGGGAGTCAAGAACGCGGACATGGTGGCGTTCGCAAGATTCATGGAATCAAATCTCTCATGGATGGGCGAGGGTAGTCTCAACAAGCTTGTTAGGCTGGGTAATCTTATGGCAATAATATTTCAGCTGCTGAATGACTAGGATTGTGGGGATAAATTTTTACACTTAGGGGTTTTGTATGGCACTTTCATGCTAAACTTTATTACTATATCTGGGAGCTACCCCCTTTATTTGGTAGTACTCATCTATAAAAAAAATAAAAAAATTATATATCCACGTAGTAAATTGCATATAGATAAATGTCCATTTATCAAAAAACATCATATATATCCACATGTACTAGTAAGTTACATATAGATATAAGTACCTATATCGATAAATATATTATCAAAATAAATACATTATGTGTAAGTCCAATTGGAAAATACATACATATAGTGATCACGTGTCACTCATCATGTTAATTAAATAACATTTTTAGATGAAGATCAATTTAGTGAGTGAAAAAGAGAAGGGTAAAAAAACAAGTATGATTTTTGCAAATTAAAACAAAAATTGCAATCATATGATTTTTCAACTCTTAGAGTTTTTGGTCTTTCGTTTGGAACTCACCATATCAATAGACCTCTATCACCTTCTCTAAATAAATTGTGACAAAATAATTATAAAAGTATCCAGAAGCATTCCAGTTCCAAGAAGGATTTAAATTAAGGAAATTTCAAATACTAAAGCAAATACATTTTGAATATATATGTATTTTTCTTAAAAGAATCAGAACTTATGTCCTTATAAATTGTAAGAGAGCAGAACTCATACTCTTATCAAATGTGAATATTGGAATTTGGGACCTATTTTTTTGGTGAGACATGTAAGATTGGTCAAAGCTCTTATATAGAGGCAAACAGTGCAGGAAACTTTCACAACTAATGGTAGTGTAAAACAAGAAAAATATTATGTGAATGGGTTTGAGAAAATCAGGCCGGTTGATCAACTGAGCTGGAGGCCTAACCAATTCACACTCGAATTACCAATAAAAAAGCTCTTTTTGTAGTTTTTTTTTTTTTAAATATGTAAGTTGTGAAACCCATGACAATCCAGCTTGATAAAATCCCCCTTGTTTACAGTATAGCGGACTACTTTGAAAACTCCAATTACCCAATGAATCAGTAATTCAATTACCAAAGGGATCAGTACTCCAATTACCCAATGAATCAGCATTCCAATTAACAAATGAATCAGTAATCCAATTACAAGTGTACGAGCTGCAATTACTACATCCAATTTTCCACTTCTTAACTGTTTTTCACATTCAATAAATTGTGTTACTAGCACTTCGAATCACTGTCTTATTTTCAATATTAGATTTGCATTGCTCAGGCCTCAAAGCCATCTTTTCAGAAGAGTTGAGTTTCCTCAGCAACTTTCTAGCCCTCTGCACTTCCTTCAGATCTAGAAAAACACCAGGTAAGCTTTTCATAGCTTTCAGTATGTTAAATTTCTTTTTTTCTTTTTGTTTTTCTTCCTCCATACTTGGGATCAGCATGTTTACAGGGTTAAATGAACTAATGCTTGCTGTTTAATGAAGTGTTTGGTTTAGATGATTTTTATTGTACTGGCATTTTTCTGTTCTACTCTCTATAAAGAATAGTTATAATGGAAATAAAATCTGTCTATATGCATGGATACACATCTAACCAATGAATTGATGTCTATGTTACCAAAATTTTCCCTTACCCATATAGACAATTGCAGTGATTCCATACCGCACCAGGAAATAGAAGATTATAAATTCTCATTCCTATTTATCTTTGCAAACTGATAAGGATTCCAAATAGCATAGTAAAAAGACATCAAGTCCTCATGATATTATTGCCTGTGAAATACGGTAATAAGCCCAATTGGCCATTCTTGAAATGCCAAACTACAATATCCAAATCGACAACAATAGCTGCAGTAGGAATTTCATTAATTACTGGAAGTTGATAGGTTACAACAGGTAAGAAACCCCCCAAATCTGCATATCGACTGCAAAAATTCACAAAAAGAGAGGCCAAATTATAAGGTCTAAAGCGATAGCTCAAGGATGTATAGCGACTATCATTTACTGCAATCTGGAGCAAGAGCTGATCTAATGCTCTAAAAATTCTTGTCATTTTATGAATCTATTTTTCTTTTGTGATCACAAATTATTCATAAATATTTTTTTATTAGAATTATGAATTGGATAGAGATAGATTTTTGAAAGTGTTCAAACCATTGTACATGTATCTGATGGAATTACCACAGCCACAAACTTCCTCCAGCACATCCAGCACCATATGGCTACTATAAACCACCTACAAAACAAGTGCTAAGATAGTCATTCAGTGTATTAAAACTTTCGATCTGAGAACTGAAAAGATAATTGTCTCAGATCATTGTTTGGACTTTGGATAAATTATGCATCTGATAATTTTTTATTTACTAAACCTAGTTAAAGGAGGTTTATAGACAGTGGTGATAGGAAGCATAAGGTCTTTGAATCTAGGAAATATATAATATGTTATATGTATCCTTGTGAAAGTACTCATATTATATCTTTCACAATCGGTTCAATTGTACAGTGTATATTTTTATATCATTTTTTTTTTTTTGTAGACACATTATACTTTCTTTTTAACTTATTGTATTAAACCTTATTTTCAATTCTATTATTCTTTATAATTATTTATAAATTTTAATACTAATTTTATTTCATATCAATTCCATATTTCAAAGCATCCAAATCTTTACCTTCACCTTCAAGAAAACCCTATCCCTTTGATTCTCTGCCTAAAATGTTCTCTATAACTATCTTGCTTTTCCTCTGGCAAATGTTTGTATCCATGATTTTATTTATAACAGCTAGTTCACCTTTTAGAAACAGCAAACCCTTTCCTCCTATATTTCTCTATTGTTGTACCCTCTTGCATGATGCTTGCATCTTTTATACATTAAAATAGCGAATCAAAACAAACTAATCTAAGAGTCTAATCCGAGACCTGCAACAATACTAAACAATAAGTACTTAAACCCAGGACCTTTCAATACTGTTCCCAAATATTGGTGAGGGTGCTCTTTAGAAATCCGATCTATCTGAAATGAGTATAAGAAGAAATGCACTATGGCTTCCTCTTTGCTATAATGTTATGCAATTATTGCTCATAAATCTTATTAATATGGCAGTTTATAAGGATCTGTGATGTGAGATAAAATTGTTAATTAAATTTGAACTACAAACATGCCTAAACTAACAGATCTTGTCTATGTTCAATAAATACCGTTGTTACTCCAGGGAAGGAAAAAGACAGAGAAAATGCTAGTAACTGTTTTGTGGTTGTGGCTTTCCTCTATTTTGATACGAAACGTTTGACAAAATCTCTATACCATATCATAGATTATATCTTCCACAAAATATACCAAATATGCATATCACTTGTGTAAACTACTGACGTCTTCTCCAAGGCTACTTTCATTTGCTAGATTCAGTCAAGGTAAGCTTTCCCATATACAAAATTTCCTTTAATTTGTTTGTTGGGTATGGCTTTATATTTTCATCTGGTTGTAGGCTATATCCACCATGAAACCCACATGAAATTTATGTTGTTTAGCTAATGCAGATGGATGGCACAATAAGAGAGCTACAAACTGGATCTTCATGTGCAGCTTGCAAGATCAGAAAAAGAAAATGTGTGGAGAAATGTCCGCTTGCTCCCTATTTCCCCTCAAGCGATCCTGATAGATTTTTAACAACAATGAAAGTATTCAGATCCAGCAAAATTGCCAAGATAATAGAGGTTGGCATGTTGCCATTGATTTTATTTTTTAAATAATGACTCTGCATCAAGGATAAAAAAAACAACATTTGCAACATGCACATCTAACATGGTATTTTGTTGCAGGATACTCCACCAGAGAAGCGATCAGATGCTGTGAATAGCACGATATATGAAGCAAGTGTTCGGAACCGTGATCCTGTCAATGGTTGTGCAGGTGTCATAAATGATTTGCAGAAGCATGTTTTGGATCTGCAATCCCAATTGGCAGAAGCTAAACAAGAGCTGGTTGCCTTGCAAACGGCATCTCATCACTCTTTTATTACCGATTCTTCTCCTAAAGTAGAAGTAGCAGGAACACCAAAAGAGGTTGATGTTCAAATGGATGACATAATAATGAGGGAAGATAATGCATATCAGTCCCTAAACTGGGAGGAACTGATTGGGTTTGATCTTCAAGATTTCAGGGAGCTGTGATATTTAGCATTGGTTCTATATTTTCATTGGTTGGGACGTATTTGTTACTTCATTTATTCTACACTTTGTCAGCTGATAAGTTTTTTAAATCTACTTTTGGATTAATAAAGTTTTGTATCACTACAGCGAATCAAAGTTAATGGGTATTCTTAATGCGAACTTGTCTTTGGATTTTAATGTTTGTAATTTGGATTGGAAATACTTGGTTTTCAGATTTCTTTGTTCCATGGATTCTAGATTAGTCCCACTTCGTGGAATATGAAGCTTATTTGTGTAGAAGAAAAAAATAAAAGTATTTTAAAGGTAAAATATTAATCAAATCTTTTTAATTTTTTATTTTGTAGACTGCAGAAGAATGGGGTAGCACACGCCTATAAACTGTAGTGCGCCCGGTAAACTTTTTGAAAATATTATTAAAATCTTATTATTATTATTATTAGTAATAATTTAGTTATTGATTAAAAAGTAGTTTTTTTATTGGTTAAAAAATTTGACGGATTTCTAGAAAAAGCAAGGTAAATATTTTGTTTAGAGAATGATTTTTTTTTCTTTATAAAGTCATTATTAAATCTTTCTAAAAATGTTACTTATTTACTTATTTTATTAAATCTTTCTAAATTAAATAAATAAATAAACGTTATTTATTTTTTTGTTTTTTAGTTTGTTTACTTTTTTTTTTTGGTAAAGTTTGAAACTTTTTAAATAATGAATTTTCTTCCTTTTTTTCTTTATAAAGTCATTATGAAATCTTTGTAAATGTTACTTATTTTATTAAATCTTTCTAAAATAAATAAATTGATTTTTTTTAAGAAAGATTTTTTTAATTTATGTAATTGTTATTTTTTTATTAAATAAAATCCCACAAAAGTCAATTAACTATTTTATTGGATTCAACTATTAAAATAATAAAATAAATAAACTAATATCTATATTATTTATGTTTTAATATTTTATGGATAAAATTTGACTATTATATGTTCTCCTTTTTCTTTTTTCCATCATGTACTTTTATTATTATTATAGGTTGTCTAAAAAAAATTATAACCTATATTATTTTAGGTCTTTATTATATATAATATATAAGCTATTAATGTAGGTTATATATATATATATATATATATATATATCCTATTATTAATAATAAAATAAATAAACTAATATCTATATTATTTATGTTTTTAATATTTTATGGATAAAATTTGATTATTATAGGTTCTCCAAAAAAATTATAACCTATATTATTTTAGGTTTTTATTATATATAATATATAACCTATTAATGTATATATATATATATATAATTGCAAGTAATATTTTGTAAGTTCTCCTTTAATATATATATTTATATATATTAATATATAAATTATATAAATTATTATGATTTTATCTAATGATATTAATATATATTATAGATTATATATATTATAACCTTTTTATATTTTAACCATCTATATTTTATTTTTATTGAATCATTTATTTATTTTTCAACTTTATACTTTATATAAAATCTCATCTTTTTAATTTTTCCTTTGGTTAAATTATTATTGTTTTAAGTTGTAGTATATATTTTTTTATATCTTCATTCATTTCTTTTAACCTTTAACCTTTTTTATCAATTTATTTGTGTTATATCATATTACTATAGTATTCATTTTTTGTTATGTTTTCATCATGTTTTCTCCTATTTTCACATTTACTTCATTTTCAGATCTCCTCCCTCCCTACCCTCTCCCACCTCTTAACTTTTCTTAGGTCATTTCTACAATCATATTCTTCATTATCCTCTTCCATAGCATAAACAATTTAATTTAGAAGTGTTTACTCTATTATTCATTAATATTTAACAATTATTGATTTGAATAAAGAGATTTAATTGCACTTGTGTCTACTAGAATCAAACTTGATAATTTAATTGAATATATTTTATTTTTTAATATTTACATACTGAAATATGTATATGTATATGTGTATATATGTATATGTATATGTGTATATATGCATATATATTTATATGTATACATACATATATATATGTATATATATATATGCATATATATATATATATATATATGTATATATATATGCATATATATATGTATATATATATATATGCATATATATATGTATATATATATATATGCATATATATATGTATGTATATGTATATATGCATATATATATACATATATATACATATACATATTAAATTTAAAATGAACAACTTGTAATAAATAATCATTTTAATATACAACAATTTAAAAGATAGGTTTAAGATTAGGATAATGAATTATAAATTATTGTTAGGGTTAGAGTTAGGTTTAGGGATAGAATTAGAGTTTTGGTGTGAGCTAAGGGTTAGGTCATGCAAATAACTAATTAACAATACTAAAACACTATAATTAACAAAAAATACATTTATTTGTATTCACATTAATAAGACTTAAATTTATTTTTTATCAAATCTAAAAAACAACAATTACAATGCAAGTACTAGCCACTATGTGGCACTTGTTTATTTATATATTTGCATTTTAGTACTACTATTTTTTAATTAATTAAGTAGAGGTGTTGGGTGATCATGTTTTAAAAAAAATATTGAGTGGACGTTTATATAGATTTAAAAAAAAATTGAATTATAAAATAAAATAAAATAGTTTTATTTTTCTCTATTTCTTTTAGATAGATATATTTCAGATATTTGTTTCAAATCAATAGATAAATGTTTCAAGTCTTGATAGATTAACTTTTTCAAGGGAAATATGATAATTTATTAGTCCAAAATATCACTATTATTAATTTTTTAATAGCTAAGTGAGGAAAGTAGATTCTTTTTATATTAATTTAAAAGATTAAAAAAAAAATTCAAGGGCTTGATAGAATAATTTAATTGGATGGGATCTGGTGTGTAGACCAAAAAAGATCGGAGGACTTGGTCTTAGAAGAATCAAAATGGTAAACAAAATCCTAGCAAAACAAATATGGAGAATCTTCTCATCTTTAGGTGAATGGACTAATATCCTAACTAGTAAATATTTAGAGAAAAATTGTTCTCATATTATGCTAAAGGATTCCCATCTTCTTCCTAGAGGTTCTACCTGCTAGAATAATCTGATCATTGGGAAAAATATTATGGACTCAGGAACTGGCTGGCATGTTAGAAGTGGAAACCAAACTAGATTTTGGGAGGACAGATGGTTGTTCAAGGAGCCCCTTATAAAAATTAATTCCTTTAGTGGGTGGGCTGAGATTTGCATAGCTCATTTTGGATCCTATGTGAAAGACTGCAGAGTGAATGGTAAATGGGTGAATCTATGTCTTATCAGTCAGGCTCTTGCTCCTATTCAGTTATCTTTATTGGCTGTCAGACTTTGCTTTGATCAGTTGGAAGATCTTCTTGTCTGGATCGATGAACCCTTGGGCAATTATTCAGTTTCGTCTGCTTTTGCCAGGATTACTTCATTCTAGGGCTCTCCTCCCTTTTGGTTGAAGGCTTGGTTCAAACATTTGGTCCCTAAAATCAACATTTTTTTTTGGATCCTTCTCCAAAATAAGGTGCTTACTATTGACAACTTGTGTAAACGCAGCTTTCAAATACATAATAGATGTTTTCTTTGTAAAAGGGAAGCAAAGTCAGTGCATCATTTGTTCCTTCATTGTCCTTTTGCTGCCTCAATCTAGGAAAAAAATATCAGTTTTTGGCATCTCTCTTGGGTTTTTCCTTTGTCTGTTGAAGAATTTTTCCTCCAATGGAAAGCTTTGACTCATAATCCTGTTCTCAGGTTTCTTTGGGACTTCTCTTTCCCTCATGTTGCTTGGGGTCTTTGGAAAGAATGCAACAATAGAATTTACAGAGACAAAGAAGCTTCGATGGATATTGTTTTTCACAGAATTATCAGATTCTTGAAAGAGAATGTCAATGCCATCCCCCAGAAGGTTAGTAATTCTGAGAAAGTGGCTCAATCGTATTATGACCTTATAGTTGCCAAGGAATGGGATATTAGTCTCGATTCTCCTTGCATCCCTAAAAAAGCCAAGAAGAATAGAGAGGATGTTCGCTGGTCTTTCCCGCCTAATGGATGGGTCAAAGCTAACTTTGATGGAGTGGCTAAAGTTAATCTGGGGGCGGCGGGCTGTGGTGGAGTCATAAGGGAATTCTTTGGCAACTTTCTTGGTGCTACGACCACTCCTTTTAGGTCCCAAACCAATCACTTGGCTGAGGCTGCTAGCGCTTTTCACATAATAAATTTAGCCCATAGTCTTAATTTTAAAAATCTCTGGCTTGAAGGTGATTCCAAAAATATTATTGACTGTCTTTGTGGCAAGTCCCCCCCCCCCCTCGTGGACAATTAAATATTGGATTGATGATGCCACCTCGATTCTTGCTAAGTTTGACAAAATCAAAATTTCACATGCCTATAGAGAAGGTAATGCGGTGGTAGATTTTTTTGCTAATGAAGGGGTTAGGAGTAATGATCAAAGCACTTGGCTGAACTTTAATGATCTAAGTGTTAATGTCTATGCCTTATTGAATTATGATAAATCACATGGACAAGATGCATATCATCTCTTTAATGAGGATATGATGGAGTTATCGCATCACAATCATTAGATTGTATGGGACCGAGCTTATTTGCTTAGTCTGCAAGGTGGATTGGCACACTTTGTGGGTTCTTAGATTTAGTGGGACTAGTTTTAGTAGAGATATTGTGTCGGGGTGCCCCACTGTGTTTGCTAAGATGGGCGAAGACAGGAAAAGAACTAAGCCGGACAGCTATGAGATGCACACAAGAAATGTTAAGGCTTGGAATAAAATTAAAAGCGGAGGGTTACTTCCATTCTTGGAGAAGCTCCATGGCTCCAATCAAGAGGCGACGAATCTTTTTGAGAAAAAATGAGACAATGGGAATCTTACCCTTTTTGGTAGGAATGCCGAGCTCAATGAAAACCTGATAGCTGAAGTGATGGGAATGTCGACTGAAGGGAAACTTTTTTTTAGGGATAGGGTTTTTTTCGATGATGCCATTGTCATATTTCCTAAAAAAGAGAAAGAAAAGATGAAACTGGTTAAAATTGCTAGTAGCTACTTTGATGCCGACACCATAAAATCCCTATGGAGAAAGCTCCTTCGTGTCATCATGGAGTACATAACTATGGATGGTCGGTTCACCAAGGTCTACGGCTATCACTTTTCCCTGCTTAACCATTTCCGCTACAAGGTAAGGGTTTCTCTCCCCTACTTTCTTTGCTGCTCTTTGAGGAAAAGTCTAGTTGACCACAAAAAAAACCCTAGAAGATTCCCTATTTTGCATACTGGCCTGATTAGATTAATCATAGAGCATTACCAAAATATGCCAATACCTGCGAATCTTGAAGCCTCCCTTGACTTTGAGGATGATGATACTGAACCCAGCTACTCGGGATTTCTTCCCAATTCTAGTCTGGCTAGAACTGTCCTTAGTTCGCCTGCTGCCCATTCGGGCAAGAAAAACCCTAACCCTCTTATTGTTAAAGGTTGTGTTGTGCCTGAGCTAGAAAGCCCCTCCCTTTTTGATAAGAATCCTAAGGCTAAAAACCTTGTTTCGTACTCTGAAGATTCCCCTGAATTTGAGGCGTCTATGGATAGAATCACTAGAACTGGGTCCCCTATCACTCCTGTCCTTGAGAATACTTGTCTCAACACTGATAGGGATTTCTCTGTGGATGTTTTGAATTTAGCAAGAAATAATGTTGATACCCATTTCAAACTCTTGAAATGGACTTTCAATGAAATTAATGAGCTAAAGATAAAAAACTGGGCCTTGCAAAGTAAGCTAGAAGAGTTGGGAGCCAAGGTTGTGGCGATTGAAAAAATAGATGTGAAACGAAGAGATCACAGTCTTAGCAATGACACTCAGAACCATGCTGGCAAAAATAGAAACATTGAAATTGAGATGGAAAAAATGAAAAATACTCTTAAAATCATTGGTAAGCAAAACAATCATATGGCTAGACACAATGCCATAATCATCAATGCCATGACTGAGAAACTAGATAAAGCCCAACAGGGATCTTTGGTGGTTGACCTGGAGAATACCAATGAAGGAAACCAAGAGGAGAATGCTGACATCTCTAAGAGAACTAGGGCCAATCTGAAGAGGAAGGCTCCCCCCACTCCACAGATGATTCAAACATTTTAAAAGGGTGTTCATGACATGAAGAATTTGGAGGCAAATACTGAGTCTGTCTTGAAAACTTTGGGTTAATTGCTGCGAGTTTTTTGTTGGCCCTTTTGCAGGGTTTTTGACCTTCCTGGTCTTTGCGGGTTGCTGCAGTTTAATTTGGTTTTGTCCTTTTGTGCAGCTGGTTGTTTTTGTTGAAATTTTCTTTCCCATCTATTTTGTTGTAATACTTTATGGTTTTGGGTCCCTATAAAACCCATTTTACCCTTTATCAAAAATAAGAAAAAAATACTTTTATTGTAGGGTACAACCAATCCTAGTACATGGGGACTTATTTTTCTTTGCATGAGAATAAAGTGACATTTTACATTTCTCAATGCTTGAACTTGAGAAAGATTTCTTCTATTTAATCTTGGTCTAATTATTAGAACTTAAACAAGAAAAATCCTTAGAAATGTAATTTACCCTAATCTCCAATATATTTACAAGAAGATAGTTCCCAAAAACCTTCATTAGGGCTAGCATTAGCAAAAAATCCTTAGGCCTAGCCATAAAGGGAGAACAATTTGTACGAATCAAAGAAGTAGGGTTAATCTTATGTCTATTCATAAAAGGAGAATAATCTACACTAATTGAAGTAGGAGGGAAAGTTTTATGACTCCATGTAAGAGGTGAGATCCAAGAATGAGGAGTTGCAGAGGACTAAAGTTGAAACTTAAATAAAAATGAGTAGACAATTGAACACTTTTATTGCCCCTTTCCACTAAGAAGCCTACTTGGAGTACATACCCCTTTTATAAGAAATTGAAACTTTGAACTAACTAATCACCAAATACTTGGAACCTTGAAATTTGATCTACATCTAAAAGAAATACTTTCATAATCAAGTTTCTTACAAATTTTGTTCCTTGAAACTTGATCTACATCTAAAAGGAATACCTTCATAATCAAGTTGTTATTTTCAAATATTTCTCCCTACCTTGAACTCACTCTCAATAGGTGAGACTCTAGAGAGATCAAGCTCCACCAAAGATTGAGAAAAGGTGGATTGAGAATAGAGTTAAGTAAAATCTATTATAGCAATGGTTTTGCAAAAGGAGCTTCTAAGAATAAAAATATTGGAAGATCCCTCAAATTGAAACAGAAGGTAGGGTAAATAAACCCAAATTGGAGTAACTAGAAATAATTTTGTAAGAGGGTTTAATTTGAGGTTTCATTGCTTCATACAAAAGGAACTTTTTTTTAATATCCATTAAATCTCTTAGAGAAATCTATGTTTTACCTCTAATAAATTTTAGATTACTAGAAATAAACTCTTCATGCAAGGGTGAAAGTTTAAATTTTTGTCGCATTTTGGGCCAAAAAAATAAATTCAGGTGAATAGTTTCATTTCAAGTAGTTTTGGATAAAATTGTTTACCTCAAAATTATGTTCCCCTTTTGTGAAACAAGTAGTTTCAATTGAAACTCTCAAAAACATTAACTTGATTACATTCAAAATAAAAATTGAAATGGATATTAATTTGTATAGAAGGCTTTGACCAACATATTTTTAAGCAAAAAGATTTTGACCAAAACTCTTTCACCCAAAACTGTTGAGCTAACAACCCATGTTGCAACCTAACCCCTCTTTTGAGGAAAATTTAACAAAATTAAAAATTTAAGTCCACATTTCTCCAAAAAGAACATTTTCATGAGAATATAAAAAATATCAATTGACACAATTCAATATAAGTAAAATAAGATTTCTTTACCTCTCTTGAAAAAAAAAAAAATCCAAAATATATTATCTCCAATGTTCAAGAAGTTAGGTCACAACTGTATTGGGTCACTCATCATTCAGTTAAGGTATATTTATTCAAGGGGCCTTCGATGATTCACAAGCATTTAAATAAGTTTCTTCTCTACATATTCTTCTCATTTTTTATGTGATTTTTTTGTATATTTTTCTTTGTTTTTCTATTTTTTAATTTTGAAGTTCTATTCTAATCTAATCTAAGAGATTGTAAAAAATCAATTTAAGATATTGAGTTAACAAGAATTATAAAATGAATGGTTTGATTTAAATATTTTAACCTTTATGCATAAAAATATGAGAAATGAATCTTAAAATCACTATATTATGATCAACAATTATTGAACCAACAAAATAGAAAGTGCAAAATCCAAAGGATTTTAGAAAGACAAAAGAGCATTCCTTAAACTACTATATTATACACAAAAACTTAGTGAAACTCTAGTAACTCAATGAAAAATATTTTCAATTCAATTATTCTTAGTTTCCACAAAATTTTAAAGAAAAAAGAATTGACTAGTGAACTCTACCATACCAGAGAAAAGAAACACTGAAAAAATGGGATCTTTATTATTTTTAGCAATAATTTATAAATTAAAATTGAATCTTCTTCTCAATTTTTTTTCTCTAACTATTACTAAAACAAATTCCATTAACTGTTGTTGTCTCACAAAATAGATATAAAAAGAGATAACCCTTATACAATATATGATGCATCCTTTTATAGAAAAAGAAGAGCTAAAAATATTCAATCTTCATACACAATTTGTAATCAAGAATTTCATGTAGATGTTCTTATCTTTAGATTACATCAAAATTAATTCTCCAACTCCACTTTTTAGAAGTTGATCCATGTATCACATTGCATAAGTTTATGCATTATTCTAAACTATCACTTGATCATGCCTAAAAATAGGAACCATGCTTTATGAATTAAGTGGAATCAATTTTACATCAAGTTTTATTGAATTAAAAATAAAAAATTTAAATGTTCAAATGTTTCAACATGCTAAAATAGAAAGTTTGATTTGGCAGAAAAATAATTTGAATTTCAAATATACTATTTGGTATTTTTTTCTATTCGTTGTCCCTGTATGGTTTCAATAAATTTTTCCAAAATGACTCCATCTAGCCCATCAAGATGATCCAACCTGAACATAAAGTCTTCATACATTTTTTCTAAAAAATCTAATTAGTTCTTCATGTCAACTAGATCATTTTTAGAAGAGTTAAAATTTGGCTAAAATTGCATAAGATGATCGAGTGAGTCCTCATTTGGGGTCTATCTATTGGTACATGGTTTTTCATTAGTTCATGTTTGATGATGCATCAAGGCAACTCATGCTTCAATAGTTCATGTTGTTGGTTTGATAAGCTTGATGTTACTCTCTAAGGTATGGTGAAGTTCTTATTGGTATTTGTTCATTTGGTGGTGGTGATGAGTTTTCTACTTCAAGATTTTCAAGGTGTAAATGGGAACAAAAGGAATAATGGCTTGTTCATTATTGAAATGAAAAGGAAATAATGGTTTGTTCATTATTGTCAAGGGAATTGTACCTTATTATTTTCAAGGATGATTTAGACAAAAGATTATCATTTTGTTAAGGGTACGCACAAATTTGTTTTCATTATGAAAATGATGAGGGAACAACCTCTTGTGAAGGTTGTGGTTGTGTCATGATGACTTTGGTATGGCAGCTGCAAGGCATGGTTTTTAGGCAATGGTTGTTTGGTAGTGACTACTCCAGGTGTTATCGACTACTTCTATGGAAAATGAGCACATTGGTAACACATTCTTTAATCCTAGTTTGTTGTTATTCATGTCAAGTTACTAAGGTATGAAAATCAACATATAGATTGCTAGGTCTTTGAGTTTTTTTTGTCGAGTGGGGTTTCAGGTTTTGAAGCTTATTTTTATTCACTACATAAGGGTTTATTGGAGTTTGTTGCATAATGATTCAATAGTTTATTGTGTTTGGGGTTTCAACTTCAAATGATTTAAATGACATTGTTTGTCAACCATGTTCCTAGGGCATACCGACATGACAAATATACATTGTGTGTTCTTTTTCTTTATTATCTCATAGTAGTTTGATATAACGGGTATGTGCAAGATCATCATGGAAAAAACAAGCCCTTAAGTGGTGAAAAAATTAGAAAAATCAAAGTTAGGAAAATTGATATAAAAAATTGAATAAGTTATCTATATTATTTCAAAATATGTAAGAATAGAATCTATAGAAAATTGAATGTATTTTCTAAACTACCAGGTTTATTTTTAAAAAATACAAATCTATTTGGTGAAAATTTGAAATTTCAATGCAGTAGTGTAAAAATTTCAGGGAAAAAATAATAAGTAGGTGTCTGTCTGACCACCCTAACCACAATAAAATGATAATATTTTTTTATAATATTTTAGATATAAGTAGAGGATTCATGTCCTAATGTGATGCATATTTTTTGTAATTTTTTTCTAAGTAAATAATTAATTATGAATTTTTTATTACAAATTTTAAAAAATATAAAAACTCGTATGTCTAACCACCTTAACTTGGTCAAAACTTCATGAAATTAAATTTCTCTTTTTAATTCTATAGTATGTGAAACATATAATGTGATGCATGTTTTGGATTCAAAAAATCTGATACCATTTGAAAGCTATAGATGTTTTTCAATCAGCCTATCAATCAAGACTTTAGTCGTAATTCAATTAGAAAATTAATAATAATTATTTATTAAATTAAAAGTAAAGCATAATTTATATTGGTGGAAAGCTGAGAATCTCCTTTAAAAACCCTTTTCATTTCATCAATTTTGGGTAAAAAAAAAGTCGTCATCCACATACCCTACACATACCCATCATATCGCCACTTTTTGGCCTATCATGATCTTGCACATACCCTAACCTAAGTCTAAGATTTACATTTTTCAGTTCAATGCTAGTCTAGATGGAACATTTTGACAGTTATCAAACCATACTTTTGAACGATGGTTTACTGCTTATGACTACAATTCTTGTAAACAGTTGCATACATAGTTGTTTGATGGAAAACTATCATGGTCTTGATTAATATATGGAAGTGACTTGATCACTATGAAGAGGTTCGATGAAGATGAGACTTATACTCTACAAAGAGTCATTATTATGCTTATGCTGAAAGCATTAATGAAAAATCTATTTTGAAAAATAGAGAAAGCAAGTTCTTTAAGTGTTGGTTGTATGTGGATACACAAATATATAGGTTCTTGAGTCTCCAATAAAAATGAGACAATCAAGAAATACTTTGTAATGAAACATAGATTATACTCTGTACTTTTATTCATAGAATCATATTGATGTGAAACTTGTATTGGCCAGGGAGGCAGTTGTATTTTCCAATGAGGCATACTTGTAACTAGTGAGGTTCCTTTTCTAGTGAGGCATATTGTGTAGCCAATGAGGCACAAAAAGTAGCCACTGAGGCTTTGTAATCTTTGGGTTTTTATTAAGCCAGTGAGGCAATTTTTCTTGAGTGGTTTTTTATCTCTATGAGGGTTTTCCACTCATAAATCACTGTGTTATGGTTTCTCATTATTTGTGGTCTACTTGGTCTGCATGTTCAAAAATTTACTTTTGTGTATCATTTAGAATTTGAGTTTCTATGGTGTCTTTAGCTTTTGTGATCTACTTATTTTTTTTATGTTCAATCAAGCTTGATAGCTTTACATGCATGATGCAACACATGATAGTTGAACTGTTCTAAAACTTGCATTTTATATGTTCAAAGTTATGTAAGATTAATATAAGGTCATTTTAAATTGGTATACCACTGATTCACCCCCCTCTCAGTGGTACTGTACTCCAACACTATATTATTTCATTAACCTTATATTTCAAAAAATTCTCGATCTCCTTAGGTGTCTTCACTTCATTCTTCTTCATATTCACTAGTTCAAGACTAATTATTATACTTAGAAGGTCTTCAAAACTATACTTATCCATATTCAATTATTTTATCTTCCATAATTATATGGATATATAAAGCAAGGACATTCCTTCTAAAACCTATCATCTTTATTGTTTTCTCAAAAAATAGTCATTAGGCTACAAAATTCCATTAGATAATAATTCCTAAGGGGATACCTATGATGATCCTAATATATGATATATTCCTAACTATATTTTATATATTATTAAGGATAAGCACTTGTGGCATGCTTAAAACTAACATAAATATTAGTTAATGCATGAATACCTCTTAATTAGGATGAAGGCGTATGACCCTACATATTTTAGCCTATAAATAAGAGAGAGAACTATCTCCCATATGATCATATTGTAGATAGGGCTGGAATTTGGGGATAATAAGTATGAATCAACAATAGAAAAGTTATATCATGCATGCCTACCGAGAAATAAACATGGTGGTGGATTTTTTTGTGAACAAAGGGGTCAAAGCTCTAAAAAAGGTGATGTGGCAGGGGCAGGATGAGTTGGAGACTGACATCAAAGCTCTGCTGATGTTTGATCGTGCTCACAGGAAGGCATAATTTCCAATTCCTTAGTATGATGGTTGAGTGTCCTCGTCTACAGTCTTGGGACTACGTTTTAATGATGATTTTTAGTTGGCCGAGGGGTAATTACTTCATCCCTTGGTTGTATGTGATTATTATTGCATGCTTTCGGGGAAGTTTAGGAATTTATTTCTATAGGGTTCTGGACTATTCTAATCCTGTTGGCAAAATGATGGGTGGAAAAAGTCTCAGAGTGGAGCTGATTAGCTGTGATCAGTTGAAGAATAATCCTAATATTTGGAAGAAGTTGGAGAATGGTGGCATTACGATTTTTATTGAAAAGCTCCATGGTTGGGATCCAAAGGTGACTAGGGTCTTTGAGAAGGATTGGAAAAATGGTGAGATAAAGCTATTTGGTAGAGATGTGATTATCAACAAATAGTTGATTGTTGAGGTCACTGGCCTTTTGATGGATGGCATTAAATTCTATAGGGACAGGAAGTAGTCTGATGAGGCAATCAACAAGTTCCCCAAGTTAGAAGCTGAGAAGTAGGAATTACGCAAAACCTCTAGAAGCTACTATGACACAAACACAATTGTCTCGCACTGGAGGAGCGTTTTGAATGTGCTTATGGAGTATGTCACTTTGGATGGCGGCTACACCAAAGTTTTTGGGTATCAATTCGTTCTGTTGAATCACTTCATGCACCAGGTCAGGATTTATTTCCCTTTTTACTTGGCTTCTTCTTTGAATACCATTCTAAAAAACCATAGACATAACCCCAATAGGTATTCTATCCTTCATGAAGGACTGCTTGTCCTTATCTATGATCATTTCAAAGCCATGTCAGCTTTGCCCCCGTCGCCTAAGGTTAGGGTTGATAAAAAGGACAAGGGTAAACCTAGGGATTCCACTCGATGAAAAAAGGAAAGAGAAAATTTTCGGAGGACCCCTCCTATGATGTGGATGATGAGGAGTCATAGTCGAAATCGTTGTCTAAATATTCTAGCCACCCTGAGACTTACAGAGAAGAGAGACCTCGCTTCCCTATGGACCTTAAGGCTGGGGATCATTATTTTAAGGAGGAATGGGAATTTCCCACTAATGTCCTTGCTATAGCCCATAATGGGGCGGTGAATAGTTTTAGACTTATTAGATGGGTGTTCTTTAAAATTAAGGAAATAAAGCTAAATCAAAGAGCAATGAACAATAAATTGGAGAAAGCCACATATGACAATAACAGAGGTAGTGGTAGTGGTCGGACTACTGATTTATGGATAGAAGAGGAGAAGTATATGGTTGAATGCCTCAAGAAAATGGTGAAGGAACTACAAGATTTCAAAGGAAATCATGATGGCAAGCAGGCGGACATGGAGGAGCAGTTGAGGAATATTAAAAGCTCTCCACAAAGTGCTAATTATGAACCATAAAATTCTGAAATCTACTGCACAGACCATGAATGCCATGGTGGAAAACCTAGAAAAAGCCCATCAGGTAAAAACTGTTGTGTTTCTGGACTTGGATAATGATAATGGGTAGTCAGATAGTGGGGGACTGGGCACAAGGACCAGGAAAAACTTGAAAAGGAAGGCAGACCAAGCGCTTGTCAACATCCAGGAGATTAAGAAGTTTGTGCTCAACATTAACAATCTTGATTAGGAAGTGACAGAGATCCTTCGGAACCTGGCCTAGTGGTTGGGTGTCTTGTGGCCTTTTGTCAGTTTTTGTCTATTCTGCCCTGGTGTTACTATGTGATCTTCTTTGTGGGCAGCGTTTTGTTTTTTGTTTGTGTTGTGTCAATGTTTTATCTCATGCTTTGATACTGTTATAGGTTTTGGGATCCCTCTAAAACCTAATTGTTCCTTAATAAAAAAAAATAGCAACCATAAAATTATCTAATTCAAGCAATAAAGGCCCTAATCCAACAATGAAGCACAAATGAACATAGAAAACCGAATAATAAAGCAATAATACTCAATCTCTATGTGATAATTGATTCATCTCCATCGCTCTTCTCCATTTTACTTTGTTTGTTCTTAGAATAATGTGCAAGATATTTGATAAGCTTGATGTGTAGCAGCAAGATCTCAAGATAGCATGAATGATATGAATAGAAATTTTTTAAAGATTGTGGTTCACCTCAAAATGAATTAAAGGCTTGTTTGTATAGAAATCTCAATTCAAATGAAGGGCTAGGATTGAGTGATGAGGTATCATGATCAACGGATGAGGTTAATTGAGACAAGCATAGATAAGGATCGACCAAAACTCGATGAATTAGTTGAGATTAGGGCTTGGATAAGAAGAAATTCAAATTAAATAATGATAGCAATTATATAATTATAGAGAAAGGAAAGTGATAAATAATTAAATAAATAAGATTTATTTAATTATGGGGAGAAAAGGCTCATGAATAATTAAATAATTAAAACAATTATTTAATTATAGAGGAAAATAGAAAAAATAATTAAATAAGTAAAATTTATTTAATTAAGGATAGAAAAGATAAATTAGTGATGTAGTTTAAATAAAATTGACATTTATTTAAATTAATCAAAAGAGGAATAAAGATAGAATGAATTAATTCAATAATTAAGAATTATTTAATTAATAGAAGAAAATGATCTATAATTAGAGAATAATTAAATAATTAAAATTATTTAATTATACATAGAAGAAATAGAATTAGTGATAAAATGTTGCTTGCAGGCTCGGGACAATTTTTCGTTGTCTACATTTTTCCCCTCGTTGACATAATGTGATTTCAAGCATTGTGTCAAAGAATAATCATGAAAATTCGACTCAGGTGATGCCCTAGCAAATGTAGGATAAGATGATGCCCCCTCGAGAAAATTGACAAATTTTCAAAAAAATCCAAAAATAATTGGCAACTTTATTGATAAGCAAATTTAATAGGCACAAATGCATTGGTGATGAAAAACTAGGCTCAAAAGTTGATCTAGGGATGAATTGATGGGATGTTAGTATGAAATAAAAAGAGCGATGAGGAACAAAATGAGAGACAAAAAATGGATGAATTGGGACTTGCTATCTTGAGATATTGCTAACAGATGATCAAGCTCTTATTTGATTGCATAATTATCATCATAGAACTTATTGTGGAAATGAATGATGAACACCAAGATATGACATAGACTAAGGTGTGATAGATCATCCCTTGTGAAAATACACACACGAAAAACAAGGAGTGCCATAACATAAACTAGTAACCATAGAACCTTGCCATAACATGTGAGGAAATAACCACAAAGCATGTTGATCCTAACACAAGAAAGCGTTAATGGAAATTCAATCACACACAAGAACCAAGTTTCCCTAGTCATTTTTCCAAGACAAACCACAAACATAAGTCAAAGAGAAAAATGTCATGGTCTATCATCTCTCCTCTAAATCCTTCTTGGGACATCCTCAATGGGCACAATAACATGACCAAAAATAAATCGATAAAAATATTAAAAAATTGGACCAATAGAGTCAATAGCCATTTAGATCATTTTCCAATGATTGTTTGCATGATCAGGTTCTGGATCATGATAGCATTTGGTTTCAAGTATAGTAGACCTCGTATAAGAATAATGATGGATTGAGTCTAGTTTTGAGTACGCAAAACCATGTATAAGACAATTCATAGGTTGGATAGCTAAAGTCTAGTTTCAAAATGTGGTGCATGTCATATAAGATGTTTAGACTAGTTTCAACAATGCAACACTCCGTATAAGATTGTTTGACAGCTAATAAGTATTGTTGATTGTTTGTTGTTTGATGTTTGATTGTTTGATGTTTTGATAGGAACCTATTTTAAATCTATGATAGTTGAAGGCTAGTTGGATCGTTTTCTTGTTGTTTCACGATTTTGTTAAGCTCAGTTCTCTTGCTTGATAACTATTTATGCTTGCTCAAAATGTCAACCAAGTTAGCAAGGAATAGTTTATTATGATGTGATTTGGGATGAATGGAGACCTTGTTATGAAAAACCCCTAAGAGACTAAAAAAATGCCTCAAGGGCTAATCAATGATGGCCTTGCCTATGTAAAGCACAGAGACAATGTAATTCAACCACTTTGATCATTGATAGTTTATTATGAAGCTGGTATTGATGGACTTGAAAATTTATTATGAAAAAACCTAGAGGACTAACCTAATGCCTCAAGGACTCATTAATAATGGCCTTTGCTACATGAATTCATAGAGCCAACATAGTCTGACCAGTTGGACTAACAAAGACTATTTTTGGGAGTTTTTGACACTTTTTTATTTATTTTTTTTTCAAATTTGGATATTTTCTAATTTTTTTGGATTTTAATGGCTTATTCAAATGTTTTTGGGATTTTTGATGTGTTGTGAAGTTTTGAACCATGTCTAGGACCCCATATGGAACAAAATCCTGGGAATTATCCCTATTCAGGTACAAGACCTATTTATTATGGACGAAGAGATGAATGGACAAAAAATTATTTTGGATAGAGATGAAAAGTGAAAGATGCAAAATGTCAATGATTCTCAAGCCATGAGAGAAATGACTAAGCTTTATTATGGGTGAGATGGAGAGGGAAAAATCTATTATGGAGTGGAATGTGTATGAAAAACTATGGATGGAAGTGGAAAATCAAATACAATGATAGTAGATGATGGAGCAAAGATTGACTACACATGGTTCCTATTTGTCAAGTTTTCACCATGGTACTTATCCAAAGTGCCACCAAAGTGGATTTCACTATTGGATGGATTATTTTTATTTACCATTTTTTTATTTTTATTTTTCACTTTTTTGTGTCACCAAGATGCCTATTTGCCAGGTTTTCATCATGGTAACGATTGCTTTTATTTTTTGCATTTTTTATAGGATTCTCTGAAAGATAGGTATAGTATTTGTGAAGGTGCATGCTATTGGTTCACCTTCAGGAGTAAAGGGTTGATAAGCATTAGATTCATATGTCGTTGTTATGATGCAAGAACCCAACCAGTTAGGCTCAAAATTTTTGGGTTTCTCCCGCTCTATTTGATTCTTTGGATTCTATTTTAAGACCAAGTCACCAATGTCAAAATTCCTAACTAAGACTCTCTTATCGTAGCCACAGTGAAGACAATTCTGATATACTTATAAGTGGACATATGTATTATGTTGTTTCTCATCTAGTAACTCAAGTTCATGCAAATGGGATTCACGATATTCTTCTTCATCAATGAACTATTGCATAGAAACTCTCAAGGATGGTAGCTTTACCTCAATGTGGAGAATGGATTTGGATTCAAAGATGAGGAATATGGAGTGGCTCCAATAGGGGTGTGAATGCTAGTGTAGTAGGCCCATAATGTGGGATTGAGTTGGATATGCCAATCATGATCAACATCATCATCAGTATTCTTTAGGATCTTAAGGATAGTCTTATTAGAAACCTCAGCTTAATTGTTACCTTGGAGGTAATATGGAGTGGTGAAATGAGGCTGCATGTGGAATTGCTTGCACAGTTCATGGGCACCCTAATTTTTGAAAGGACAACCATTATCCATGACAATGGATTGGGGAACACCATATCGGCATATGATGTAATTCAGGATGAACTTGGATATTTTTTTATTGGTAGTGTAGGTCATTGAAATGGATTTGATCCATTTGGTAAAATACTCAATTGCAGTGATGATAAACTTATGACCATTAGCAGAGGTAGGATGGATCTTTCCTACAAGTTCAAGTACCCATTGAGAGAATGGCCATGGTGACATAACTAGATGAAGTTCTTAAGTAGGTGCATGTACAAGATCTCTAGATGTATCTAATATTGAAAACATTTCTTAACAAAGTGATAGGAATCACATTCCATAGTAGGCCAATAGTATCCCATTTGCATAATCTTTTTGGCCAGGGTAGGACCGGAAGAGTGAGCTCCACATATGCCATCATGTATCTCATGTAAATATTTTGGTGCTTCATCTAAATCAAGACATCTGAGGAGGGTGTTATCTAGACTACGATGGTAAAGGGTATCATCGATGATAACATATTTGGACACTCGTCGAATAAAAGTCTTATGCTAGTTAGAGGATAAATTGGAAGGGATAATTTGGTCATGTAGGCAATTGTAAAATTCTTTGTACCAAGGGGAATCAAGACCAACAAGTTCACACATGAGCTCAGATTCAAGGACATCTAATATGGGGATCAAAAATTGTTCCACCAAGAACTTGTATTGTAGCATGTTATTAGGTATATCCAAAAGAGATCCAATGGTAGCCATTACATCAACTACTTTGTTCTTAATTCTTGGGATCTTTTCAAAGGTGATGACATCAAAGTACAGCTTAAAACTATCAACCACATGTGCTTGTAGGGTGTGATATTTTCATATTTTATGTCATAATAATCATTAACCTGACATATTGCCAATAGGGAATCACCATAGACCTGGAGGTTCTATATTTCCATTTGATGGCCCTTCGCAGTCTTGTTAACAATGCCTCATGCTTAGCCATGTTATTGGTGTAGGGAAATGCTACTCAATATGATTTTAGTATCGAATCCCCTTGAGGTGTAACAAAAATGATTCTTGATCCTGAAACACAATTTGTATAAGATTCGTCAAAGTAGAGCTTCCATGTGGTAGGAGTCTCTATTGTGAAGATGGATTCATCAGGAAAATCAGATAGTAATGGATGATCTGCTTCCATTGGTGAGTCTGCAATTTGATCTAATATCACTTTTCCTTTCATTTCCTTATGATCAACATGGTCTATGTTGTATTCACTTAAAATCATTACCCACTTTGCTAGTCGACCCGTCAAAGTTGCTCTGCTCAATAGATATTTCAATGGATCAATCTTAGCTATCAATTTTTTTGATGGTTCAACATATAATTCCTAATCTCTTGTGTGGAAAAAACAACTAAAAGACATGCTCATTCAATAGGAGTGTAATTAAGCTCATACCCTACAAGAGTGTGACTGATATGATAGATAGCTCATTATTTTCCATCATTGCCATTTTGTGCTAACAATTCCCCCAATGTTGATGTGGTTGTTGATATGTACAATATGAGGTTTCTACCATCGATAAGAGGCATGGGGATCGAAGGTGTTAATAGATAGTTCATTATTTTTTGAAATTATTCCTGACAACGATTGGTCCATATGAATGGGACTCCCTTATGAAGAAAGTGTTGGAATGGTTGACATTTATTCTCTAATTGAGAAATGAGCCTTTAGATAGATTATAATCTTCCTTATAGCGTGCACAACTAACATGTTTTTTGGTAGAGGAATATCCATGATAACTTTCACTTTTGTAGGATCAACTTCAATACCTCTATGAGAGACAATATATCCTAGGAGTTTTGGGTATGTGTAGGATCATCATCAAAAAAATAGGCCCTTAAGTGGCAAAAAATTCAGAAAAATTAGAGTTTGGCAACTTGACATAAAAATTTGAATAAGTTATCTATATTATTTCAAAAATATGTAAGAATAGAATTTGTAGCAAATTGAATGTAGTTTCTAAACTACTAGGTTTTTTAAAAAATAAAATAAATCTATTTGGTGAAAATTTGAAATTTCAATGCAATAGTACTTAAATTTCAGGGAAAAAATAAGTAGGTGTCTATCTGACCACCCTAACCACAATAAAATGATAATATTTTTTATAAGATTTTAGATATAAGTAGAGGACTCATGTTCGGATGTGATGCATATTTTTTTGTAATTTTTTCCCAAGTAAATAATTAATTATGATTTTTTTATTACAACTTTTAAAAAATACAAAAACTCGTATGCCTGACCACCTTAACTTGGTCAAAACTTCATGAAATTAAATTTTTCTTTTTTTAATCCTATAGTATACAAAGCATAGAATGTGACGCATATTTTGGATTCAAAAAATGTGATACTATTTGAAAGCTATAGATGTTTTTCAATTAGACTATCAATTAGGACTTTAGTCATAATTCAAATAAAAAATGAATAATAATTATTTATTAAATTCAAAGTAAAGTATAATTTATATTGGTGGAAAGCTGAGAATCTCCTTTAAAAACCCTTTTTTGTTTCATCAATTTTGGGTATAAAAAAAGTTGTCTGCCACATGGGCTATCATATCACTTACATATTGCCACTTTTTGGCCCATCATGATCCTACACATACCCTTTTCTTGATTGGACCCCAAAGACACACTTCTTAGGATTTAACCTAACTTTGTATTCATCCAATCTCTTGAAAATCTTGTCTAGTAATACTAGATGACTATCTCTTGATAAATATTTTGTGAGTAAGTCATCAACATAATCTTCCATAAGGGTATGCATGTAATCATGAAAGATGGTAGTCATAGCTCTCTGATATGTTGCTCCAGTGTTCTTAAGCCCAAATGACATGATGTTCCAATAGAAGGTACCCAAAGCACAAGTGAAGATTGTTTTATGTTGATCTTCAAGGTAAATTTTGATCTGATTATACCCTAAAAACCATCCATAAGTGATAGCATCTCATACCCCGCTGTGAGGTCTAGTATGATGTCAATGTTAGGTAGCAAGAAGTCTTCTTTAGAGCAATCTTTGATTAGATCTATGAAGTTTGTGCACACCTTGACTCTCCTAATTGGTTTAGTGATGGGAACAATATTGGATATCCATTTTGCATAGTCTATAGGATGAATGAACCCAAATCCAAAAGTTTCTTTAGCTCTAGTTTCACTAAAAGTTTCATTTGTGAATGCATTTTCCTCAATTTTTGTTTGATAGATTTAGCATTTGGAACCAACAGAAAATGATGTAAAACTAGCTCAGGATCCAACCTAGGCATATCAACATATGACCAAGCAAAATTAATTTGTCTCTCTAAGAAGAAAGTGGTAAACTCTGGTTTTTCTTTAATTATCAAGGATGTTGCAAGGTGAATGATTCTAGGATAATCTTTTGTACCAAGATTGACCTCTTCTAATTTTTCCACAAGCATTGGTGATCTCTCTTGATTTATGGGGAGACTGTCCAATCCTCCATCCTTGGGTGTCTCAGAGAGGTTTTCACCTTGAATATGCCCTCTATTTTTACTTTTTCTTGATCTAAAGGTGCTTTTTGGTTTTCACCTAGAGACCTATTCTTTTTATTTTTTCATTTTTGTGACTAGAGGGTGGGACAGACTCTCCAAAGTATGTTGCATTATCAAGTTCCATGGAAAATCAAAATTTATGATCCCCACTTGGAATCCCTTCTTGAAGTCCCATGAAATTAGCTATCGCTTCTTCGGTCTCAAATATGTCTAAACTTGGTGGTCCTTGTTAAACCCAATATATGAGTTGTGGATGGATGAGGGGTAAGTCATCATCGGTATAGTCAAAGCTTAAGGTATGAGTGGATATAGTAAAGACGGAGGTATCATCAAGATGCCAAAAGGTTTCAATCCAGGCATGACCACTCCTAGGTTTGGTTTGGGATGAGGATAAGTCAAGATCAATAAAATTTTTAGTTAGGCCATAATCACTAGATGTGCAAGAATCCCATTCCCACTCATTGGAGTTAGTTTCAGTATGATATTCCTTAGATGTCTCAATTTCATTTGAAACATTAACATTTTCACCTGAAGGTAACTTAGTATGAGGAGGACTAGCCTTTGGTGGCACATACCCTAACCCTATGTTTTTTGGTAACTGGGGAGGAAATATTAGTTATGTCATTTCATGTTTTTTCAAGTCAAGACTACTATTCCCATCATAACCTTGTTGTCTCATGATCTTGAACTCTTTTTAATATTGCTCAACTGTTATTTTCTTAGGCTTAGTATCTTCTTCATCCTTGTAGATCCATGTAGAAATATCCTCACCTATAGTCCCTTTGCTCAATTCTCCCCATTTAGTGAATGTAGTAGGAGGATCATGAATAAAGACTTTAGATTCCTTCTTGATATGATGAGGTTTTCCATAATATTTTGGCGATGCAAGTAAATTCACAACACAAAATAGGCTTTCAGTGTTATATTCACCACATCCCTTATCATGGATCTGGACCTTAGGTTTGGAAGGTATAGCAGATCGATTGGATTATTTCATGAGTGAATAAGGATCAATGTAATGTGATGAGGTGCAAAATGAAGCTTCCTGATTGATAGGCACTTGGTGTTCAATGGTCCCTTTCAAATTGTTGCAAAATTGGAAAGGTATGGTGATTTTGGTGTCATTGAGTGGAAACTTAAGGAATTGATGGTATGTGTAAAGTACAACCCTCGTGGCTTGAATCCATGGGTGACCAAGGAGAAGGTTGTATGGTAATTATAGATCCAAGACTTGGAATATTGTGTTTTGAATAGCATGTCCAACTCTTATAGGAAGTGTGATTATACCCTTGGATGAGTGTTCAACATCATCATAAGCCTTGATAACAATTTTCTTAGACTCATCTATATAAGCTTTAGAGAATCCCAATGTCATGACTAATTTTAGGGTGCATATATTCATACTTGCTCCATCATATACCAAGACTTGTCTAAGTTTGTGTTTATTAATGTATAGCTCAAGGTGCAATGGTTCATTATGGTTTGGTCTTTGTGTAGGAAAATCTTGCTTAGAGAATGTGACACGATGGTTTGTAGCTAAGTATCCTACCATGGTCTGAAATTGGTTAACATTTAGGTCAATGAGAATGATTTTTTTTTGCAAAGCCTTGTCTAGAATGGCCTTATGCTTAGGAGATATATGAAGCAACACAAGAATGGATATTTGTGCAAGGTGATCCCACAATACTAGTTTACAATTTTTGGCCAAATTGGACACTGAAATAATTTTTTCTAACTAAATCTTCACTTTCGGGCACCTATAGCGGTTAAACCATGAGGAATTTGAAGATGATACAAACTAGTTATTTGTGACATTTTGTTTGTAGATTCTAAATATATATTTTTCAAAATTTTTGGAATCAGATTGCACTTCTTTTTCCATCTACTTCGAAAACTATTTTTTTTCAGTAAACACCATTTTTAAGGAGTGATGCTCACCGTATACAACATAATTCTTTTTCCATGAAGGATAAAATTATATATTTTTTTAATTTAGATTTGTAACTATGATATCTAGTGCTTCCAATTGGTT
The DNA here is from genome assembly GCA_007258455.2 of Sequoia sempervirens. Lineage (NCBI taxonomy): Eukaryota > Viridiplantae > Streptophyta > Pinopsida > Cupressales > Cupressaceae > Sequoia > Sequoia sempervirens. Next base: position 530,697,318 of record VDFB02193867.1, read on the forward strand.
TCATAGTGTTTTATTGAATATTTTTTCCTTAATCAAGTTTTGAAGTCTAACCAATTACAATTCAGACATAGGCAGACCATATACAACATAACTTTTTTTGTATGTATCAAAATTCCTTTTTTTTGTTGGATCAAGGACTTCAATATCTAGTGCACTCATACTTTTCAATTTGTTTTTTGATAATCTACTATTTTCCCACGTGCAAAATAGAGAGCTTGATTTTTAGTGAAAAACCTATGTTTAATAAAACTATAAAAACAAATACATAATAAAACCAAAACATATTAAAATTATATTTGTTGGATAGCTTGTTCCAAGGACTACCATAATCTAACTGGGTCTATGAAGTCTCCTCCATTTTCATCCTCAACTTGAGTTTCGAAGGGAAAAATTGTGGAGTTTGTTGGTGCTAGAGGGGGACAAGGGGGAAAAGGGGGGTTCACTCGAACCAGGGTTCATACGAACTAGGGTTCACTCGAACCAGGGTTTACTCAAACTAGGGTTCACTAGAACCAAGGTTTGAGCGAACCCCCTTTCCACAACCATTTTCTTTGTTTGTTTTGTTGGGAAATGTGGGACCCAACATTTAATGGTTTCGCTCAAAGGGGGTTTGTTGGGTTCGCTCAAACCAAAAGTTTTCTCAAACCCCCAAAAACCATTTTTTTTTGCATGGGGTCATTTTTTGCAACTTTTCCTTCCTCAGTAGAATTTTAAACCACTTTTGTGGGTTTACCCTGGAAGAGTCTTTCCTAGATGGTCTAGGAGATTATATTGAATCTTTGGTGGTGGATTTGAAGTGGCCCCTTTTAAGGTCACTTTAGCTTTGCAAGTGGCAAGAACACATTCTAAATTTTTGTTGATGGTAATGGTAGAAACATGGTTATCAAAGGCCTAAATGTGATTGACAGTGTAGATGTATGAGACATTGGTATAATTGGCATTGTTATTGGTTTTGTGTTTTTGGACTAGAGGCTTTTACCTTTCCATGGTCTTGTAGGGGAGTCTTGAATATGGTATGGTTAGCATTTATTTTTCCTTGTGGATTATCCATTGATATTTCACCTTGGTCAATAAGGTCTTTAAGTCTCCAACATGATGATGTTTAATGTCCCTTCATACAATGGTACTCACAATATTCATTGTCTTTCCACCAAATTGGTTTGACGAGTGTTGGTTCATATGGTTTGGTATTGGATATAGTTGAATGGTATTTGATTGTAAGAGTTTATTTAGCAATAATTCAATGGGTTCCCCTAAGGGTTTGTATGTTCATTTAGGCTTATCTTCTTATGAGAGACCTCTATGTTGTTAATTATCTTGAATTGCATTCATTGTTTGATCATGACTTGGTGTTGGATTGTTTTGTTTGGAAGGACCTTTGAGATGAATGGTGGGGTGGACCTTGTTAACCATTTTAGCATTGACTACCCCATCATTAGTGAAATTTTTGTTTCTAGACCATAATTTCCCCTTGTCATTAGGAGCATTTTGGTTTTCTTTGAAGATCTTGACTAGTCCTTTTGCAACAAGAGCTTTCTAAATAAAGATTCCCTTTTCAAGGTCATCCTAAAATGCATTGCAACAATAGATTTGAAGTTGAATCATCAATTCTTTATTGAGTATTTCCACAAAGATGGTGACCAACTATTTTTCTGGAATGTGACAAGGACATTTGGTGGACATAGTTCGCTACCTTTGATAAAATGATATAAGTGATTCAATTTCCTTTTTTTGGGTTGTACATAATTTTTATAGGGTCATGTCACTTTCAATATTATAGGAAAAGTGTGTGTTAAAATTTTCAGCTAGTTCGTTCCATGTGCTTATCCCAAGAGGAAGATGTGTGAACCACTCTAGAGCCTACCCCAGAAGGCTACATGCAAATAATCTCATCAAGTACATAGGATCAAAAGAAATTTACATACATGTAGTGTTAAACTCCATTATGTGTTCTACTGGATCTTCTTTCCCCTTATACGTGTTGAAGATTGGAATGTTGAAGTGTGGTGGGAAAGGTGGCATATATATGCTTCTATCAAAGGGATAAGGACATAGTTACTCTATTGAGTATGTTTTCTTGGTTGTGCTCATTTGCATGTTTTCCATTTATTGTTGCATAAAAGTGTCCATGGGTGATGGTTGAATGTTTGAATGACTTTGCACAAGAGGGTTGGTGTTGGTGTTGAGTATGTTGAGATGGTGTATGATGGATTTTTTTTTTGAAATTTGAATTTAAATGTTGGATTTGGGTTGGTGTTTCATTGCAAAGAATTTTGATTGCCTTGTTGGAAGTGACATGTGAATATGGTATTGGTATTGCTATGGGTTTGATGTTGTGGTGGTTGGTTGTTGGTATGTTGAGGTTGTGGTGTGAAGTTGGTGTTTGGAGTGACATGTTGTTGTGATGGAGGTTGGTTGGTGTTCAAGTTTGACCCAAAAGACATGTTGGTACTTGGTGTAGTGTTGGTCATTTGGGCTGGCACTCTTGATGTGACAATGTGAATCCTTCTTTTTTTGGTTGGTGGGTTCAGGTTTTGATTTATTTTTTTTGTTGGTGGATTGTGTGATGTTTTGAGTGCATGTTGTGGAAAATGCATTTAAAAAATTCATACCCATGGTACTAGAGGATGAACCAAATGGATTACTAAATGTGGGAGTTGGTCCTTGTGATGTTGCATGTGTTCTTTTGGTCCCAAATGTTGGTGTAGGAGGTATGTTGACATGTGTTATGTTATGTGTAGTTCCCCCAAATGGCATACTAGTGTGCTTTTTTTGTGAGAATGATTATCCTTGTGAAAATGTGTTGCGACCAAGACCTTGAGTTTTTGTTTGTGTTGCTCCCTCTACAATTGTGGGAGTGTCAAAACCAAAAGGAATATTGGCACCTTTTTGAACAAGTGCAAGAAAGTACTTATTAGGATCTGCATTGACTAATTCCTCTACAATTCACACTATCTTAGGATCTTGGGAAGCTTCTTCAATTTTCTTAGGTGTTAGGTTTGGTTAACCTCCTTCAATGTAAAATTGTCAAATAGATTTGGTGTTTCACTCTATGTTGTTGGAGGTTGGTTTGATTTTGAACCAAAGTTGATGTTGCTACTTGGATTGATATAGGGGTCATATGATGGATCCGTGTCTTTTCATTTCCTTTGTGAACTAGTCAAGACCATATAAGACTTGTGACCTTTGGATGTTTGAGACTTTTAGAGAGTATGCAACAAAGATGAGGGATGAAAACTAAGAATGAAAATGGAAGATGACTCTATGCTATGTTTTTTGTTTTTTGGACTATAAGAATGACAATACAAACTATGAACAAGTTTTGATATGCAAGAATGGTGATGAGGCTATGACTATGCTTGGGATGCAAAGTGCTAATGGAACTATGACTATGACTATGTTTGGATTGGGTATGCAACCTTGATCCTTAAAAGAGGATGCTAAGCACATTGTGATGAACCTAAGTAATAACTCTAAATGTCAAGACCTCATTAGGATAAACCAAGATGATGATGATGATTGATAAAAGGTGAATCTAAACTAGACTAATGAGTTGTAGGCCCAACCTAAAGATAGGGTAGATGAGAGGTATGATAAGGTCAAGATACCTAAAAATGAGGCTAATGGTATACCCAATAGTATGATAAGCTTCATAATCTCAAGACTCAAAGATGATGCTAAAATGAAGCTAAGATGTAGTGTATGCAAACTAGGACTATGAAAGATGACCTGAGGTGAATGATAAAATGTTGTGAATGGACTAATTGAACCTAAACAAGTCTTTGATCTGAGTATACATTCATAGTCTATGAGGAAACTAAAAGTTGGATATACATATATTTCCCCAAAAAAATTGATCCTAGTAGTTGCAGTGTTTCAAGCCATAGATGTGGTGTAGGGATAATTAGTTGTAGTGCAAGACTAGTCAATTACAGTGTACAAATGAATGCAAGTTTCTAACTTCCTAGAACCTCAAAAAAATGTGGTGTAATGTCTGAAAATTGTAATGTTTTGCTAAATAGTTATGGTGTTATTCTTTTGACCCTAATTTGATGTTCTCTAGGTTTTTTTCCATTTTTGATAAATTTAGATGTGACCATAAAACACAACAAACACTTAAAATAGAATTGGTTGATTTTGACTCTTTGACTTCTTGGTAAGCAAGGATATTTGTAAGTTTTCTTCCATAAGAATTGCTTCCATCCTTGGTTCAAAAATAATACAAACAAGCACAACCTAAGGAATAATAGGGTTTATCTAATAAAGTTGGCTTACCTCATCCCCAAGAGAGAGTGATGTTTCCCCAAAAAAATTGATCCTTACATTTCTAGTGTTTCAAGCCACATATGCGATGTAGGGACAATCAGTTGCAGTGCAGGACCAGTCAATTGAAACGTACAAACAAATGCACGTTTCTAACTTCCTAGAACCTCAAAAAAATGTGGTGTAATGTTTGACGATTGTGATATTATGCTAAATAGTTATGGGTATGTGCAGGATCATCACAAAAAAAAATAGGCCCTTAAGTGGTGAAAAATTCAAAAAAATTAGAGTTAGGCAACTTGACGTAAAAAATTGAATAAGTTATCTATATTATTTCAAAAATATGTAAGAATAGAATCTATAACAAATTGAATGTAGTTTCTAAACTAGTAGGTTTATTTAGAAAAAATCTATTTGGTGAAAATTTGAAATTTCAATGTAGTAGTACTTGAATTTTAGGGAAAAAATAAGTAGGTGTCTATTTGACCACCCTAACCACAATAAAATGATAATATTTTTTTATAAGATTTTAGATATAAGTAGAGGACTCATGTTCTGATCTGATGCATATTTTTTTGTAATTTTACAACTTTTAAAAAATATAAAAAATCGTATGTCTAACCACCTTAACTTGGTGAAAACTTCATGAAATTCAATTTATTTTTTTAATACTATAGTATGCGAAGCATAGAATGTGATGCATGTTTCAGATTCAAAAAATGTGATACCATTTGAAAGCTATAGATTTTTTTCAATCAACCTATGAATTAGGACTTTAGTCATAATTCAAATAGAAAATGAATAATAATTATATTTATTAAATTCAAAGTAAAGCATAATGTATATTGGTGGAAAGTTGAGAATCTCCTTTAAAAACCCTTTTCATTTCATCAATTTTGGGTAAAAAAAAAGTCATCAGCCACATACCCTACACATACCCATCATATCACCACTTTTTGGCCCATCATGATCCTGGACATACCCTTATGGTGTTCTGCTTTTGACCCTAATTTGAAATTCTCTCATTTGTTTTCCATTTTTGACAAATTTAGATGTGACCATACAACACGACAAACACTTGAAAAATAGAATTGGTTGGTTTTGACTCTTGGACTTCTTGGTAAGCAAGTATGTTTGTAATTTTTCTTCCATAAAACTTTCTTCCATCCTTGGTTCAAAAATAATACAAGCAAGCACAACCTAAGGAATAATAGGGTTTATCTAATAAAGTGGGCTTACCTCACCACCAAGAGAGAGTGATGTAATCCACGAATGAGGAGTGGGTGAAGCTAGAGTATGCCAAGGTCATGTACCACCTTGACACCTCTCACCTTGAAATTTGTAACTTCAAACAAGTAACCTTTCCACCTCAATCAAGAACCAAATGTGGTAAGTAACTTCTCAGGATGATGCTATCCTAGTGCACTAACAATAGAAGATGGCCAAATAAATATTGGTCTCTAAAACAAGAAGTTTCTAATGACTCAGAGAACACCACTAGTACAACATCAAGTGTGAGACACTAATTCCTCTAGTCAATGGGATGTGGTCTATACACCCATAAAAATGTTGACCCACATGGTGTATGTCATCGAATAGTGCTACTAACTTTTGCCTTTGCACCTTCAATATAGATTTCCTGAACATGTGCTTTGAGGTCATCCCCTTGAGGTCTCCATTAGGATGTGTCTCAAAGGTAGGCCTCTCTAAAGAGATTGCTATGTGTTTCTCTTACTCTCAAGATCACACAAGGTGCAAGGGGATAGGATACACACACACCACTCTAGGATTTAACACAATGTGCAAGTGCATAAGACACAAAAAAAAATTGTTCTTTTTAAGCACCAATTATAAATGTTCCTAATTTAGAAATCACAAACACACAATGAAACCCTACAAGAAATTGGATTAGTAGTTTAGATTAAAAGGTCTCTTCCCTAATGATTGCCACAAGCTACAAATCAGATATTAGTAACACCAAAAACCTCTACCCTAATGACTACAAAAAGTAGAAAGTGAAAAACTTAGATTTATACCCTCTTTTTACTATGAAAGTCAATTGTGGTGTATAGAGGCTTAGATGTGTCATAGTAATGCATTGTAGGAATAGGAAATTGTGGTGTACAGGATTGTGACTACAATGAATATAAAAGTGAGTGCAACACATGGGTAAATGATTGTGGAATTCTAGGTTATGATTGTGACATAGAAACCTAAAGCTACAAAAGCACAAAGATCTAAAAAAAAGAAGAAAATTTGATGATGCAACTGATATAAGCAACCTATTAAAATGTCAAAATGATAACCAACAGCCAAGAAAGTGATCTAAAACAACAATGATTGAAGAAAATTTATTTTTACAATATTTTGATGTAGAGCATCTACAAACTCAAGGGTAATAATGACCCAAAACACTAACTTGAGAAGATCAGTAAATAATTCACCAAAATTCACACCTTTCAAACTTGATTCCACTGAACTACCAATACACCAAACCATCAAAACAAGGTTCCAAACCTTTATTAGACTCAAGCACATCTTAACCATTATTATTTTGACTAAATAAAAGCAAGACACTTTTAGAAAACTCTGATTCATCAACTCTTTCAACTTTCACAACGAAGACACTCATTTCTTGTAGTAGTCCATCATGTCAAAAATAGGTGTTTCTGCAAAACCACTTTCAATCTCCATAAACAAATCACATTTTTAGGAAACCATTTTGACCTTCTTTAACATATCAAAAAATAGAGTACCGTTGTTTTAGAAAGAACATCAAAATAATTGACTATCCCACGAACAAGGACTCCAATTAGGTCTAATTTGTGAAGCAAGTATCTTCAAAATGACTCCACAACCTCTAATTACTATAAACATCCCTTTATTGGATCATAAAACCATAAAATAAACCAATATTTGATCTCTTATACCCTTCTATAGGCCTCAAAATACAAATCCTTGAATTTTTCTCTACCAAATGAGGGTTTAGTGAAAATATGCTTTCCAAACCTCAAGACACTTGGCTATTGCTTAAAACATGTTTGAATAAGTCTGCAGAAGCTCTAGGAACTATTTCCCAACCTCCTTGAATACACTTTCAACATATTCTACCTTGGAGCCATGATTTTCATGAAAAAACTCAAAAAATCTGTAAGGGTAGTAGCTACAACTCTATTTATTCACCTTCCCTACATCTGCACACACACACATAACACTAAAAAAACTAAGCACACCCTTATTTAACCCATTCCATTGATCTACTAAACCAACATTGGTGGAATGGAAGATTAAACTCTTAATGCACTCTCAAAACCCTTATTTTAGGGTTACTAACATATTACTATAATAGGACTCACAACAAACATTAATCTCAATAAAAACCCTCCAATTTAAGTTTGAATGAATGCCAAACCACTATTCTATCTAAGTCAATGAAGATCAAGGCCTAGTATTGTTGTACAGGCCGTACAAGACTAGAAATCAAGAGAGAAATTGCAGAATTTGCATAACAGAGTGTTTATTATTACAAAACTCGTTTCAAGGTACAAAGTTATATCTCTTACTTATCCTTACAATGCTTTTAAAGTTTTTTTCAATATTTTTTCATAACTACCTCTTTACGTCAACCGACCAAACCTTCCCTTTTCCCAAATGACTCTTCATCTTCTTATTTTTTACAATTTTACAACTTTTGCATTTGTGCAACAAAAATTACATTTTTTTTGCAATTTAACTACTTTGACCTCCTAGGGACCTATAAGGGACTCAAATACATTTGAATAGGTCTTCACATGACCTTTTTTATATACATTCCATGGTGATAACTCAAATTTCACAAAATTGCCTAATGGAGGCATAATTTCACTAGGTGCTCCTGCACCAAATGCTAATCAGATGCATCATCTTGGGTTACAATTATGGTGTAGTAAATTTTGATCTATCGTGTAATACAACAATTGTGATGGGTGATCCCACAATAGTGGTTTACAATTTTTGGCCAAACTGGAGACTGAAATTATTTTTTAAAACTAAATCTTCACATTCGGGCACCTATAGTGGCTAAACCGTGAAGAATTTGAAGATCATGAAAAATAGAGTCTCGTCACATTTTTTCTATAGATTCTGGAAGTATTTTTTTCAGAAATTTTGGAATCAAATTGCACTTCTTTTTCCATCTCCCATGAAAACTGGTTTTTTTCAAAAGACAACATTTTTAAAAAGTGATGCACACTGTATAACGCATAACTTTTTTTCCATGAAGGATAAAATTCTAATTCTTTTGAATTTAGATTCAAAACTCTGATATCTAGTGCTTACACTTGGTTAGATAGTTTTTTATTGAATATTTTTTCTTTAATCAAGTTTTGAAGTCAAACCAATTACAATTCAGACATAGCATGACCGTATAATGCATAACATTTTTTGTATTTATAGAAATTCATTTATTTTTTTATTTGTTGGATCAAGGACTTCAATATCTGGTGCACTCATATTTTTAATTTTTTTTTTAATAATCTGCTATTTTTCCACATGTGCAGAACACTAACCTTCATTTTCGATGAAAAACCTATGTTTAATAAAACATAAAAAACAAATACATAATAAAACCAAAACATATTAAAATTATATTCGTTGGATAGCTCGTTCTAAGGACTACCTGATTCAAGTTGGGTTTGTGAAGATTCCTCCATTTTCATCCTCAACCCGACCTCTGAAGTGCCAAAATTCAGGTTTTTTTGTGTCTCAGGGAGGGGATGAGGAATAAAGGGGGTTAGAACGAACCCCTAGGGGTTCGTTCGAACCAAGGTTCATTTGAACCCCCCTTCTATAAGGGTTTTTGATGGATTTTTGGTAGGAAAGTATTAGGAGGGTTTGCCCAAACCTAGGTTCTAGCGAACCCCTAATGGATTCAGTCGAACCAATAGGTTCGTACGAACCCCTAAAATCAAGTTTTTTTCCATGCATTCATTTTTTGTGAGTTTTCCTTCCTCACTTCAATTGTAAACCACTATTGTGGCTTCACCTTGATGTATGAAGGCTTAGTTGCATCATTCTACCAATCAATTGTGTCAGACTCCTGAAAAATCAAAATTTTCCTAAATTTTCAAAAAAACTGATTAGTTCACATCAGGTTAACCAAATGTAGATAGGAAAAAAATTGGGGATAATAAGAATTAATCAATAATAACAACCAAAAAACTATATAATTCAAGTAATAAAGACCCTAATCCAACATTCAAGCACAAATGAACATAGAAAAAACAATAATACTCAATCTCTATGCCATAATTGATTCATCTCCATTTCTCTTCTCTATTTTGCTTTGTTTATTCTCAAAATAATGTACAAGATATTTGATAAGCATGATGTCTAGTAGCAAGACCTCAAGATAGCATGAATGATATGAATAGAAAAAGTTCAAAGATTGTGGTTCACCTCAAAATGAATTGAAGGCTTGCTTTTATAAAAATCCTAATTTAAATGAAGGGATAAGATTGAGTGATGAGGTATCATGATCAATAGATGAGGTTAATTGAGACAAGGATAGATAAGGATGGACCAAAACTCAGGAATTAGTTGAGATTTAGGGATTGGCTAAGAAGAAATTTAAATTAAATAATGATAGCAATTATTTAATTTAAAGGATGGTAAATGAATTATTAAATAATTAAAAATAATTATTTAATCATAGAAGGTGGGGTGTCAAAATATTAAATAATTAAAAAAAATATTTAATAAAAGGTGGGGGGAAATGATAAATAATTAAAAATAATTATTTAGTTATAGAGAAAGGATAGTGATAAATAATTAAATAAATAAGATTTATTTAATTATGGGGAAAAAAGGCTAATGAATGATTAAATAATTATTTAATTATAGAGGAAAATGGAAACAAATAATTAAATAAACAAAATTTATTTAATTAAGGATAGAAAATATAAATTAGTGATATAATTTAAATAAAATTGACATTTATTTAAATCAATCAAAAGAAGAATAAAGATAAAATGAATTAATTAAATAATTAAGAATTATTTAATTAATTGAAGAAAATGACATTATGGAACAATTAAATAATTAAAATTATTTAATTATGCGTAGAAGAAAGTGAATTAGTGATAAAATATTGATTGCAGGCTTAGGACAATTTTCATTGTCTACACATATCATCAATTACTCAATTCATATCATATTTCTTGATTATTGGAGGTAACCCCCTCAAAGTGGTCAACTACAATTTTATTTTGTTTTCTAAATATTTCTGGAAAATATCATAACAAGTGGTATTAGAGCTACGATTTAGGCCATCATTCTTGTTACGACCATGACTTCTAAACCAATATGAATTTTGATCTTATTGTTTTTGGGATTTTAGGTATCCCATATGTAAGTTCTAAAAAAAATTCAGGCTTTGAAGGTACATTTTCTAAAAGTTATTGTGATTTTAGTTTTTTCATTAATTTGCTCCATAGGTCGTAATTCTTTGAAAAAAATGAACTTTACATTTTTGGAAAGCTTATAGAAAATTAGATAAGGTTAGTTATTTGTAATTTAATATTGGAAATAAAATAAAGTCATTAATTTAGTGGTCAAAGTTTAGTCAAAATTTTCATTAATTGTCTCTATAGGCTGTAATTTTTTTTTTAAATACATTTTTGGAAAAGATTATAAAAAAATAAATAGGGCTACTTGTTTGAAATTTAATTTTAGACATAATACATATTCCTTAATTTAGTGGTCTAAGTTTGGTCCAAACTAAAACATAAAATTCTCTCTCTCCAAATACTTTCCTACCTTCATAACACTTAAAACAAAAATATAATTTAAAGTCATGTCATCTTTAGGATTAGAGGACCTTTCTACACATACAAAATCCAAGGATCCATTTTATTTTACACCATCTAAAATTGAGGAAAGACTTCCTCAATTATATGAAACAATGATACATGTCATTAAAGATAAATTGTTTGATCCATTTGCAAAATCCTTAAATGAGGGTTTAGATAGGTTTTCAAAGAAATTATTATTATAATTAAAGTCTCAAAAAAACCACCAAAGTGGGCACAACCCTAATAAACAAAATCAAGGGATAAGAGAACCTTTTTGAGATAAATAATTATACCTACTAACAATAAACATTCATAAATTTGATGGTAGAAACGTAATTTCATGGATACACCTTATAGAACAATATTTTGATCTCCACAATATACCAAATAATGCCAAGGTTGACATAGGTTTACTATATTTAAAGAATTAAGACTTACCAATGGTACAAATGGAAGATGGGTGATAGACAAGGACAAATGTTTAGTTGGAAATAATTTAGTAAAGAACTAGCAACCTTTTATGAGAAGTCATGCATTGAAAGCTATTCTACCCAACTAAAAAATCTAAATCAATTAAGGTTTTTAGTTATATAATGCTGAGGATTTAAGATTATTACTTAGAGCTCATAAGGTGACACCTTACCAAATGGTACAATTATACATCAATGGTCTTAAGGGTGAAATTCAACATGATGTTTTCTTGTTGGAACCTTATACAAGTAGGATTTAGCTATGTAACAAGTATTTCATATTGATAAAAAACACCACCAAAGGTGAAATCATGAGAGTAATTGATAAAAATATGAATAATTTGCTACTAGCAAAAAAATGGAAAAAAATTTAAACCTAAGAGAAATTAATAAGCTATCTCCTCACCAAGAGATTGAGAAAAGAGAAAAAGTCCTATGTTGGAATTGTGATAGAAAATGGTCGAGGAGTCATAAGTGTTCTAATAGTGAGAAAAAGGATGAGGATGAAGAGGGAGAAGTACCTACAAAAGAATCAAACATAAAACTTAAGAATGAGGATTTGAAGAAAAAAGGAAGCACTACTATCTCCCTACATACATTGAATGGAATAAGTGCACCACAAACACTCAAAGTAATTAGTAATATAAAAAAGAAAAAATTAAAAGTGTTAGTAGATACTCGTAGTACACATAATTTATTGATAGAAGATTAGCTAATGATCTCAATTGTTTTGTTTATTCAGTCTCTAGCTTTCAAGCCATGATAGCCAATGGGAAACAACTATCTTGTGGTGGTAAATGCCATCATATAAAACTCTGAATGGGAAACTATCATCTAGATTCAGAAATGTTTGTTATACCTATTAAGGGAGTGGATGTAGTTTTGGGTGTGCAATGGCTTAAACAATTAAGAATAATCTCTTTCAATTTTCAAGACTTATCCATGTCTTTTAGGATACATGGGAAAAAAGTATGAACTTTTGGGAATTAAATCACCACCATATGAAATCATTATGTAACACTGCCATCGAAAACCCTAGAGGACAAACCTAAGCAACTAAAAATAGAATTTTTTTTTAACATGTGAAATGTTGCACTATTGAAATTGAACAATAACTTAATTACTATCCTATATCATCTAGGGTGCATGACTGCATTACTTATTTCCCATTACCAAATTAATAAAACCATATAACTTAGTAATTATCAAATTCTATTCATCATTAAGCATCACATTTACTCATCACATATAATCAAAAGAACCATGAGATACAATCATAATTGAACTTTAAAGAATAACTAATTACACTTATTTCAATTAACATGTACATTATCACTTGATTACATAATTCTTTACGCATGTGAGATACATCAATTTAGTTTACAATTACATTTGTATAGTAATACTTCCTCGATACAAGTGAGGAGTGCTCAACATAAGATACATGATACATGATAAAGATACAATACATTTACAAGTACAATGATCTAACTCCCAAGCGTAGATGCAGTGTAGAGGTCAATGGATTAGATAAATTCACAACATCATGAACAAAACGGGAACCCAATAGAGAACGTATCATGTTCCACCCAACCATGTGAACCCAAAGGTTCACCCCTCATGCTAGGAGGTAACAAAGGGCCCCACCAAATAGGTGAACAAGTGTTAGATATCACAAGCCTGACATAATTCACAAACACTTAAGACGAACAACAACAACATCAATGACTATACTTCTAGAGGCACAAAGATAACCAGGGTAAAACAACAAGCAAAGGAACTCATGGTTGTTGTAGGGCAAGTGTCATCACATAGTCAGACATAGGTTATCTAGGTAGATCTTCCTAGGCCCTGATCGCCATCCTAGGTTATCCTAGTAGCCTCTACCTATCTTTGGCCCCTCATGCCAACTATGCGGAATCGACCTACCTCTTGTAAAGATGAAGCAGTCGATTATTCCATTTCAGGCTTTCCCATCTCACCTTAAGCCTAAACAAGCGGTTGAACTTGAGCGAGGTATAAACTTATCTTGTTTAATGTTTGAGCTACCGAATCCCCCCTAGTTTATTTTAATGTTATCACTTGTTAAGAAAACTTCCACATGGGTTATCTAGGCACCCCTTTGTGCACTAGCCCCCATTGAAAGCCACTCCCCTACTACCAACCTAAAACCACTAAAACAAAAAGCAACACCCCTTGCACAACTCAAAAAACAATTGAATCACATTGTGAGGTATGGATGGAGATAGTGGGAGGTGAGATAGAGAGTAATAGAGAGAGATAGAGTGGTAGGTTGTGATGGATGGAGAGGTAGGTAGAGAGGGAGAGGGGAGATATAGACAAGTAGAGAGGGAGGGAGAGAGGGAGGGAGATGTAGTGAGGGAGAGAGAGGTGAGATAGAGAGAAATAGAGAGGGTGGAAGGAGAGGTAGGTAGAGAGAGGAGAGAGAGAGAGAGAGAGGGAGGTAGGGAGAGATGAGATAGAGAGGTGAGAGAGATCAGAGGTAGGAGAGAGAGGGGATAGAGTAGATATGGAAGAAGAGGGAGAAAGAAGTATGGAGGGAGAGAGATGGAGAGAGAGAGGTGAGGTAGAGAGAAATAGAGAGAGTGGTAGGGAGTTATGGAGGGAGAGGTAGGTAGAGAGAGAGGGGGAAGAGAGAGAGAGGGGGGAAGAGAGAGAGAGGGGGGGAGAGAGAGAAGGGGAGGGAGGGAGCAAGAGAGAAGTGAGATAGAAAGAATTAGAGGGAAAAGGGGAGAGAGAGAGAGAGAGTTCTTGAGATCAAGGGAGAGAGAGTGAGATAAATGGATGGAGATAGTAAGAGAGAGGTCTAGAGTGTAAGGGATAAAAATTGAGTGAGATAGAGAGAAATAATACAACTTGTTGATTACTAAAATTTGACCTTAATTACTGAAATTTGAAATGATGATTATTGAAATTTGACTAAGTCTAAAATTTGTGAGATCTTACAAAAACTAGAATTTGCATTATAACTCCTAGAGATCCAAAACCACTCTCAAACATCCTGAAACTGTGTACATGAAATTAGTAAAGTATAAGAAAGTAAACATCCATATGTAAATGTCAATGTATATTTCATGTATATAGTTTCCCTCAAAGATAACAAGAAGAAAGAAAAAAAAGAGAAGGAAAATAAATTCAATGTAGACCAAAATGTGAGCACGTTATAATGCACTCACATTTTATCAATATCCATTCACAAAATGTGAGCCCATTATAATGCGCTCACATTTTGTCAATGCATTCACAAAAATCGGTCGTGTTATAATGCGCCTGCATTTTGTCAATAAATTCAAATAACACGAGTGTGTTATAATGCACTCGCGTTTTGTCTTTATTTGGGAATCCCCAAGCCTTTGGCTTGGATTTTCTTTGAATTTCCAACCCAAAGGATTGGAGGGCCTTCCAAACATCCAAAGATGTGTTTTTGCATATTCTACAAAATTTTACATAATCTCATTCGTGCTCATCATTAGGTTTGCACGTCTTTCAAGTTTTAAAAAATCAAACACCTAGGTAATGTGAGTCTCTCTCTTAGCTATCTAATGATGTAATTTTTTTCACATTTTGAAAATGTTAAGCCTCTAATCTATAATTTCTTTTGTTTGTGTGTTTGCTTTTTGCCGAAAACCAGTGTTTGGTGTTTTTTTCATTATAAATTAACCGTTCAAAAATTTCAAATAAATTACATTTTTAGAAACTAGACTCCATTCTATGCATATTAAAAATAATAATAATAATTTTCAATTACTTTCCAAAATTTATAGGGGTAGCACGACCAAAATTCTATTTTTTAGGAAGTGTCCACTTGGAAAATTAGTAAAAAATTAAATATTCATTAAAAATTTATCAGAAAAATTGAGTATAAACTACATACTGCAAGCTAATTTCTCCCTGAATTGATTTTAAAAATACTAAAAAAAGGTTCACCATGCTAGGTACCCACAAAAGTTGCTATGTTGTGTTTTTCTGACAAAAACAACACCAATTTTTGTGGTCCCCTCTTTTGAACCCCTTAATCTCAACCATTTTCAAAATAAATTAGAAGTTTAGAAAGTATACTTGGAGCACTATGATCCTTGTTTTTATTCCATCTCAAAATTTTGAGTGGCAACTATCCTCAATTTCATGTCCAAGGTCACTATTTCCTAATTTTAGAAAAAAAAGTGGCCACTAAAGCCCCCTTTTTGGCCCCCCATCTTTTTGCACTTACCCAATAAACAATAAGGATTTTTTTTTGTTCTAACATCGTACTCTTCAAACACAAGTGTTCTAAAAAGGTGGAAATATCCACTGAAGCAATCTTGATAGGGCTAACATAGTAATCTACTGAAGGCCAGATATTAGAAGAAATTTGAGAGAAAGTGAGCTCAAACATTTTAACTTCTTGGATGAGCATAATATCAATTTTATGTTCCAAAATGTATCTTTTATCATATGTTATTTGTGTGGGATGTGCAGCCCCCTAATGTTCCAAGAAACAATTTTCATATGTAAAAGGGAGGAGAAAACCTTAGTGGTACAATTAATCTGGGTTTCATGAAGATGCTCAAATCCAAAGGAGGCTTTAAAACTCACTTCTTTAGGGTTTTGGACCCTAACATATCCAAGGTCCTTTATTTTCCCAACACTACATCTCTTGTTGTTTCTATGGATCTTATTTCTCTTTGTGAAGGTATACCTTGTTTAAGATATCCTCCCACATCAATTTTTTTATCTCTCTTTTTCTTTCCATGAATTGGTGCCCATTCCTCATCTTGGAAAGAAGTGAGGGTTGATCCAAAGGTCAAATAAGTAGCCTTGAGGCTAATAAGAGGGAAAGAGGCCACCATCCTGGTACAAAAGGCCTTTTCCTCAAACAATAGAAGATACTTACTCCCTTCCCAACCTTGTGATTGATTTCCCTCTACATTCTCTTTTGGGATAGAGTTTTTCAATGAGATCTCCTTTAAATTCTACTTCTCATAGCCCTCTATCATTTTCCCTTCCTTTATTTCTAAGTCAACCAATGTGGATCTAACACTTTCTTTATTAGGAATTCCAATAAGGAGCTCAGCAAGAGATATTTTTGTACCCTTTTAAGTCGGGGTCTCCATGTGAACCCTGGAGGGAGAGGGGGCTTCTAGTTCCACCAATAAATTATGGGGTAAGGATCACTTGGTACCCCAAAACACCCATTGGGCTATAGGGGACTAGAGGGGAGGAAATCAAGACTATAGGGTCCTTAGTATTGTTAGCCATAACATGAACCTCATTTAGAGCCATGGGTGACATTTTGGTGGTTTTATTTTTTGAGAATTTTTTTTTTTTTAATTATTACTCAGGTGGTTGAAATTGTTATAGATCTAATAAAATATTCCAACATTCTCATACACAATAGGTTGTGTCCTTGTGTCCAATACCCAAGCCTAGATTTTAAGGTGATCTTTGAGGGAAGAACTATGTTGATAGAAATATTGACAGATTCTCACAAAAACCACTCTAAATTTTTGGATGGTAACTTTGTCAACTATCAGCAACTGCCCAAAGGAGTTAGCAATGCTTTGGAACATATTGTAGTTCTAGAGTTCTAGAGGTAAACTAGGAAAATAGATCCAGGTAGGAGCAAAAATTTCTAGATCCTTGGTAGAGTTAAAACTCAGTTTTCATTTACACAAGGAAATGAAGTTCTTGACGTTTTTGTCTAGAGCCTAGGGGCCCCTAGTTAGAATCTTTACCAGATCTTCCTTATTGAAAAATTTAAATAAAAATAGGTCATTGACCAAAGCACTTATGATGACATTTCCTTTAAGTTTCTAGGTCAATAAGGCCCATTTCCTAACTTGGTCAACATTGGATCTAAAATCAAGGAACTTACCAATATGGAAATTGACCATTTTCACTAGCATCACATTAAGAAGATCATCATGCATATCTATCACAAGAACCTCATTTGAAACAAAGTAATGGGGGACATAATGTGTATTGGGAAGAGGGGAATGTTGCTCGATAACTTTTTCCACTAAAGAAAAAGGCCTTCCCCTCAAAAAGAGATGCAAAGATGCCCATATCCACATCTATGACAAAAATCAAGGAGACCAGGGGGGTCCCTCCAAGACCCTTACTAAGGTGATCATGTGTTTGAGCCCACCAACAAAACTGAAAGGAAACAAAACAACAAAACATGCGAAATCAGTCATGTGGAAGTAGCAGGACACCACTTCCTTCGAAGCAACAAAACATGAACTAGACCATAAATTCAGAAACCTCCATATATATTATATTGTTACATGATGTTATATCTTAGAGATTATGTATGATCTTAACTATTGATTTATATGATAATATATATTCATATTGAATTCATCATTTACAGATTGAATTTCCATATGATGTTATGTATATATATTTTATGTCATTAAGTATATGGAATTTAATATAGGATATATTATGTCTTAGATATTATATGTAATTAGGCATATGAAATTCAATATAGGATACATTATGTCTTAGAGATTCTAGATATGATCTTATTTATTGACATTAAATTTATGTCATCTTGGAGTGTTACATGATAAGTATTAGATATTTTATATGATCATATATATATCAATATAAGATATTCATATTCAATTTATATGTCATCTTACATTGTGTACATGTTGTTATGTAAGTTAGAGATTGTATCTAATCCTACATATTGATCTATAAGATCATATATTCTCATATCACATTCATCATTTATAGATTTCATTGTTACATGATGTTATGTCTTAGATATTTTATATGATTGAGTATATATGTTTCATTATAGAATACATTATGTGTTAGAGATTTTACTTACAATTCTATATATTGATGTTCAATTTTTTATGTTATCTTACATTGTGTACATGATATTATGTCTTAGAGATTCTATTTGATCTTGTATATTTATTTATAGGATCATATATTTTCATATCAGACTCATCATTTATAGATTACATTGTTACATGATGTTATGTCTTAGAAATTATATACGATCATTATTTATATTGCATCTAACATTTATAGATTACATCATTTCATCATGTGTCTCAAAGATTGTAGATATGATTATATATATTGATATTGATATTCAATTTATATGTCTACATATTAAAAATTATATATAAATAAATATCCATATTCATATTCATATTCAATTTATATATCCATGTAGTAAATTACATATAGAAAAATGTCCATTTATCAAAAAACATCATATATATCCACATGTACTAGTAAGTTACATATAGATATAAGTACCTATATTGATAAATATATATCAAAATAAATACATTATGTGTAAGTCCAACTAACAAATACATACATATAGTGAACATGTGTCACTCATCATGTCAATTAAATAACATTTTTAGATGAAGATCAATTTAGTGAGTGAAAAAGAGAAGGGTAAAAAAGAAGAGTATGATTTTCCAATTTAAAACAAAAATTGCAATCAT
Source organism: Sequoia sempervirens (assembly GCA_007258455.2). NCBI lineage: Eukaryota > Viridiplantae > Streptophyta > Pinopsida > Cupressales > Cupressaceae > Sequoia > Sequoia sempervirens. The sequence continues at coordinate 530,716,362 of VDFB02193867.1, forward strand.
ATGATTTTTCAACTCTTACGAGTGTTTGGTCTTTCATTAGAAACTCACCATATCAATAGACCTCTATCACCTTCTCTGATTAAATTGTGACCAGATAATTATAAAAATATGCAGAAGCATTCCAGTTCCAAGAAGGATTTTTTTAATTTAAGAAATTTCAAATACTAAAACAAATACATTTTGAATATATATGTATTTTTCTTAAAAGAATCAGAACTTATGTCCTTATAAATTGTAAGAGAGCAGAACTCATACTCTTATCAAATGTGAATATTGGAATTTGGGACCTATTTTTTTGGTGAGACATGTAAGATTGGTCAAAGCTCTTATATAGAGGAAAACAGTGCAGGAAACTTTCACAACCAATGGTAGTGTAAAACAAGAAAAATATTATGTGAATGGGTTTGATGAAAATCAGGCCGGTTAATCAACTGAGCTGGAGGCCTAACCATTTCACACTCGAATTACCAATAAAAAAAACTCTTTTTGTAGTTTTTTTCTAAAAAAAAATATTTAAGTTGTGAAACCCATGACAATCCAGCTTTATAAAATCCCCCTTTTTACAGTATAACGGACTACTTGAAAACTCCAATTACCCAATGAATCAGTAATTCAATTACCAAAGGGATCAGTACTCCAATTACCCAATGAATCAGCATTCCAATTAACAAATGAATCAGTAATCCAATTACCAGTATAGGAGCTGCAATTGCCCATGTAATATAAATTTCTGTAATTGAAATTTGCTTTACTACATTTAATTTTCCACTTCTTAACTGTTTTCCACATTCAATAAATTGGCGTTACTAGCACTTCAAATCACTATCTTATTTTCAATATCAGATTTGCATTGCTCAGGCCTCAAAGCCCTTTTTTCAGAAGAGTTGAGTTTCCTCAGCAACTTTCTAGCCCTCTGCACTTGCTTCAGATCTAGAAGAACACCGGGTAAGCTTTTCATAGCTTTCAGTATGTTAAATTTCTTTTTTTCTTTTTTTTTTTTCTTCCTCCATACTTGGGATCAACATGTTTACAGGGTTAAATGCTAATGCTTTCTGTCTAATTAAGTGTCTGGTTTACATGATTTTTATTGTAATGGCATTTTTCTGTTCTACTCTCTATAAAGAATAGTTATAATGGTAATGAAATCTGTCCATATGTATGGACACACATCTAACCAATGAATTGATGTCTATGTTACCAAAATTTTCCCTTACCCATATAGACAATTGCAGTGATTCCATAACACACCGGGGGAATTTTAGTCTAGTAATTCCATTACAAGTTTCCAGCTGACTTGCAAACAAGAACCATTATGAAAGTGAAAAGTGAAAACTATATCTAGATCCTGCAAAATGGAGTGAACACAACTGGAAATAGAAGATTATATATTCTCATTCCTATTTATCTTTGCAAACTGATAAGGATTCCAAATAGCATAGTAAAAGACATCAAGTCCTCATGGTATTATTGACTGTGAAATACGGTAATAAGCCCAATTGGCCATTCTTGAAATGCCAAACTACAATATCCAAATCGACAACAATAGCTGCAGTAGGAATCTCATTAATTACTAGAAGTTGATAGGTTACAACAGGTAAGAAACCCCCCAAATCTGCATATCGACTGCAAAAATTCATAAAAAGAGAGGCCAAATTATAAGGTTTAAAGCGATAGCTCAAGGATGTATAGCGACTATCATTTACTGCAATCTGGAGCAAGAGCTGATCTAATGCTCTAAAAATTCTTGTCATTTTATGAATCTATTTTTCTTTTGTGAATTGGATAGAGATAGATTTTTGTAAGTGTTCAAACTATTGTACATGAATCTGATGGAATTACCGCAGCCACAAACTTCCTGCAGCACTTCCAACATCATATGGCTGCCTTTTTGGCGCATCCTTGCAGCACTCCTTGACTATAAACCACCTGCAAAACAAGTGCTAAGCTATTCATTCAGTATATCATTCAACATTAAGATGTCCTCTTAGGAAGATTTAAACCTTGATCTTCATTTTTAATGGTCCAACCACTTGACATCACAATCATTATTCCATATTTTTTCTTTCTTAGGAAGCATCCTGGTATCTAATAGTGTTATACTTAGAAATCAGATCAAAGGACAAGATATGTCGATTCAGAATTGGTGGATTTCGCAAGATTGAAAATTCAGGATTATAACTTTCGATCTGAGAACTGAAAAGATCATTGTTTCAGATCATTGTTTGGACTTTGGATAAATTATGCATCTGATAACTTTTTATTTACTTTTTATTTACTAAACCTAGTTAAAGGAGGTTTATAGACAGTGGTGATAGGAAGCATAAGGTCTTTGAATCTAGGAGATATATAATATGATATATGTATCCTTATAAAAGTACTCATAAATTGTATCTTTCACAATCGGTTCAATTGTACAGTCACACACTGTATATTTTTAAATCTAAATTTTAATAATATTTTTATTTCATTTCAATTCTATATTTTGAAGCATGTACTAAAATGTTCTCTGTAATTATCTTGCTTTTTCTCTAGCAAGATGTTTATATCCATGATTTTATTGAGCATGTTCCAATAGTTGTGATAGTAGTAGTTTATATAATGTCTAATAGTTGTGATAGTAGTTGTTTATAGTTGTGACTTGACTACCCATAATTAAACAAAATGTATTCCTTTGGTCTAAAAAGCAACCAATCATATGATGCCACATCAGCGCTCAACTACCCAAGATGTGAATGCACAAGTATTGGTCTCACTTTTTTTTGGGGCCTTTTTAAACACCTCGACAAAAAACATGCTGATGTGGCCCTGAAACGAAAGTTATAAGCAGGGGACTTGTCAAGTAAGCTGCTGTAAAAAATTGAGAGTGATTTGAAATTTCCACATAGGATAATTAGAAGCACGAAATTATGGTGCACAACTACTGGGTCCTCTCCCCTATAACAGCTACTTCACCTTTTAGAAACAACAACCCCTTTCCTCCTATTTTTTTCTAATATTATGCCCTCTTGCAAGATGCTTGCATCTTTTATATATTAAAATAATGAGTCAAAACAGAAGGTCTCTAATCGGAGACCTACAACACTACTAAACAGTAAGTACTTGAACCCAAAACCTTCCAAATACTGTTTCATTTACCACCAAGCACTACAACCATAACCTCCCAAATATTGGTGAGGGTGCTCTTTAGAAATCCGATCTATCTGAAATGAGGAAATACACTATGGTTTTCACCATTTCCCATTATGACATTGTGCAGTGACCCAATTATTAAAAATGGGTTTCCTCTTTGCTATAATATTATGCAATTATTGCTCATAAATCTTATTAATGGTAATATGGCAGTTTATAAGGATCTGTGATGTGAGATAAAATTGTTAATTAAATTTGAACTACAGACATGCCAAAATTGACAGATCATGTCTATGTTCAATAATACCGTTGTTACTCCAGGGAAGGAAAAAGACAGAGAAAATGCTAGTAACTGTTTTGTGGTTGTGGGTTTCCTCTATTTTGAGATGAAACGTTTGAAAAAATCTCTATACCATATCATAGATTATATCTTCCACAAAATGTACCAAATATGCATCAAACTTGTGTAAACTACATACATCTTCTCCAAGGCTACTTTCATTTGCTAGATTCAGTCAAGGTAATCTTTGCCATATACAGATTTTCCTTTAATTTGTTTGTTGGGCATGGCTTTATATTTTCATCTGGTTGTAGGCTATATCCACCATGAAACCCACATGAAATTTATGTTGTTTAGCTAATGCAGATGGATGGCACAACAAGAGAGCTACAAACTGGATCTTCATGTGCAGCTTGCAAGATCAGAAAAAGAAAATGTGTGGAGCAATGTCTGCTTGCTCCCTATTTCCCATCAAGCGATCCTGAAAGATTTTTAACAACAATGAAAGTATTCAGAGCAAGCAAGACTGCCAAGAGAATTAAGGTCGACAAGTTGCCATTGATTTTATTTTTTAAAGAATGACTCTGCACTATAAATTCAAGGAGAAAAAAACCAACATTTGCAACATGCATATCTAACATGGTATTTTGTTGCAGGATACTCCACCAGAGAAGCGATCAGATGCTGTGAATAGCATGATATATGAAGCAAGTGTTCGAAACCGTGATCCTGTCAATGGTTGTGCAGGTGTCATAAGTGATTTGCAGAAGCATGTTTTGAAGATGCAATTCCAATTGGCAGAAGCTAAACAAGAGCTGGCTGCCTTGCAAAAGGCCTCTCATCACTCTTTTATTATCGATTCTTCTCCTAAAGTAGAAGTAGCAGGAACACCAAAAGAGGTTGATGTTCAAATGGATGACATAATAATGAGGGAAGATAATGCATATCAGTCCCTAAACTGGGAGGAACTGATTGGGTTTGATCTTCAAGAGTTCAGCAAATGACACCTCAGGGCTGTGATATTTTGTATTGGTTCTATATTTTTACTGGTTGGGATGTATTTGTTACTTCATTTATTCTACACTTTGTCAGCTGATAAGTTTTTTAAATCTACTTTTGGATTAACAAAGCTCTGTATCAGTACAGGGAATCAAAGTTAATGGGTATTCTTAATGTGAACTTGGAAATACTTGGTTTTCAGATTTCTTTTTTCGATGGATTCCAGATTAGTCCCATATCATTCAATGAAGCTCATGAGTTAGAGGGAAAAATAAATCTTATCATTACTTATTTATATAATTGCATTTTAGTATTTTTTTTTAATTAATTACGTTTAGAGGTGTTGGTGATTATGTTTTAAAAAATTATTGAGTTGACACTTATATGTATTTGAAAAAAAATTAAAATTATAAAATAAAATAAAATAGTTCTAAATTTATATTTCTCAATATTTTTTTTAGATAGATGTATTTAAAATATTTGTTTCAGTTCAATAGATAAGTATGTTAAGTTTGGATAGATTAACTTTTTCAAGAGAAAGCTGATAATTTGTTAGTCCAAAATGTCACTATTTTTTTTTTTTTTAATAGTTAAGTGAGGGAAGTGAATTTTTTTTTCATTAATTTAAAAGATTTAAAAAAAAAAATTCATGGGATTGATCGATTAAACAAAGACAACTAATTTATCAACAAGGAAAAAAACCTTTTTATTGTAGGGGTACAACCAATCCTAGTACAAGGGGACATATTTTTCTTTGCATGAGAATAGAGTGACATTTTACATTGCTCAATGCTTGAACTTGAGAAAGCTTTCTTCTATTTAACCTTGGTATAATTATTAGAACTTAAATGAGCCAAATCCCTTAAAAATAAGTATTACTATTAATTTACGATATCTTTACAAGAAGATATTTCCCGAAAACCTTCATTGGGGCTAGCATTAGCAAAAAATACTTAGGCCTAGCCACAAAGGGAGAACAATTTGTACCAATCAAAGAAGTAGGGCGAATCTTTATGTCTAGTCATAAAGGGGGTACAATCTGCACTAGTTGAAGTATGATGGAATGTTTTATGACTCCATGTAAGAGGTGAGATCCAAGAATGAGGAGGAGTTGCAGAGGACTAAAGTTGAAACTTGAAAAAAATGAGTAGACAATTGAACACTTTTATTTGTCCCTTTCCACTAAGAAGCCTAATTTGGAGTACATGCCCCTTTTAGAAGAAATTGAAGCTTTGAACTAACTAATCATCATATACTCACCTTGACATTTGACCTACATCTAAAAGAAATACCTTCATAATCAAGTTGCTTACAAATTTTATTCCTTGAAATGTCCAACCATGAAACTTGATCTGCATATAAAAAGAATACCTTCATAATCAAGTTGCTATTTTCAAATATTTCTCCCTACCTTGAACTCACTCTCAATAGGTGAGAATCTAGAGAGATCTGGAGCTCCACCAAAAATTGAGCAAAGGTGGATTGAGAATAGAGTTAGGTAAAATCTAGGATAGCAATGGTTTTCCAAAGGGAGTTTCTAAAACTAAAAATATTTGGAAGTTCCCTCAAATCGAAATGGAAGGTAGGGTAAATAAACCCAAATTGGAGTAACTAGAAAAAAAAAATTGTGAGAGGGTTTGACTTGAAGTTTCATTGCATCATACAAAAGGAAAGTTTGTTCTAAATCTATTGAATCTCTTAGAGAAACCTATGTTTTACCTCTAAGAAATAGTAGACTACTAGAAATAAACTCTTTGATGAGTCAAGATATTGGTTAGTTTTCATATATTTTATGCATGCTTATAGACATTATCAGAAAATTATTCCATACATATTCTTACATTATGCTATCTTTTATTCTTATTATGCAAACCTTGAACCTGGTTTAAGTATATGGAAATATGGTTATGATATGATGGTGTTGCATGATCTATGTGTGGGTATGTATGAATTGTGATTGGATATCTGTGCTTAGTCATGGTTGTTAGTATTGTGTACATGTTTTTTGAACTAACCCCTTGCAGCCAAAGAAGGTACTATAGCCCGCAACAACTGCAAGATGTAGCTCGTAGCTGAAGGAGTTCCTGGACAATGAACAAGGGATGTCCCAGAATAAACTGAGTGCAGTAAATACAACATGGAGGCACTTAATGAGGGTGATTGTGCATCATTATGATGTTCAATAAAGACACTGGGGAAGGAAGAAACCTATTACCATTGGGATTCTAACATAACTGATTTTGAGTGTTCCATGTTCCAGTTTTGTTACAATAGAGTCACAATCTAACTTGGACTCTTCTTCTTTTCTAGTTGCAGTTTAGAATTAATTGAATATTTGTCACACTCTGGAATCCAAGGAGTGGTAATTAATGGTTTCATTTTAGAGTCTTGTTTTTAATAAGCTCCCCCATGCCTATATGCATAGCTCAGTGGTTGAGTTTTAAACGAGCTAGTTAGCCAGTTTTTAGCTAGTCGGTTAGTTCATCATTCAATAGTGAATATAGTTAATAGATACTTTCAGTTTTTAGTTGTTATGGAGAACATGTTCATTGTTCAATTATGATATCATAAATAAGATCTTTCAGCAAAATCTTATGTGATATTTTGGAGTTGTATAATATATGGATTTGAGTTATTATGATTGTATTAGATCTAAGGAGTTAGATTTGGTTTTAGATTAGTGAAGACAACCGCTTGATCAAAGGCCACTCAAGGTAATTGTCCTTCACTCCTTTCTTTTTCAGTTAATTTATGTTTAATAGTTACCTCATATTTGCATGATTTTTAGATAGATTCGTCATGTTATAGCTATCAATAATTCTTGCTTCATAATGTTGTAATCAATTGAGTTGTACTCAGGAGTATAGTGTAGGTTTGAGTTTAGTAGTTTCATTTAATTTAGTGATTACTTATTAATAGTAATTTAGTTACAATTTATGATGTAGGTACCCATAGCCATAGAGTCAACTTTACACCTTTACTATTATACATTTTTACTTCTTTCCAATAAGTGTAACACCTTTACTAGAATGATTTAGGTAGTTCCAAGCATTTGAAAGCACATACAATGCTAGTGCCATCACAAGTCTACTAGTCATGGTCAATAATTCAACGGTCTTTCCAAATGTTAAGTGGACTATTTAGCTAGGTTTTCCCTTTGAATTATGTGATTGCCACCAAGTTTACTAGACACTAGTAGGGACTCTACATTTTTGGCGTCACTGTTAGGGATGGTGCTATTTCCAAAGATTATTTTTTGTCATTTTTAAGCTTTCCTAATTTAGAATTTTCTTTCAGTATTAGGACTATTAGGTTTAATCTTCTCAAAATACTAGAGCATTTCACTAACATTATTTAGGACACGTTGCTATACAAAGTCATATCTATTGTATATAGAGGCAGAGAGAAACTTTGGGAAGATTTCTAACCTCAAACCAAAAAGCTATAGAAGATATTTGTGACTACATTAATCAGTGTGAGGGTACTACTGATGAAGAATATTCCCTTTCACCAACATCTACTGAAAACACTAAGGGGACCTTCCAAACAATGGCTGATGCAATAGTGGATGATCCACCATAACATGTGACTTTTGAATTTCCAATTACCAACCAAGAGAGGGCTATTATGTTGAAGAATATCCCTCCTTTAACATTATTAGTCTTCCATGGTTTGGTAACTGAAGATCCAAGCATATTCTTGTTCAAGTTTGATGTCCTGTGTAGGAGCTATGACTACACAATTGATGCTCATAGGATCAAGCTATTTTCTGCCACTTTAAAAGATGTTTCCTTGAGATGGTTTATGGGACTAGGCAGAGATGTTCTAGATTTAGATACCATGAAAACAAAATTCTTGGAGAAATACCAAGATTATTGCAGAGGAGTTGATAGGAGAAGAGATGACATTTTTAGAATGATTCAGAAAGAGGATGAACCATTGGATGATTATGTAGAAAGGTTCCAATTCTCCTTGAAGAGAAAACCACATAATAGGCTCTTAGAAGAATCCTTGTATCTTGTATTTTTAAGAGGATTCAATGATGATTGCATGGATTCCCTCAATCTTATTGGGAAAGGGGATGTGTCTGAATTACCCTTTGAAGATATTTGCAAGGTTTGCAAAAACTATTCTAGGACCTTTACCTAAAGATCAAGGGGGGAAGAAAATCTACCATGTAAAGACATCTAATGGGGTTTCAAGTGTGGAGTTAAGTAACCTATTGTCCAACATGAAGGAGGATATCATAAGTCATCATGCTACTTAGTTAGACACTCTACATATAAAGAAGAAATAGGAAGAGGCGGAAAAAATGCTTACTTAATACTACCCCAATTGCAAATAAAGAAAAGAAAACTGCAAGTGCAAAAGGGTGGTTAGTATTATAGAGGAAAAATTAGAGAAACCAAATTTTCAACCACTGGAAGGATACGATGGACAACTAATTTACATTGCTCAAAGAATGTCATGCCAGTCAAGACAAGGTATGCCATAAGACCCTCTAAATTTCAATGCATCTTTTCCAATTGATAATCAAAATTTCTCTGGTTGAAATTCTCATCCCTGGCCAATTGACCAAAACCAATGGAAAAAACCTAAGCAAAATTGGAACCAACAAAAACCAAATGCATGTCCACAACAAAATTTTCAAGGTGCCAATTATAACCCTCAATGGCCATTGTAGCAAAATTGGTGGAAGTCTCAATGGAAAAAAAGGTTAGTAGTGGTAGCACCAAAATGTGAATTACCAATAGCCTTTACTTCCTTCTCAGCCACAACAACAAAATATTGTGCCTAATCCACCAAACACAACATATCAGCCACCAAAAGTGCCACAATTACTTGCCCAACTTGCACCTAACCCTAACAACAAGCATGTCCAACATGCTTACACTAATGAGGCTATACAATACCCCACTTATGGAGTAAAGGTAAGTGATGTCCACCTCAAGTTAGGGAAAACACTAGTTGGACCTTCATCCCCCCAAATAACTGAGATGGAGGATGAGGAACCCACAAATAAAGCTTTAGGAAATTCACCTTTAGAGCCTAGGTCAAATCAAGTAAAATAGACCACCTCAATTCCAAAGCCTCCTTTCCTTGAGTGTTTAACCATTCAGAAACATCATACCCAAGCTAAGACAAACATATTGGGTTAGCTTAAGGATGTTAGTATCAAAATCCACCTCATCCAAGCTATCAAGGACATCCCAATTTATACCAAGAGAGGAAGAAACCTATGTCTTAAGAAACTAGGGAGAAAGAGGAAGGAACCTCATACAGTTCATGTCCTAGGGAACCTTGTTGATATTATGCTAGGTAATATAACTGTCCCTAAATGCATAGACCCTAGAAGTCTAGTAGTGGAAGTTAAGTTCAATGGGACCCTTATGAAGAACACCTTGATTGACTTAGTGGAAATAATTAATGTCATGACTAAGGAGACAATGTAGCTACTGTGCAGCTAGCTAACCTTATACCTACACCAACTATTTTACAATTGGCAGATAGGTCAACAATGAAGCCTAAGGGGATCATTGAGGACTTAGTCATTGCCTTAGATTCATGAAAGTATCCTACAAATTTTATAGTCTTGTAGCCAAAGTTCAACCTTGTAGGATATCCACTCGTTTTAGGCAGACCATGGTTAGCTACAACTGATGCATTCATAGGTTGTAGGTCTAAGAACATGATAATATCCAATGGGATTGTGACCAAGAAATTGGTTCTCTATCCACCAACCCAACCTCATGAAAACCTAGAGAATACTATATGGCCTACCTTAGATGAAGAAGACCATTATTCCATGTAAGCTCTCTCATGACAATTGAATGCAACACCATATTAGGAGCCCAAGATGAGGATGATTTAATTGACCATATCATACCTGGGATAACTGGGATAGGGACCTACAACAACAAGACTGTCTTTCATGTCTATAGGATCTACTGTAGAACATTATACGAGCAAATTCATAAGAAGAGGTGTCCCAACTTTTCCATTCTCTTTTACCACAATAATGTGTTCCCAACATTAGTGGACTTGATCTCTCATTTGTGCAATCAGAATCCAAAACATGGGAAACCATGCTAGGTAAAACCTTGAACATCAATAATGGATTAAGTGAAGAACAACAAAATTCCTTGAACACTGTGTTGGAGGAACACACAACAACCTTTGCATGGGACTAGCATGATATGAAGGGGATTGATCTAGAAATTTGCATGCATAGTATCTACATAAATGATGGTTTCAAGCCAATTAGATAGCCCCAAAGGAGAATGAACCATGCCTTAATAGAAATAGTTAAGACTGAGTTGCGAAATCTACTTGATGCAGGATTCATTTATCCCATTTCTAATAGCCAATGGGTGTCACCATTAGTCATTGTTCCTAAGAAAGGAGGAAAATGGAGGGTACGTGTGGACTATAGGGATTTGAACACAACCACTAGAAAATATCACTTCCCCCTACCTTTCATTGACCAAGTGCTTGATTCCTTAGCAGTGAAAAGTACTTCTCTTTCTTAGATGGATTTAGTGGCCATAACTAGATAAAGATAGCTCCAGAGGACCATGATGAGACTACATTTATATGCCTTTGGGGTACATATGCCTATTCTATTCTTCCCTTTGGACTATGCAATGCCCCAACCACTTTCTAGAGGGAAGTACTAAGTATCTTTTCAGACTATGCTCATGATTCCATGGAAATCTACATGGACGACTTCACTACCTATGGAGATACTTATGAAGATGCACTTGAATCAACCTAGAAAAGGTTTTTAAAAGATGTAAAGAACATAACCTATCGTTGAGTCATGAGAAATGTTTCATGATGATGACTCAAGGGATTGTTCTAGGATACTTTATCTCAAGTGAAGGAATTCAGGTGGATCCTAGCAAGATTGAGATCATCTCTACACTTTGTGTGCCAAAGAAGCAAAAAGTTGTCAGGAGATTTTTGGGACATGCAAGCTACTATAGGAGATTAATCCAATATTTCAGTAAAATTGCATCACCCTTATTTTTTCTACTTACCAAAGACACAAAATTTGAATGGACTATAGAATGTCAACATTTTCTTAAAGCACTTAAGACAACTTTGACATAAGAACCTATCTTGAGAGGGCCAAATTGGACATTGCCTTTCCACATACACACAAATTCTTTAGATTTGGCTATAGATAGGAGTAGTCTTGGGAAAAAAAAAGGTAACAAGGAATATGCTATCTACTATATCAAAAATTTACAAGGAGTTGAACTTAATTACACTATCATAGAGAAAGAAATGTTAGCAAATGTTTATGCTATCAACAAGTTTAGACATTATATCACTGTATATCAAGTATTTATCCACATAGATCATACAACCATAAGATACTTAATGAAAAAACCTGTAGTTGGGGGGAGACTAGTCAAATGGTTGCTCCTTCTACAAGAATTTGATATAAAAATAGTGGATAAGCCAAAGCTAATGTGGTGGTAGGTTTTTTGTCTAGATATCCTACACAAATAGAATAAGGTGTTATGGATGAGTACACAAATAGAATAAGGTGTTTGCTGATATTGCTTGAATTACTTAGTGGAAGGGTAGATACCATCACATTTCTCTCTTAGAGAAAAGAGACAATTGGTGCATAAAATCTTTCCATATTCTTGGGTAGTTGGTTACTTATTCTATACTAGTCTAGATAATATCATGATATGCATAAGAGAAGACGAGGTCTTTGATATCCTAAAATCTTGCCATGATGAGCCCCGTGGAGGTCACTTTACATCCAAAAGGATAAAATTTAAGATCTTGACAACAAGTTATTATTGTCCAACTCTCCATAAGGATTTAGTGAAGTATACTAGGACTTGTAACAAATTTCAAAGAATGGGAAAACCAAAAAGGATAGATGAAATTCTTTTGCAACCACAGATAGCACTAGCACCATTTGAAAAATGGGGGCTTGATTTCATTGTTCCAATTTCACCAGCCTCTAATAAATAAAGAATATATTTTGGTTTGTACAAACTATTTGACAAAATGGGTTGAGGTCAAGGCACTATAGTTTGCAAGAAATTAGAATGTAGCTAATTTTTTGTATGAAGAAATCTTTACCAGGTATGGAGTACCTGTAAAAGTTTTCACTGATCAAGGTCCCCAGTTTAATTCTAACCTCATTTATTAATTGGTTAAATAATATTCAATAAGACATAGAAAATCAACACCTTATCATCCCCAAGCTAATGGGAAGGTGGAGGTTACAAATAGAGATATTGAGAATATTCTAACCAAGACAGTACAAATTCACAAGAAGGATTGGGCATCAAGATTACCTGAAGTAGTGTGGTCCTTCAGAACAACATGGAAAACAACTATAGGTTTCACACCTTATGACCTAGTCAATGGGAAAACAATAGTTTTTCCAATAGAGTTTGAGTACAAGACACTCAAGACAGTAGTGGAATTAGGAATGGATTTGACAATAACACAGTAGGAAAGGATACATAGTCTAAATGGATCAAGGATGAAATTAGAATGGAGGCCATGCATCACATAGAGATCATTCATAAGTAGAGAAATAAATGACATAATCAATTTATAAAGGCCAAAGAGTTCACTATAGGTGACTAGGCTTTACTGTATGGTTCTAGATACAAAGATCACAAGGGTAAGTTACAGTCTAGATGCTTGGGACCCTATGAAATTCAACAGGTATTTCACAATGGATTAGTCAAGTTATAAACTATAGATGCAGTAAGACTCACAGTGTTGGTGAATGGACATATATTGAAAATATATAAGCAAGCAGCCATGAAAGAAGATTTTCTTCTTTCTCTAATGCATCTATATGGTCAAAATAATGGTTCAAATACAAATAGTCTACTACAAGATAACAACTTAACAACATATACTACCGGTTCTCACAGTGCCTCAATAGATGACCTACACAGTTCATCTCTCGAGGTTACTCAAGTATAAATTACTATCCCACACTTTTAAGCACACATAACATAGTTACTATGATTCACAAATCTTCTTTCAAGTTTTCTCCATACTACCGTAGGAACCTATAGCTTAATGTATTAAAGTTGCCATAATCCAGTTTGGGACTTGTTGTGCTAGGGACCTGTAGCTTACTACATATGAGTTGACACAGTTCAGTTCGAGACCTGTTGCAGACAGTACCCACATCACTATCTATCATAACGTTTAATTTTTTTTTCCATATTAATTGTAGTTCATCACCTTTCACTCCACTTTTTCCCACACATGCAACATTAATCCTATCATATCAGTACATGCAACATGCTCATTCCAGTCCACATTCCTATTTTGAATTTCATGCATTTGAACTATCACTCCACATTCCATCATTTATACTTCCTGCTTCATTTCATCATATGTACTAACCTACCATTCATTTTACCATACATTGCAATTAACTCTTGTCAAATCAACATCATGCTATGGAAACTCTTCAAATAGCCTCACATGCATGGAGTTATGTTCATCACATTCAATAGGTACGCATACTAAACTTCCATAATTATGATGGATTTCCAATGCTTTCATTATGTACTTGTATTAAATTTTGAATGCTATATATTCATTAATTTTATTTCCATACTTTACAATCATACCCTTCGCCTATTTCACATGAATTGAAGTGAGGTCACTTCAAGGTTTAAAGTTGGGGGGGTAATATATAAGCCAAATTTTTAGTTTTTTGCTACCAAAAGCCAAACATAGAAACAAACAATACAAACCCTTTTTCCCTTAATACCTTTTTGCACCTACAACCTTTTTTTGTCAATTGAGTTGTCAATTGCCTAAATTCAGAGCCAATTCAAAGCCATTCAATCTAATAGAAGATGAAATAGAGGAAAGAAGGGCATAACAATTGAAGTTGTAGTGGAAGAGGTGCATGCAAGTGTGGCAAATAGAGAGGGTTGGTGGGATGTTGAAATTGAAATTTGAGCTGAATTTCTAGAGCTTTAAGTAGGGGAAAAATATTTCACCATGGGAGGTGACATTATCTAAAGGGAACCATCAGCACATGGATAATTATTGGAGGAGACGTTAGTTTTTCCTATTTTCACAAGGGTAGGATGGTTGGACTACTTTATGAAGTTGACATAATTTAATGAGGACATGTCAAGGAAGTTTGCAACTACATTACAACATGATGAAACCACTGTCAATGGATTGAAATTGGATGCTTCAAAGGTTGCAATTGCACAAGTTTCTAGTCTACTGAGGGTTGGAGCTAAATTTCTTGTTTGAAAAAATGCAGTCGCTGCCAAGGACAAGTTTAGAGAGTTAGAAGAAAACCTTGATTCATTATCACAAGGTACCAAGAGACTGTCACATCCATGGGTATGGGCCTCTTGTGCTTCTTATATCATTAGGTATATTACTTGTGATGGTAGAAAATACCCTATGTATACTATGCATTTTAAGTTATTAAATCACCTCTGTCATAATAGATTAGTTAATGTACCCGATTACCTTTACAATTTTCTAAAAGGAATGGGGTTTGAATATCAATGGAAGCAAAATAATTCAACCTTATCACATTACATCTTGGTAGCCTTGTTAGTGAAAAGTATCCTTAGGATTCAACATCCACAAGTGTCTTAGGAGAGTTTTGTAATCTATTAAGACATTATATTCTTCAGGAACCAATAGTTCTAAAAACCCTAGAGTCACCTGTTGCATCTATAAGAAGAACTCCTCCTGTTTCACCTGCTGCTTCACCTACCCACAACAAAGGTGAACCTAAGGAACTGTAAGTGAGGGGGACCACTGCGTGCAAGACCCCAGGTCATAGAGGGCCAAGATGTGAGAGGCTGCCCTAGCTTACCTCAGCTACGTATAGTGTTATGAAATACAAGGAGAGAGTAATGAGGACCATGGGGCCTCTCAGTCACTCTGTAGACCCAAAATGAAGGAGGGGGCTAGGCGAGCCAATTTTTAGGTCCAACACTACGCCTTAGGAAGCTCTCTGTCTAAGGAAAAAAGCGTGGTCTCTGGACGACAGCACGATGTGCTGGCATCTCTAAAGTGCGCTAGCATCCATACTACCAAACAACAGTGAAGATGAGGTCAAACCAAGAAAAACTAGCCAACAACCTAGCTAGCTAACTAAAGGGACAAAATGATGTGATTAAGTAAATGAAATATTCTCTAATATTATAAAGAAAGAATGTGAGAGTGAAGAGGGCAAGAAGGATCTCACCAAGGAATTCGTTCGCTAGCTAATTCCTCGAAGAGCATGTACTACTACACACAATAAGAGAGGAAAATGTTGGGTGGCTGTATAGGGGCCTACCTTAGTTAGACCCCTGTTGAGGTGTTCCCACCGAGCTATAGACAGCCAAGAGAATGAGATAAAGAAAACAATGTAGTAAAGAGCACTAAAGCACTACAAAATAGTAAAGTGATAACTCAACCAAGTGATAGAGGAGAGGAGAGGGAAGCTTATCACCTCCACCAAGAGCACTCAAGGATGCTTGGGGGAGAATATGAGAGTACTCAAGTATTTGCTACAATGGTGTGGTCCCAAACTTGCTCTACCAAAGTGATGGAGTGTTGCTTTGGCTGTAATGAAATGCTTGTATGCTTTTTGGAGCTTGAAGTGGATGCGAAAGAGTGTGTTGAAGCTTGTGGGATGAGTGTAGAAGATCAAGTGAATGCTTAGAGGATGAAATGCTTGGTCAAGGGATGAATTTGAAGAGAAGATGGAGAAAAATGACCATATTGGGGTCGGTCGGCCGAAGCAGGTATTACAACTTGACTCCCAATGAGAAGTGTAACGCCTTTGTAGGTTCAGTTGCAGGAATATGCCAGGAATGTAAGTGCACCACGTGGATGTCTATGTGCCACATGGGCATCCCTAACAAAAATTCCTCCATCGATGCTCAACACAAGTGCCAAGTGTGATGCAAGCAGCGGGCTTAGGTGGACTTAAGCCTTCGAACCTGGTTTTCTAAGGTGGATAAAGGCAAAAAGGGGATTTACACATGGGGTGCAAATTTACTCCTATACATTTTTCCCCCACTTTAGCGAGCACAAATACTGATGAGTGCTTGGTAAAGTAGATCAAGAAAGAGTAGGGTTAGAAACATATACCTGAACTGTCGAGGAAATGGACCGCGATCTGGTGAACCTGAAGGTCCAGGAAAGCGAAGGACTCCATAGCTGCTCGGAACTATGATGTTAGAAAAGAAAAGTGTCTTATAGGCCCACAGACCTGCAAGGAGGAAACCCCCAAGATCTCTCGCATGAAGGAAGCCTCGCTAAGTATGTGCCTCATAGGCCCGCAAACCTGCAAGGAAGGTATCCCCCAAAAACTCTAGCATGGAGGAAACCCAACGAAAGTAGACTTTGCAGAGTCAAGAAGCAATCAAGTAGGAAAGTAAGTAGACAGTCGCGTAGACCATCAATGATTCAAAAGTATTTCAAAGGGGTCCCTCAAGAACCCTTCAAAAGGAGAGGGGGTCCACTCAAGGGATGCACTGTTTGAAAGGTGAGGTCTAGCCAGGCTTCCCCCAAGCTAGACACGAAGATATGAGATAGGTCTAGTTGGGTTGCCCCCAAGCTAGACATGAAAGAATCCATTTAATGAATTTCAAAGGGGGTCCCTTGGGAACCCGCCATGAAGAAAGGGGGTCCACTCAAGGGACACAAAGCTTGAAAGTGGATGTTCCTTTTCCCAGAGTAATCCATCATCAAGGGATCCTTTCGAAAGATGTTCACTTCATCAAGGAATTTGAAAGGAAGGGTATGCCCCCATGCGAGGGGAAGATTAAAGTTGTTCCCACTTCGAAGGAAGGTTTTCAAGTCCTTTCTTTACGAACCCGTGATGAAGGAAACACATTCTGTTAGGGTTCCAAGTTAAGAATGCAACTCTAAAAAAGGTTTGTAAGGATTTTCAAGAAAAGATTCATTTGGTAGCAAGCACATTTTTTGAAAATTGAAATGTTAAAGAAAGGCATTATTGCACATGAGAGGTACAGCTCAAGCAAAGAAGAGAGAAAGATAAAGGTAAAGAAAAAGATAGGAAAACATAAATGAAGGACACATGGGGATCTAGTTTAGCAGGGTCAGATCCATCTGAGCTCATAAAAATAATAGGTAATTGTGGTGCAAGGTGAAAGATCATCAATCCCCAACTAGATCAAGAAGAATGCATGGAAAACAAAGTAAAATAAAAAATTGGGTCAACATGGAAGGGGATCCTAAATACTCCCAACACTTTGCATCATCCCCAATTTATCGAGAGTCAAGCACAAACATGGAAGAATGATGATACAGATAGAAGAAGGTTTACGAAACAAAAACCATGCCTGTATCCAAGCATCAACAAGGGTGACGACGGTCATCGAGGCACATATAGCACGAGTACAAGGGGCACATCACAAAACACACACACATACACACAATATCAAGAAAGGGCCTCCTCCTAACATTGATTGGCCAAGAGGTTGTTTGCTTCCCAATCTAAATCCTCATAAGGGGAAGGGGGACGAGCCTGCAATGGTGGGATGTTAAGAGGAGGAGCATTCAACCCTCCCACAATAAGGGCTAAGGAATAATTCCCGCAAGGTCTTCTTCACTAAGCTCTTATGGAGCTAAGGTCAGTGATTTCATGAAGATCATTGACAAAGCCAAGACCTCATCCATGGAATTAAACATGCACCCCACATGAGTGCCATGTCTAACTTTGACGGAAATGACAGGCTGCGGTCAAGGTTCACCGAATGATTTGGGAGTGGTGGCGAACTTAAGGGAAGCCAGGATTGGTTCTATCACCAAGAAAAAACAAGTTAGCATGGGACCACGTTGCTAAGAAGGCGGATTCCTCTTATGTCCTTCATTGCTAGAAGGACCACCCTTCGTCTCCTATTTCATCGGAGGAGATGAAATCCCCACAGACAAGGATCAAGGCATAGAGGAAGAGGAGGAAAGAACCATAGCAGATACAATCAAGGTATTAACCATATCCATGGGCTTTGGGAAAGGTTGGATATCTAGAACAGACATCAACAAAGGCAATTCCACCGAGAGAGTGATGAACACTTGTACCCGTTTAGGGTTAGGCGCATTCGTACTCGCAATAGAAGTTGGGAGTATTATAGGACCAGATTGGAGAGAAGCAAAAGGAAGGGAGGAAGAAGACACTATAGGAGGCCTTGAGGAAAGGGTGGTCGTTTCTTCCTCCTTCCTTTGTGAGGTAGCCTGCTCAGCCAAGAGAGCCTTTCGCCTGCGCTTGCACTCTCGTGCAAGGCAGTTTCTATGACTCTTGGAGTTAGGTGCCAGAATTTGCAAAGGAAGAAAACGTTCCTACTCAAGCATGGGAACGTCCACCATGACTATTTCTAGTAGGTTCTTGCACGGGAGTAGGAGGAATGGGCTGAGGAGTGACAGGAGGAGTTGACTCAAGAGCCTTGACAAAGGGCCTCTTCCCATTCACTTCCTTAGGAGGAGTGGTAGGAGGTCGCAGGTCAAATTCTCTACGAGAACCTTTCTTTCTTCCATATAAGTAGTACCACAGTCTGGGGTATTCATTAGGGAGGTTTGTGATCCTAAGCTTGGGTCTACGCCAAGGAGGAATCATCAGACTCAATGGATAGCTGCCGGGCTGGATCATCCAATACTCTTCCCAAGAGGGGGGAGAGGACAAGGTGGTTCAGGAGGAGGTAGCCTTCTCTTTACCTTTATGGGAAGGAGAGGGAGCCAACGTGGAATTCTCCTCCCCTTTTGGGGAAGGGAGAGTAGTCGGTGTGGGCTTCTCCTTTTCTTCTTGGGAAGAGGAGGCGACCGATTGTTCTATCGTAGGAAGGATCAACTTTTGCTCCCCTTTGCCCCCAGTTTTATACTTTACATAATTTTTGTAAAGCAGGTCCATTCTCAGAGGAAGCAGACCAACCAGGGAGGGCCAAAAGTGGTCCAACAAATATCCACCATGGGATGGAACAATGGAAGTTACCATGACCATATTAACATAGGCCTCAGGTTGGGTAACAAAATTAGTGGGATCGATAATCATGTTAGCAGGGTGTGATGGAAATAGGTCTGTGTATATTTGGAGTTCACTATTACCTTTCACCACTAATTTGTTAGTGTTTTGTTTATTTCCATTGAGACGAATGGTACCGTCCTTGATGTGGTCTTGTATCTCATGACGCAGCCGCATACAATGTTCGATATCGTGTCCATTAACACGATGGTACTAACAATAAGTGCTCCCATCATACCAATTAGGGTAGGGTTCTTTAACAAGCTTAGGAGTCAATAAAGTTATGATCTTATCCTTCAACAGATTTTGTAAGATGGAAGTATAAGATTCTGATAACTTTGTAAACTTCTAGTTACATTTGAGGCCATTGTCATTAGCAACGGCTACTACATTCATAACAACCTTACCTTTCCTAGAGATTGATACGATGGACTTCCCTTTAGAACAAGAGCACTAGGAGGATCCCCTGAACTGAACAACCATCTGTTGGTACTCTCGTAAGGCTACACACAAGTGCGTGAAAGAAGGGTATTTCATGAGGGTAAACTTCTCTTTCCAAGGCCTCTGTAAGTTCCCTATAAATACCTTTTGCACATCAGAATTGGGTAACTGATACAAGATTTGTGAGAGGAGCACTTGGTAGCGTGCTATGAAATCAATGATTTTTTCATTATCTCCTTGTTTACATCATATGAGATCCAAAAAATTCAACTTCGGCCTGATGTTTGCTTGAAACTGTCTGAGAAATTGATTTACAAGTTGATCAAATGAGAAAATAGAGTTGTCAGGCAAGGAATAGTACCAGTTGAGTGTTGTATCCTTAAGAGATCAGGGAAACAATTTAGCCATCAACACATCATGATGGAAGAAGTTAGTGCACAAGGTGTTAAAAGAAGACACCTGTGTCTGTGGATCTCCCTTACCACCATACTTCTGAAATTTAGGGATCTCCATTCCTTGAGGGAAAGGAGTGTTCAAGATTGCAACCGACAATGGGCTATGTCGAAAGAAGGGCTGGAAGATAGGATGGGCAGAGGCTTGGAAAGACTTTCCAACTAGCTTTGCATCTTACCCATATTCTGAAGAAGAGTGTTTAGAATAGGGTCATTAGAAGATAGAGGTCCAGAGGGACCTCCTCAAGAACGACCACCAAGGCCTCCTCTAGAGCTGCCACCAGTGTGAATTCCACTAAAACCATTACCAGAGCCACTGTTACTAGTAGGGTCCCCTCTAGAACCACCACTGTGACCTCCACTAGAGCTTCCTCCATCGGCACCGCCTTTGTTACCAAATCCACCACCACTACCAAAGCCTCCACCACTCATCCTGCGAAAGCCTCCACCACTAGAGGTGACAGGAGGGGTGAAGCTAAAGCCCAAGGGGACCTTGTTAACCTTGATAGTTTCAGGTTGTTTAGAGACATAAGGGATATTGATAGAAGGGAACATGTTGGCCATGTAGACAGATGTGGGAAGCATCAATACTCCTAACTATCCTTCATGCTCTTTGAAAGTGACTCCTTGTGCAAAGCTAGGATTTTTCAAAGGAGCACATGCTTCGGTGAGACCAAGGAGGCTAGTCAGAAGTTCTATGCCTATTCGATATTTACTCAACAAATCTTTTAATTCACTAACAACCCGAGTGGCTCTAGCCATCTTTGGATTTCTTTCCAAATGGTTTTCTAAGTTTCCTAATCCCTTAACAAGAGCGGAAACGTATTCTGCAAGAATTTGAATGGCCTAATACTCATCCATCAATGATGGCATAGGAGATGCAGGGGGAGTGGGAACGTGATCAGTTTCGTCAGCGAATCCCATCTTGTTCCTTGACAGCTGTTCCTGTGCAACCAAACTAATAGAGGGAGTAGAGAAAAGGCCTGTAGAGAGACCAATTGAGACCTTCATCCTTTCCATTGGGGGTGTCGTATACTTCTCCTAACAATATACTTGGAAGTTGTAGATTGGGTTGTGATGCTCATAAACCTTCACAACACTCACACAAACAACAATCACGAGATACAAGAGAGGTCCCAACACCAGTGGATGAACAAACGTTGGTTCATGTTGGGCTCACCAAAAATGTAAGTGAGGGGGATCACTGTGTGCAAGACCCCAGGTCACAGAGGGCCAAGACGTGAGAGGCTGCCCTAACTTACCTCAACTAAGTGTAGTTTTATGAAATACAAGGCGAAAGTAACGAGGACTGTGGGGCCTCTTAGTCACTCTATAGACCCAAAATGAAGGAGGGGGCTAGGTGAGCCAATTTTTAGGTCCAACACTACACCTCAGGAAGCTCTCTATTCGAGGATGAAAGCATGGTCTTTAGATGACAGCGCGATGTACTGGCATCTCTAAAGTGCGCTAGCGTCCATACGGCCAAACAATAGTGAAGATGAGGTCAAACCAAGAAAAACTAGCTAACAACCCAACTAGCTAACTAAAGGGCTAGAATGATGTGATTAAGTAAATGAAATATTCTCTAATATTATAAAGCAAGAATGCGAGAGTGAATAGAGCAAGAAGGATCTCAACAAGGAACTTGTTCGCTACCTGATTCCTCGAAGAGAATGTACTAAAAACAAGAGAGGAAAATGTTGAGTGGCTATATAGGGGCCTACCTAAGTCGGACCCCTGTTTAGGTGTTCCCACCTCCACGAACAACCAAGAGAATGAGATAAAGAAAACAATGTAGTAAAGAGCACTAAAGCACTACAAAACAGTAAAGTGCTAACTCAACCAAGTGATAGAGGAGAGGAGAAGGAAGCTTACCACCTCCACCAAGAGCACTCAAGGCTGCTTGGGGGAGAATATGAGAGCACTTGAGTCTTTGTTACAATGGTGTGGTCCCAAAGTTTCTCTACCAAAGTGATGGAGTGTTTCTTTGGTTGCAATGGAATGGTTGTATGCTTTTTGGAACTTCAAGTGGATTTGAACAAGTGTGTTGAAGCTTGTGAGATGAGTGTAGAAGATCAAGTGAATGCTTAGAGGATGAAATGCTTGCTCAAGGGATGAATTTGAAGAGAAGATGAAGAAAAATGGCCATATTCGGGTCGGTCGACTGAAGGGGGCATTACAACTTGAATCCCAATGAGAAGTGTAACACCTTTGCAGGAATCTGCTAGGGACGTTTGTGTGTCACGTGGACGTTTGCGAGTCGTGCAGGCATCCCTGATAGAAACACCTCCACCAACGCTCAAAATAGGTGCCAAGTATGATGCAAGTAGTGAGCTTAGGTGGAATTAAGCCTTCGAACTTGGTTTTCTAAGGGGGGATAACAACAAAAAGGGGATTTGTACATGGGGTACAAATTTACTCCTATACAGGAACAAAATGTGCAAAGATCACCACATGTAGCATCTAGCCAACCTTTAGAAAAAGAGACCCCATCTTCCTCTAAAACATGCCTAAGACCAAGAAAAAGAAAGGTGGTTCTTCTACGCCTTCAAAGGTGCAAAAAAAGAAGGATACGTAGAAAAAGACATCTACCCCACCTAGCCATTCAAGCCGCTTGAGAAAGAAAGGTGTTATGAGGGGAAGTATAGAGAAACCAAAAGAGGAAACAAGGGACAAAGGACAAGAAGAAGAAGATGTTTTGATGGTTGAAACTGATTCAAAAATGAAAGGAAATGCCTCTGAAAATGTGCATGTTCCTGCGAAGAGAAAATAGTATATATCTACTACTCCTAAGTCAAATTCAAAGGATGTTTTTATTGCTAATAAAATAAGAAAGAGAGCCCCAGTTAGCTCTAATAGTGATGGTTTTGAATACATAGGGTGTGGAGGTGAGAAATTTTTAAAAGATAAGGAATTTTTTTTAGAAGAAAGGAATGTTAGGAAGAAATTGGAAGAAGCGTTAGGAAGGATCAAATAGTTAGAAGAGTTGGTAAAGACCTATGAGAAAAGGGACAAAGAAAGGGAAATAAAAATTTAGGAGTTGGAGGAAAATCTATAAACATAAGGACATGGGGAAAAATTGGACCTATTAACACTGTTGTGTGTGTTTTGCACACACGCCCCATTGTAGGTAGGGACCCCACTTTTTTTTTGGCTCCCGATAGGCTGCTTTGCTCCTGTCTTGTTTTGCGTGCCCCATTTTCCAAGCCCAAATTGGTTATGTGCCTTCAAAAAATCAAATTCCCCTTACCAAATTCACCTACTTGGGGTATTCAAATCCATGGAGAAATGAAGTCCCCCGTCCCTTTTCTGCCCATTGTCTTGTTCCTGCTAACTTGGTCCCTGATCACTTGATTCACTTTTTTCCACATTTTTGACTTTGGGGGCAACTTTTTGGTGGATTTGGGATGTGATTGGTGCCTAAGTGAACTGTCAAGGTTTTGTCAATGTTCCATTAAGTTTCGGTGGTTTCAGAACTTTCCCTCCAGAACTCCCTTCCTCTTTAGTTATTTTAGAAACATCCATGGACCCCTGCCAATCCGGTTTCCACATTTTTGACTTTGGGGCCAACTTTTTGGTGGATTTGGGATGTGTTTGTGGTGCCTAAGTGAACTTCCAAGGTTTTGTCAATGTTCCGTTAAGTTTCGGTGGTTTCAGAACTTTCCCTTCAAAACTCCCTCCCTCTTTGGTTGTTTTAGAAACATCCGTGGACCCCCGCCGATCTAGTTTCCACATTTTTGACTTTGGGGACAACTTTTTGGTGGATTTGGGATATGTTTGTGGTACCTAAGTGAACTGCCAAGGTTTCGTCAATGTTTCGTTAAGTTTTGGTGGTTTCGAAACTTTCTCTTCGGAACTCCCTCCCTCTTTAGCTATTTTGGAAACATCCGTGGACCCCCGCTGGTCCGGTTTCCACATTTTTGACTTTGGGGACAACTTTTTGGTGGATTTGGGATGTGTTTGTGGTGCCTAAGTGAACTGCCAAGGTTTCGTCAACGTTCCATTAAGTTTCAGTGGTTTCAGAACTTTGTCCCCCTTTGGCTGTTTTGGAACATCTGTGGAGCCCCGACGACCCGGCCCCTCCGTGGCTATTTTGGAACATCCGTGGAGCCCCAGCGACTCGGCCTCTGGGACCCAGCCCCTTCGTGGCCATTTCCAGGACTTCGTCTCTTCGTGGCTATTTTGAGCTTCCACTTTTTTCAAATGGGTCCAATCTTGAGGAAGTTTTTCTGGGCAATCTTCCTTCCCCTTTTTCCATGTGCTATAATTGAAAAATCTTGGTTTTGCTAAGTTTTGTGAGGTCTGAGAACTTCACTTCTAGTTTGTTGTCCCTTGTTCGCTACCTGTCCCCTTGGGCCCGCATTAATTTTTATGGTCTAAATGAGCTTCGAATATGAATATTATGATCTTTTGATGATGCATGGATGGATCTAACAAGGTTTTTTCAAGATTTGACTAACGTTTTCCTTGATTTGTGTATGAGAGCACTTACGACTCTTCATGTATGTAGGATTCAAGAAGCCTATTGCAGGTCCGTCAGGAGACCCATTGAGAAAACTGAACAAGGAAAGCGCATTGCTCCTATCACCATTCGTTTCATGTTCACCTCTCCCCCTCGCACCCACCAACAGGGTCGGAATTAGAAGAAGGCCTATGCCAAGGAAGTCAAGGAGTTGTCCGCTTCTTGAAGAAGGCATGAAGGAGTTGTCCTACTTTTCACCAGATGATTATGAGTTGTCCGCTCAAATCAGGGGCAACCAATCCATTGATGCCAATCGTCAACGGGCTCGTTTGATCCAAGGAAGAACACTGCAAACACATCAAGTAAGAAGAAAACTTTCAGGCAGTTTCAACTACAGTAAAAAGGCAATCAGCTAAATGACAAAACTACTACAGCACCTAAGCACTAGATGACAAAATAGGGAAAATACAAAGATCTATTTTAAAATTGTTGGATAATGGGGGGTAGGTGAAACCCTAATGTAAATAAAATCTGGGCCATTTGATGTAATTCAATCCTGGCCATTCATTTGGGCTTTGGAAAACTATAAATAAGGGTTTTCCCCTCATTTGCAAGGGTTGGAGAGCTGTTGTAAAAGGAATTTGCAGCAATAGAAGACAACATTGTATGATTTTATGGATGTTCTATTTGATTTTGTTCATCTTGCATGCATGGTTCTACCTTCTATGTTAGTTTTAGTATTAGTTTCTTGAATGGTTGTCATGATGGTGTTGCTGTTATAGTATTTGATGAGCTTCCAGCCCATACTTTTAGCATTTGTTGATGACAAGCTACTATGCAAAGTTAGCTTGGGCTTCTTTATGTCATTGCTGCAACCTAGTTCAATTGCATGTTCATGATGTGTATGTGTAATTTGAAAATCAGCTGACCTTAGAAGATTGCACTAGTTTTGTGTAGCTATAGGTTTCTCTTGGTCAAGAAAAACTTAGGTTAGGAAGCCTATCTACTGTAGCAGCCACCATTGTTACTATTCATTCATAGCTTAGGATTAGAACAACTTTCTTAACCCTTCTCTTTTTTCTATTTCTTTTAGTCCTTGGTTAGAGTAGGATCTCAAGCATCACCATGAAGCTAAATCAGATGAACTTGATGAGTTTCAACTTGTTGTTTTGAGTGGACAACCACTATTCATTCACTTCCAGCACTTTTTACTGCATTTGCAAATCCAACTTCCCCGCTTTGTAACTCATCTGTATGTCTGCCTTGTGATTCCAAAAAATCACATAAATCAACTAAGATATTCCAAGCACTGTCAAGACCTAACATTGGAGACCTTGGGATAGTGTTCTGCAATTTGATTGTGGAAGATTGTATTTCAAGAGAGGTAGTGCACCTATGCACTGCCTGTGTTGAGAAGTGCATACAAAAGACATCAATAGAACTGGTGCTAGAAGGAGGGCATGACATGTTGAGGCTACAAAGTTGAAAGTTGAAAATCAAAAAGAGCACTTTTAAGAAGAAATATGAGATAAGGAGATCTCTTTTAATGCTAAAAATTAGAAAATTCTGAGGGAAAGTAGAAGCTGAGTCAAAATGGAGCAGCATGCACAAATCGGCATCACTTAACTGCATGCAGATTTGAATAAGAGACTGAAGAAGCCATTGCAACAATTTGCATTAGTGGATAGATGTCAGATCCATTACACTCATAGACACAACGAATTGGGATGTTTGACCTTCTTGAGCAAAATCGAAAGGGTCTTGCAGGGAGAAATTCCCTTTTGGGAAATCTATCAACCTTTAGCCCTTGCAGACTCGGAGGAAGAATTGACAACCATGGTAGCCAAGGCATTCAAGGAGC
This sequence comes from Sequoia sempervirens, assembly GCA_007258455.2. Classification (NCBI taxonomy): domain Eukaryota; kingdom Viridiplantae; phylum Streptophyta; class Pinopsida; order Cupressales; family Cupressaceae; genus Sequoia; species Sequoia sempervirens. The sequence goes on from VDFB02193867.1 coordinate 530,743,002, forward strand.
TAATCCAGGAACATTTGAGCAACAAAGACAAACCAAGATTGGAGGAAACATTGATGTCTAGTTGGTGCAGATTTCACAATGCACCCCACTTTGAATTCACTTGCTCGTCATGCACAAACATCATCGCTCAAGCCAAGGGTTGTTCAAACAAGTTGGAGCAGCCAACTCCCAATGAGGAGAAGTTATCACATGAGGCAAAAGAGCTGTCAACATCCGAAGGACATCAAAGTAAGGATGAACCAAGAAATTTGATACAAGCTGATGTTGGAGCAACAAACATTGAAGTTGAAAGCTAGGAGGAATAGCCATATTTCACTAGGACAACAAGGTGCCTTGGTGAAAATATGATTGAAACTAATTTAGAAGGTCTTCCCTCCACCAATCAAAGACAGTCCTCCACTCCAGAAGAAGAGAAATTGGTAGGTGATGATGAACTAATGAAGTCTACAGCCATGGATGTTGGGACAACTAACTCAGATGCTGAAGAATAGGAAGAAGAAAAGTTTGAAAACCTTGGAGTAGTAGAAAATGACGACAAAGGTATAATTGAAATCAGATTAGAAGATCTCTCCTTCGTCAATGATAGTAATCAAGAATCTGAAAATGCAAGTTTGGAGTGGGAACAACCACTCGCCACGACTGTCTACCATCAAGCTTATTTTTCAAGTGATGATGAGGACCTAGTAGCGGAAAGATATGACTAGCTCATCTCTAGATTAGCAAAGGATTGGTCCGAACTAAGATGTTAAGTGGATTTGGAGGTATTGCTACTACCAAATTGGTGCAGACTTCATGATTCATCACACTTAGAGTTCACATGCGAACTGTGCCAAGAAGTCGTCAAGCAAGTCAATGAACAAGCGAGGCAACCAAGTGCCCAACCTCCTCTACTTGCTGTCCAGATCGAAGTAGAAGACCAAGAGCCTGAATAGAGTGATGGCTTAGCTAAAGGTAGGCCTCAAGAGGATGTTGGGGAAGCAATAGAAGAAGGACAATAATATAGTCTCAAAATTTTGAGCGATGAAGTAGATCAAGCGGGAATGTTGTCCACTAGTCACCAAGAAGTTCTTCCTCTTGAAGAGCAGTTGTGTGCCATGGACGATGGGATTTTTGGCAAGTCTTTGGAGGGAAATTATGCAGTGGACTTTGGTCCCCTTGATGAGGTGCCATCAATTGATGACTTCTTTCCATTAGGAGCTGCACTACGAAGGTATGCTCATGCCGAGGAAGAGCACATCCTAGAAGACGGTAGCGATGAATACATACTCCTTGAGCCCCCGAACAGTGACGCACTAGAGTTTCCAGATTGGGAGAGGAGCTCTTTCTCCATTTACAGTGATAGTGAGCAAGAGGAAACGAGTGAAAATCATAATGAGATGCATGAACAACAAAGGGAAGAAGACAAATGTGGGGGTGTTTTGATGGCTTCCAACAAGTATGACAAAATTGACCAACTACAAGATGCAACTTGGAGCCCTTCTACCATGATCGTTGTTGATCCTCCTTCACATTCAGGGAGCTGCAATAGGATAGATTTGTCCATGTCATTATCCCATGACATTGAACATCATAAAAAGGAGGTTGATACTTGGGGAAGGAGACAAGACAACATGTTGCCCCTTGAGGACAACAACCAAGTGGATCCCAAGTTTGTAGATGATCGATGTGGACAAGTATTTCTTTTTGAAGAACTACCAACTGGGGTTGTAGGTCCCATTGGTAGATTGGAAGATTTGTTTGCTACCCCGTCCTCCCAACCTTATACAAGTTTAATGTCTGAAGTGCTACACCCTCCACCACGCCCGCTCAAGGCTACCTATGCAACAATCAATGATGTTGTGCTTGCTCTCGAATGTCCGATACTGCCACCTCCATGTGATGACATCCAGGTTCTATCCTTCCTTTCCCCTATTATTTCTCATAACTACACTTATTATTTTGATTATGTGAATGAGGGAAAACAAACATGTTTATGGATTAACCATGGGTTCAACGAGCCTCCTCAATTGCTGATTTTTCATGATGACATGATTGAACTTGAGTGCTGCAATGTTGAACTTCCTTTTTCTAAATATAAAGATAAGTTTGCATGGTTAAGAATGATAACGATCGCCCGTTTGCTTGTGCATGCACTGTGAAATCCAATGAATGTTAATGTTGGCTTGCCCTACTTGAACATAGTTCTTTGTAAATATCTTTGTACATAGCCCGTTTTGAGTAGTATAGGTTTCCTGTAAATACTCTGCTTTCTCGCTTTCCTTAGGTTGGTTGGTTGCTTTGTTGGTTGTTTTCTTTTTGTTTGCTTTCGCTTTGCTGCTGCTATGCTCAGGGTCCGTCTATTTTTAACTGGGCACATCTGTGTACACAACAACCATACTTATCGCCTGGGGTTGTTCTGCATATTTCTTTGTCAAACTCTAATCAAGTCTTTAGAGTGGATGGTGAAGGTCTTCTATTACTGTCAAGTGATCTGGGTGTTTGATTCAAAGAGGATAAATTGTTGGTTTAGTATGACTCTGACGTATTATAAAATATTATAGCTCTTACACATCTTAAGAATTTGACGGTCACTGGAGGGCCTTTTGTGAAGTCTAGTTAAGTGAAAAATATAAAATTCTGCTCCAGCGTCACTGTGATTCTCAACTTGAGTGCGAGCTTCAATGCTTGCGGGTTGAAATAAAAGAGCTGAAAAGAGAAAAGAAAGAAAAAAAACATTGAAACTTAAAAGAAAGAGAAAATTCAACTTTTCAGAGGTATCCAAGCAACTCTACTGGGGCTATGGACACCTGGCTAGTAGTAGAGCAATGTTCGGGAGAATCACAGTGACAACCTCATCGTGGCTATGGATGCCTGACTGGCAGCGAGGCAATGTCCTAGATGCTTTTGGAGTTAGAGTAAACTACGTAGCTTGACTTGATGGAGCTTGGGTTACTGTAGCAATCAAAGGATGGGAATTAACGCAATTGCACACACTTGGATTTTTAGCATACTGAAGGTTGGGTTGGCTAGTGGTTTTGATCATTTGGTTGGGTGTCTAGTTTGTTTGCCCTAGCGTGAAGGTCGGAACCAGAGATTTTGGGTTCGTGATTCCAGTTTGTCATCAAAATGCTTTGGAGCATTTCCCCAGCGAGTCACCATTTGTTGTGCATGTTTTGCACACATGCCTCACCATAGGTAGGGACCCCCCTTTTCTTTTTGTTCTCGATAGGCTGCTTTGCTCCTGTCTTGTTTTGCGTGCCCCATTTTCCAAGCCCAAATTGGTCATGTGCCTTCAAAGGATCAAATTCCCCTTACCAAATTCACCTACTTGGGGTATTCAAATCTGTGGAGAAATGAAGTCCCCCATCCCTTTTTTTCCCATTGTCTTGTTCCTGCTAACTTGGTCCCTAATCACTTAATTCACTTTTTTCCACATTTTTTACTTTGGGGGAAACTTTTTGGTGGATTTGGGATGTGTTTGTGGTGCCTAAGTGAACTGCCAAGGTTTCATCAACGTTCCGTTAAGTTTCGGTGGTTTCATAACATTCCCTCCGGAATTCCCTCCCTCTTTGGTTGTTATAGAAACATTCGTGGACCCCCGCAGGTCCGATTTCCACATTTTTGACTTTGGGGCCACCTTTTCGGTGGATTTGGGATGTGTTTGTGGTGCCTAAGTGAACTACCAATGTTTCATCAATGTTCCATTAAGTTTCGGTGGTTTCAAAACTTTCCCTCTAGAACTCCCTCCCTCTTTGGATTTTTTAGAAACATTCGTGGACCCCTACCAGTCCGGTTTTCACATTTTTGACTTTGGGGACAACTTTTTGGTGGATTTGGGATGTGTTTGTGGTACCTAAGTGAACTTCCAAGGTTTCGTCAATGTTCCATTAAGTTTTGGTGGTTTTAGAACTTTCCCTCTAGAACACTCTCCCTCTTTGGCTATTTTGGAAACATCCATGGACCCCCGCTGGTTTGGTTTCCACTTTTTTGACTTTAGGGACAACTTTTTGGCAGATTTGGGATGTGTTTGTGGTGTCTAAGTGAACTGCCAAGGTTTCATCAATGTTCTGTTAAGTTTTGGTGGTTTCAGAACTTCATCCCCCTTTGGCTATTTTGGAACATCTGTGGAGCCCCAGTGACCCAACCTATGGGACCCAGCCCCTCCATGGCCATTTTGGAACATCCATGGAGCCCCAGTGACCCGGCCTCCAGGATCCGACCCCTTCGTGGCCGTTTTCGGGACTCCATCTCTCCAAGACTGTTTTGAGCTTCCGCTTTTTTCAAATGGGTTCAATCTTGAGGAAGTTTTCCTAGGCACTCTTCCTTCCCCTTTTCCCATGTGCTATAATTGAAAAATCTTGGTTTTGCTAAGTTTTGTGAGGTCCGGGAACTTCCCTTCCAGTTTGTTGTCCCTTGTTCGCTACCCACCCCATTGGGCCAGTATTAATGTTTATGGTCCAAATGAGCTTCGAATATGAATATTATGATCTTTTGATGATGCATGGATGGATCTATCAAGGATTTTGCAAGATTTGACTAACATTTTCCTTGATTTGTGTATGAGAGCACTTACGACTCTTCATGTATGTAGGATTCAAGAAGCCTACTACGAGTTTGTTAGGAGACCCATTGAGAAAACTGAACAAGGAAAGCACATCGCTCCTATCACCATGCATTTCATGTTTTCCTCTCCCCTCGCACCCACCAACAGGGTCGGTGTTAGAAGAAGGCCTATACCAAGGAAGTCAAGGACAAAAATGCAAGGGGGTGGCCTTGAAGAAGGCATGAAGGAGTTGTCCTACCTTTCACCAGATGATGATGAGTTGTCCGCTCGAATCAGGGGCAACCAATCCATTGATGCCAATCATCAACAGACTCGTTTGATCCAAGGAAGAACACTGCAAACACATCAAGTAAGAAGGCAACTTTCAGGCAGTTTCAGCTACAGTAAAAGGGCAATCAACTAAATGATGAAACTGCTATAGCACCTGAGCACTAGATGACAAAACAGGGAAAAGACAAAGATCTATTTTAAAATTGTTGGATAATGGGGGGTAGGTGAAACCCTAATGTAAATCAAATCTGAGCCATTCGATGTAATTCAATCCTGGCCATTCATTTGGGCTTTGGAAAACTATAAATAGGGGTTTTCCCCTCATTTGTAAGGGTTGGAGAGCTATTGTAAAAGGAATTTGCAGCAATATAAGACAACATTGCATGATTTTATGGATGTTGTCTTTGATTTTTCTCATCTTGCATGCATGGTTCTACCTTCTATGTTAGTTTTAACTATATTAGTTTCTTGAATGGTTGTTATGATGGTGTTGCTGTTATAGTATTTGATGAGCTTCCAGCCCATACTTTTAGCACTTGTTGATGACAAGCTGCTGTGCAAAGTTAGCCTGGGCTTTTTTATGTCATTACACTACAACCTAGTTCAATTGCATGTTCATGATGTGTATGTGTAATTTGAAAATCAGCAGACCTTAGAAGATTGCACTGGTTTTGTGTAGCTGTAGGTTTCTCTTGGTCAAGCAAAACTCAAGTTAGGAAGCCTGTCTATTGTAGTAGCCACCATTGTTACTGTTCATTCATAGCTTAGGATTAGAACAACTTTCTTAACCCTTATCCTTTTGCTATTTCTTTTAGTCATTGGTTAGAGTAAGATCTCAAGAATCACCATGAAGCTAAATTAGATGAACTTGATGAGTTTCAGCTTGCTGTTTTGAGTGGATAGCCACTATTCATTCACTTCCAGCACTTTGAAACTGCATTTTCAAATCCAACTTTCCCGCTTTGTAACTCATCCGTAAATCCTCCTTGTGATTCTAAGAAATAACATAAATCAACTGAGATATTCCAAGCACTGTCAAGACCTGACATTAGAGACCTTGGGATAGTGTTCTGCAATTTGATTGTGGAAGATTGTCTTTCAAGAGAGGTAGTCCACCTACACACTGCCTGTGTTGAGAAGGGCATAAAAAACACATCAAAAGACACAAATTTCCATTGTAAAAATAGGGAATAAAGAGCTTGCAACTAAGAATAAGAGACCTCATACTACAAAAACTCCATCTTGTCACACAACCCTGTCCCTTGGATACCAATTGTGGAAGGTTACTAAGGAATTTTCTCAGCAAAAGAAAAATTGGAAAAAGAAAAGGAAGAAATAGTGGTAGAGCATACTAAAGTACTGGAGGGTAAGGATATTGAATTGAAAAAGTTAGTAGTTAAAGTGGAAGAGGTATTAGACAAAGCTACCTAAATTTTTAGATGTAGACCCCCAAGTAGGATTTATTTTTTGTTTCTACAAGAAAATTTTGTAAGTTTCCAATTCAATAGGTTGATAAGTAACCAACCAATTGTAATGCATGGAAAATTTGATTTCCTTAAAAAGTTTGTTGATGCTATAGCAGATGAACATGACCAACTCTGTGAATATTATCTACATAATTATGTAGTGCCAGAAGACATAGAATGGAACCCCATGATGTTTGTGGGGGATTTACAAGGGAACTAGTATCCTACTTTAGAAATGAAAAATTCAGGGATGAACTCATGGAAGAGTATGTGGAGAGAGAAAAATTAGTTGCCATCCCAGTGAGAAAAAAATACAAGAACCTTGATGCAATCATAGATAATGGTTACAAATTTTGGATCATAAGGGTGCAGGAAGGAAGGTCATGAATTTAAGGATATTGGATTACAACAAAATGCAGACATTGACTGTTGGACTAGTTCATCATTTTTACATGAATGTGCAAGAAAGATTGGATAGTTGACTCCATAATTGAAGAGGAAAGAGCCCCACTCAATGTATAATTTTATGGCCATGATTGAAAGAGTATGTAAGTACATTGATATTGTTGTTGAAAATGAATTTGTATGGGTGTTACTTACATTCCAGCCACCAATACTCCTTTATCGAGTGCCACACTAGACAAGAGATAAAATAGAGGAATGTGAAAAGGCTAAAATCATCAGAATGAGGAGACTATCATGCTACAAAGGATTTTACTTGAAGTAGGTGAAAGGAGTGAACATTGTCATGAATCTCAGAGAAATCACACTACACTACAACCTATAGCCCTAGTTGATTTGCTTGAGGGCAAGCAAATGGGTAATTGGGGGAAATGATGAGTCCATATATTAGTTAGTTTTTATATCTTTTATGCATGGTTATAGACATTACCAGACAATTATTCCATACATATTCCTACATTATGCTATCTTTTATGCTTATTATGCAAAGCTTGAACTTGATTTAAGTATATGGAAATATGGTAAATGATATGATGTCATTACATGATTTATGTGTGGATATGTATGAATTGTGATTGAATATCTGTGCTTAGTCATATTTGTTAGTTTTGTTTACATGTGTTTTGAACTAACCTCTTGCAGCTAAAGGAGGTACTATAGCCTGCAACAATTGCAGGATGTAGCCCACAGCCGAAGGGTTTCCTAGACAATGAACAAGGGATGTCCTAGAATAAAATGAGCGCATTAACTACAACATGGAGGCACTCAATGAAGGTGATTGTGCATCATTACGACATTCAATAAATACATTGAAGAAGGAAGAACCTTGTTACCATTGGGATTCTAACATAACTAATTTCAAGTGTTCCACATTCTGATTCTATTACAATAGAGTCACAATCCAACTTGGACTCTTCTTCTCTAGTTGTAGTTTAGATTTAATTGAATCTTTGTCACACTTCGAAATCTAGGGAGTGGTAATTAATGGTTTCAGTTTAGAGTCTTGTTTTGAATAAGCTCCCCCGTGCCTATATGTATAGCTCAGTGGTTGAGTCTTAAGCTAGCTAGTTAGCCAATTTTTAGCCAGTCAGTTAGTTTATCATTTAATAGTGAATACAATTACCAAATACTTTCAATTTTTAGTTGTTACGCAGACCATGTTCATTTTTCACTTATGATTTCATAAATAAGATCTTTTAGTAGAACCTTATGTGATATTTTGGAGTTGTACAATGAATGGATTTGAGTTATTATGATTGCATTGGATCCGAGGAGTATGGTTTTAGATTAGTGAATACAACCACTTGAGCAAGGGCCACTCAAGATAACTATCCTTCACTCTTTTCTTTTGAGTTATTTCATTTATGTTTAATAGTTACCTCATAATTGCATGATTGTTAGATAGATTCTTCATGTTACAATTATCAATAATTATTGCTTCATAATGTTGTAATAAATTTAGTTGTTGTACTCCAGAGTGTAGTGTAGGTTTTAGTTTAACAATTTAAATTGATTTAGTGATTACTTCTTAATAGTAATTTAGTTACTGTTTATGTTGTAGGTACCCGTAGCCATAGAGTCAGCTTTACCTCTTTTACTGTTATGCATTTTTACTTCTTTCCAGCAAGTGTAACACCTTTACTAGAATGATTTAGGTAGTTCCAAGTCTTTAAAATCACATACTGTGCTAGTGCCATCACAAACCTACTAGCACTGGTTGATAATTCAATGGTCTTTCCAAATGTTAAGTGGGTTGTTCAACTAGGTTTTCCCTCTGGATTGTGTGATTGCCACCAAATTTACTAGAAACAAGTAGGAACTCTACGCTCTTCATTCAAGGATGAAAGTTTTGAGTTGTGTTGTATTTTGGGCCAAAAAAGTAGATTAGGGTAAATAGTTTCATTTCAAGTAGTTTTGGGTAAAATTATGTGACATTTTCATGACACAAACATTTTCAATTGAAACTCTCAAAAACATTAACTTGATATACATTCAAAATCAAAATTGAAATGGATATCACTTTTTGTAGAAGGCTTTGACCAAAATATTTTTAAGAAAAAGAGTTTTGACCAAAACCCTTTCACCCCAAATTGTTGAGCTAGCAACCCATGTGGCAACCAAACCCCTCTTTTGAGAAAAAAATAACAAAATTAAAAATTTAAGTCCAAATTTCTCCAACAAAGAAAATTTTCATGAAATCTATAAATATCAACAGACACAATTCAATACAAGTAAAATAAGATTTCTTTACCTCTATTGAAGTGAAAATAAATCCAAAATATATTATCTCTAATGTTCCAAAAGCTAGATCTCAAGTGTGTTGGATCACTCATAATTCAATTATGGTCTATTTATTCAAGGGGCCTTTGATGATTCACAAGCATTTAAATATGTTTCTTCTCTACATATTCTTCTCATTTTCTTATGTGACTTTTTTGTATATATATATATATATATTTTCTATTCTTTTAGTTTTGAAGTTATATTCTAGTCCAATCTAAGAGATTGTAAAAAATCAATAGAGATTGAGTTAACAAGAATTAAAAAATGAATGTTTGATTTAAATATTTCATCCTTTACACATAAAAATATGAGAAATTAATCTTAAAATCACTATATTATGATCAACAATTTTTGAATCAACAAAAAAGAAAGTGCAAAATCCAAAGGATTTTAGAGAGACAAAAGTGCATTAATTAAACTACTATATTTCATACAAAGACTTAATGAAACTCCAGCAACTTAGTGAAATATATTTTCAATTCAATTATTCTCAATTTTCATACAATTTTAAAGAAAAAATAATTGACTAGTGCACTCTACCATTCTAGAGAAAGAAACACTTGAAAATATGGGATCCTTATTAATTTTAGCAATACTTTATTATAGGTCATTTAATAATATTTCTTTGTTTTGAAAAGTATTACCAAAGGACATCTTGTTCTAGTTTTTCACTTTATTTTTTATTAACTTTAATTTTTGTGCTAGAGTGACCATAAGAATACCCTAGAAGGGGGTATTCCACCACTTCTCAATCAAGCCTCTAAACTCCATATGGGATTCACACATGATCTCATATCTCAAAGGATAGGGGCCAAATTTAGTAGTCTCCACCCAAAGTAAAAAAATAGCACAATGGTCTGAACCTATATGGGGAAGATCTTTGAGGGATAGGCTAAGTAAGATGTTCCAATAATGAGAGATTAAAAACCTATCAAGATTCACTTGTATAAGATTATTCCCATACCTTCTATTTGACCAAGTAAAAGAACCCTGAATCTCTATATCCATAGGACAAGTGTTAGCTAAGAAGTCAGTTAAGTCACCCATGTTATCAAAATAGTCTTCAAGACCCCACAAATTCTTAAAAGGGATCAAAGGAGTGTTGAAGTTCCTCTCTAACATCCACAATGCTCTTGGGGGTTATTTATAGCTAAGTATAGAGAATCCCACGACTATTTTCTAGCCAGTTTAGATTTAGGCGCATAAATATTCTAGTAAGAATTTATTACAAATATTTAGAAAGGTATGAGAAAGAAACAATAAGGCTATTTTTGTTTTGTTCTAACATCATACACTTCAAACATAAGGGGTTCCAAAAGGTGGAAAAACCCCCTAAAGAAATCTTGGTAGGGCTAACACAGTAATCTGCAGAAGGCCAAATATTAGAAGAAATTTGAGAGGATGTGAGTTCAAACATTTTAACTTCTTGGATGAACATGATATCAATTTTATGTTCCAAAATATAAATTTTTATCATATGTTATTTGTGTCGGCTGTTCAACCCCCTAATGTTCCAAAAAATAATTTTCATAAGAAAATTAAAAGGGAGGAGAAAACCTTAGTGGTACAACTAATCTAGGTTTGACGAAGAGGCTCAAATCCAGAGGAGGTTTTAAAATTCATTCCTTCAGGGTTTTGGACCCTGATAGCTCCAAGTCCTTTATTTTCCCAACACTACATCTCTTATTGCTTCTTTGGATCTTGTTTCACTTTGAGAAGGTATACCTTGTTTGAGATATCCTCCCACATCAAGTTTTTATTTCTCTTTTTCTTTTCACGAATTCATGTCCATTCCTCATCTTGGGAAGAAGTGAGGGTTGATCCAGAGGTCAAAGAAGGAAAACCAAGGCTAAGAAGACATAGAGAGTCCACCATCCTAGAACAAGAGGCCTTTTATTCAAACAATAGAAGATACTTACTCCCTTCCCAACCTTACAATTGATTATCCTCTACATGCTCTTTTGGGAGAGATTCATTCAAAGAGAGCTCCTTTAAATTCAACTTCTCAGATTTCTCTATCATTTCCCCTTTCTCTAATTCTATGTCAATTGATGTGGATCTAACAAGTTTTCTTTATTAGGCATGCCAACAAGGAGCTCAACTAGAGACACTTCTATATCTTTTTAAGTCAGAGTCTCCATGTGGACCTTGGAGGGAGAGGGGGCTTCTAGTTCCACCAAAAAATTAGTGGGTAATCCCTCTATACGAAGGGGGGAAGGATCATTTGGTTCCCCAAAATACCTACTGAGTTGGAGGGGACCATAAGGGAGGTAGTCGAGACCATAGAATCCTTAGCATTGTTAGCCATAACATGAACCTCATTCAAAGCCATGTGTGATATTTTGGTGGCTTTAAGTTTTTGAGAATCTTGTTTTTTGTAGTTATTACTCAGGTGGTCAAACTTGTTATAGATCTGATAAAATATTCCCACATTCTCATACATAATAGGTTGCATCCAACACCCAAGCTTAGATTTTAAAATGATCTTGGAAGGAAGAATTTTGTTGATAGCAACATTGACACATTCTCACAAAAACCAATTTGGATTTTTGGATGGTAACTTTGTTGTCTGTCAACAACTAGCCAAAGGAGTTGGAAATGCTTTGGAACATATTGTAGCTATAGAGTTCAAGAGGAAAACTAGACATATAGATCTAGGTAGGAGAAAAAATTGTTAGATCCTTGACAGAGTTAAAACACAGTGTCCATTTACACAAGGAGATGAAGTTCTTGAAATTTTTCTAGAGCCCAAGGGCCCCTAGTTAGAATCTTCACCAGATCTTCCTTATTGAAAAATTTACATAAAAATAGGCCATGGACTATAACACTTATGATGATGTTTCCTTTAAGTTTCTAGGTCAATAAGGCCCATATCCTAACTTGGTCAATATTGAGTCTAAAAGCACAAAACTTACCAATAAGGAAATTATCCATTTTCACCAACATCACTTTGAGAAGATCATCAGGCGTATCTATCACAAGACCCTCATTTGAAATAAAGAGATGGGGGCCATAATGTGTATGGGGAAGAGGGGAATGTTGTCTGATAACTTTTTCCATAAAAGAAACAAGGTCCTCCCACTTGAAAAGAGAAGCAAAGATGCCCATATCCACATCTATGCTAGAAATTGGGGAGACCAGAGGGCCCCCCCTAGAACTCTTACTAAGGGGATCATGTGTTGGAGCCCATAAAAAAAATTTAAAGGAAATAAAACAATAAAGCACATGAAACCGATCACGTGGAAGTAGTAAGACACCGCTTCGTTCGAAGCAACAAAATGTGAACCAAACCATAAATTCAAAAACCTCCACATAGATTAAATTGTTACATGATGTTATATCTTAGAGATTATGTGATCCTATTTATTAATTTATATGATCATATATGTTCATATTGAATTCATCATTTATAGATTGAATTTTCATATGATGCTATGCATATATATTCTCCGTGATTAAGTCTATGGGATTTAATATAAGATATATTATGTCTTAGATATTATATGTGATTAGGCATATGATACATTATGTCTTAGAGATTCTAGATATGATTCTATATATTGATATTCAATTTATATGTTATCTTACATTTTTTACATTATGTTATGTCTTAGAGACTGTAAATGATCTTATATATATTGGTATGTACAATCATATATATTTATATTGAATTCATCATTTATAGATTACATTGTTATATATGGTGTTAATTCTTTAAGAGATTTTGTATGAATTATTATATGAACTAAAATATAGGAAACATTATGTCTTTTGGATTTAGATATAAATTTATATATTAATATTCAATTTATAGGTTATTCCTTAGAGATTGTATATGATCCTACATATGAATCCATAGGATAATATATTCATATTGAATTAATCATTTTTAGATTATATTATTACATAATGTTATGTTTTAGATATTTTGTATGAATGAGTATATGAACTTCAACAAATGTTTGATATATTATGTCTTCAAGGTTCTAGATATGATCTTATTTATTAACATTCAATTTATATGACATCTGCCATTATTACATGATAAGTATTAGATATTCTATATGATCGTATATATCATTATAAGACATTCATATTCAATTTATATGTTATCTTACATTGTTTACATGTTGTTATGTACTAGAGATTGTATTTAATCCTACATATTCATCTATAAGATCATATATTCTCATATCACATTCATCATTTATAGATTCCATTGTTACATGATGTTATGTCTTAGATATTTTATATGATTTAGTATATTAGTTTCATTATAGAATACATTATGTATTAGAGATTTTACTTACAATTCTATTTATTGATGTTCAACTTTTTATGTTATCTTACATTGTGCACATGATATTATGTCTTAGACATTCTATTTGATCTTGTACATTTATTTATAGGATCATATATATTCTTATCAGACTCATCATTTATAGATTACATTGTTACATGATATGTCTTAGAGATTCTATATGATCGTATATTTATATTGCATCTACCATTTATAGATTACATCGTTTCATTATGTGTCTCAAAGATTGTAGATATGATCCTATATGTTGACATTAATATTCAATTTATATGTTCACAACTAAATCACATAGGTAAATGTTTATACTAATACTTTCAATTTATATGTTCACATGCTAAGTTACATATAGATAAATTCTCATATATTCATGCATTCAATTTATATATCCACATACTAAATTACATATCCATTTATCAATAAACATCATATATATCCACATGTACTAGTAAGTTACATTTAGATATAAATGCCTATATCAATAAAAATATATATCAAAATAAATACATTATGTGTAAGTCCAACTTGCAAATATATACATATAATATTTAGTGAGTGAAAAAGAGGGGAAGGGTAAAAATATAAGTATGAATTTCAAATTTAAAACAAAAATTGTAATCATATTATTTTTCAACTTTTAGAGTGTTTGGTCTTTCGTTAGAAACTCACCATATCAATAGTCTTTTTCACCTCCTCTCAATAAATTGTAAAAGATAATTATATAAGTATCCAGAAACATTGTAGCCTAGTTCCAAGAAGTAGTTGGATTTAAAAAATTTCGAATACTAAAGCATATAAATTTTTAATATATATATATCTTAAAAGAATCAGAATTTATGTCCTTATAAATTGTAAGAGAGCAGAACTCATATTCTAATCACATGCGAATATTGGAATTTGGGACCTAATTTTTTGGTGAGACATGTCAGATTGGTCGAAGCTCTTATATGGGGGAAAACAATGCAGGAAACTTTCACAAGCAATGGCAATGTAAAACAAGAAAAATATTATGTGAATGGGGTTGATGAAAATCAGGCCGGTTGATCAACTGAGCTGGAAGCCTAACGAACTCACACTCGAATTACCAATAAAAAAAACTCTTTTTATAGTTTAATTATTTAAGTTGTGAAACCCATGACAATCCAGCTTGATAAAATCCCCCTTGTTTACAGTATAAAGGACTACTTTGAAAACTCCAATTACCCAATGAATCAGTAATTCAATTACCAAATGGATCAGTACTAGTCCAATTACCCAATGAGTCAACATTCCAATTAACAAATGAATCTGGTAATCCAATTACCAGTATAGGAGCTGCAATTGCCTATGTTATATAAATTTCTTAAATTGAAATTTGCTTTACTACATCCAATTTTCCACTTCTTATCTGTTTTCCCCATTCAATAAATTGGTGTCACTAGCACTTCAAATCACTGTCTTATTTTTAATATTAGATTTGTATTGCTCGGGCCTCAGCCATTTTTTCAGAAGAGTTGAGTTTTCTCAGCAACTTTCTAGCCTTCTGCACTTCCTTCAGATTTAGAAGACCACCAAGTAAGTTTTTCATAGCTTTCAGTTTATTAAATTTCTCTTTTTCTTTTTTTCTTTTCTTTCTCCATACTTGGGATCAGCATGTTGACAGGGTTAAATGAACTAATACTTGCTGTTTAATTAAGTATTTGATTTAGATGATTGTTATTGTAGTGGCGTTTTTCTGTTCTAATCTCTACAAAGAATAGTTATAATGGAAATAAAATCTGTCCATATGTATTGATACACATCTAACCAATGGATTGATGTCTATGTTACCAAAATTTGCCCTTACCCATATAGACAGTTGCAGTGATTCCATACCACACCGGGGGAATTTTAGCCTAGTAATTTTATTCCGAGTTTTCAACTGACATACAAACAAGAACCATTATGAAAGTGAAAACTATATCTAAATCCTGCAAAATGGGGTGTACACAACAGGAAACAGAAGATTATAAATTCTCATTCCTATTTATCTTTGCAAACTGATAAGGATTCCAAATAGCATAGTAAAAAGACATCAAGTCCTCATGGTATTATTGCCTGTGAAATACGGTAATAAGCCCAATAGGCCATTCTTGAAACACCAAACTAAAATATCCAAATCGACAACAATTGCTGCAGTAGGAATCTCTTTAATTACTAGAAGTTGATAGGTTACAACAGGAAAGAAAACCCCAAAATCTGCATATCGACTGCAAAAATTCAAAAAAAAGGGCCAAATTGTAAGGTCTAAAGCGATAGCTCAAGGATGTCTAAAAATTCTTGTCATTTTATGAATCTATTTTTCTTTTGTGATCACAAATTATTTGTAAATATATAATCTTTGGAGTTGTGAATTGGATAGAGATAGATTTTTGAAAGTGTTCAAACCATTGTATAATGAATCTGATGGAATTACCGCAGCCACAAACTTCATGCAGCACATCCAGCACCATCTGGCTGCTTTTTTGTGGCATCCTTCGAGCACTCCTTGACTACAAACCACCTGCAAAACAAGTACTAAGATATTCATTCAGTACACCATTCAACACTAAGGCGTCCTTTTTGAAGGCAAATAATGGTGATCTGCTGATCACAAAACAAACAATATGCAAAAGCCCCAAATTGCCTTAATAAGATGAGAGGCAGGGCATCTATTATATAGAGATCCAGAAATACAAAAGAGTTATGGCACACAACCACAATGACCAATAACTCAACCATAATACTAAATGCAAAACAACAAAGTCAAGAAAAGCAACTACAATGTTTAATGAGCCCAATGGGCATTACAAATATGTCAAGAAAGGCTGCAACACATGTTGTAGACTAATATGTGCTGATAAATGCTGTCATTCTCCCCCATAATGACCATTGGGAAGAACATGAAGTAGATCTCGAAGTTTCTGGAACCTTTCACGAGCTAGAGACTTTGTGAAAATATCTGCTAGCTGATCTTCTGTACTACAGTACACAATCTCAATCAATCCCTGTTGAACCAACTCTCTGATGTAGTGGTGTTGAATCTCAATATGTTTGGTTCTACTATGAAACACTGGATTCTTAGTCATTTGTATAGCACTCTTGTTGTCACAATACAACAATGTAGGTCCAGTTTGTATCTGGTGCAAATCCTCCAATAGTCGTCTCAACCACACTGTTTGGCATGCTGCTGATGTTGCAGCTTTATACTCGGCCTCTGCTGTAGAAAGTGAGACAGTTGGTTGTTTCTTGGACTTCCAAGAGAAAACTGCAGAACCAAGACTAAAAGTATAACCAGAAGTAGACTTTCGGTCATCTGTGGAGCCTGCCCAATTTGAATCTGTATAACCAACCAACTTGCTATCCTCTGAATACTGAAATTTGAGTCCATAACTCAATGTCCCTTTGACATATCTAAGAATCCTCTTAGCTGCATTCCAATGTGTTTGCTTAGGTTCTGACATGAACCTAGATACCAAGCTCACTGCATAAGTGATATCTGGTCGAGTAGTAGTTAAGTAGATCAAACTACCAATCAACTGTCTATATAGAGTAGGGTCCACTAGATCTGACACATCTAAGCTAGACAATTTAAGTCCAACTTCAATAGGTGTTGCAACTGGTTCACAACTATTCATCTGAAATTTCTGTAGGATGTCTGAAGCATATTTTTTCTGAGACATGAATATTTCATCTTTGTTTTGCCATACTTCTATACCAAGAAAATAGTGCATCTGTCCCAAATCTGTCATCTCAAATTTAGCAACCATAGCCGCTCTAAACTCTGCAAATAAAGCTGGATTGTTCCCAGTGTAGATAAGATCATCAACATAGAGAACTAAGATACAAATATCCTTATCTGAGCTCCTAATATAAAGGTTTGGATCTGATTGACTTCTTAAGAAACCTTTCTGCTGTAGGTATGAGTCTATCCTTGAATACCATGCTCTTGGTGCTTGCTTAAGACCATACAAGGCCTTCTTTAATCTGTAAACATAATGCTCTTTAGAGGTTATTTCAAAACCTCTAGGTTGAGAAACATACACTTCCTCATCAATATATCCGTTCAAAAAAGCACTCTTTACATCCATTTGATAAACTATCCAACTCTGTTGAGCTGCCAAAGCCAAAACCAATTTGATAGTATCCATGCGTGCTACAGGTGCAAATGTTTCAGTGTAATCAATACCTTCCTGTTGAGTGTATCCTTTGGCTACCAATCTAGCCTTATGCTTATCAATGCTTCCATCAGATTTATATTTAGTTTTATACACCCATCTTGTACCGACAATTTCCTTACCAGGAGGTAGCTGAACCAAATCCCATGTGTCGTTCCTTTCAATTGTTTCTATCTCACTATGCATTGCTTCAACCCATTCTTCTTTTTCTTGAGCTTGTTCAAATGTTTGTGGTTCATTACTTTCCATGATTTGAGTCATCAAAGCATAATTCACTTTTTCTTGTGATCTTGTTGTCATTTTCTCAAAATTTGAATCCAACATAAGAGTTGATGGATGATTCTTTTCTGTTCTTCTTTGATATTTTTGATACCTTCTTGCTCCTATACTAGAAGACTCGGGCTCATTTTCTTCTTCTTCTCCTTCTTCAACTTCATCAATCATTATCTCTTTTCCCTTTGTTTCATTTTCCTTGCTATATTCTGCTGCTTCATTGAATACCACATCTCTACTTATAACAAGCTTCTTTCCTATTGGGTCATACAATCTATATGCTTTATTTTCGGATCCATACCCAATAAAAATACATTTTAGGCCTTTATCATCTAACTTAGACCTTTTTTCTTTTGGTATGTGTGCATAACCAACACAACCAAATACTCTCAAGTGATTAACACTTGGCTTTACCCCAGACCATGCTTGTTCAGGAGTCATTCCTTTAACTGCTTTTGTAGGACTTCTATTAAGAAGATACACTGTTGTGCATACTGCTTCTGCCCAATAACTTTTATCTAAATTCTTCTCTTTCATCATGCTCCTTGCCATTTCAACAATTGTCCTATTCTTCCTTTCAGCAACTCCATTTTGTTGTGGAGTGTAGGAAGTAGTGAACTCTCTCTTGATTCCATGATTTTTGCAAAAATCTAGAAACTGATTTGATTTGTATTCACCTCCATTGTCTGACCTTATCACTTTGATGTACTTACCACTTTGTTTCTCAACCAACTTCTTGAATTCTACAAATTTTTCAAACACTTCTGATTTTGAAACTAAACAATATACCCAAGTTTTTCTTGAGTAATCATCAATGAAGGTGAGAAAATACTTAGATTTATTCAAAGAAGGTGTTTCCATAGGACCACACAAATTCGTATGGATTATCTCAAGATGCTGCTTAGCTCTACTGGATTTACCAATTGGAAAGCTAACTCTGTGTTGTTTGCCGACAACACATTCTTCACACACTTCTTTTGTATTTTCAATGAAAGGTAGACCTTCAACCATTTTGAATCTCTTGAGTAAGATTAACCCACTAAAACTGAGGTGACCATATCTTTGGTGCCAAATTTTACTTTCATTCATTTCACTAGACCTCAATGCTTGGTTTCCATGAGTGAAATGAAGAGGAAACATCCTATCATCTGTCATCCTTGCTCTTGCAACAACTGAATTTCTTTGTAACTTGTCTCTTATTATGCACTCATTCTTATCAAAAGTCACTTGATAATTTTGTTCTAGCATTTGTCCAACAGACAACAAATTCTTTTTTAGTGCTGGGACCAATAGTGTTTCATTGATATGTTTAACTTCACCATATTCTGTGGTAACTG
The DNA here is from genome assembly GCA_007258455.2 of Sequoia sempervirens. Lineage (NCBI taxonomy): Eukaryota > Viridiplantae > Streptophyta > Pinopsida > Cupressales > Cupressaceae > Sequoia > Sequoia sempervirens. Next base: position 530,762,129 of record VDFB02193867.1, read on the forward strand.
CAATTGTACCTTTTCCTTTGCTTCCATGAGATTGATTATCTCCTAGTACTACTGTACTTTGATGTTTCTCTTCCAAATTAACAAATAAATGCTCATTAGATGTCATATGTGAAGAACATCCAGAATCAATATATCAAATATTATTTTCATTGGCATTTGCATTAAAGCAAGACATAAACAAATTTTGTTTATTTTCAACAATACTATGAGCATTTCTTTTTTCTGTTTCACCTTGTTTACTCCAACAGTCTGATGCATAGTGTCCAAACTTGTTGCAATGAAAGCATTGAACATTCTTTTTATCATAGTCTCCCCCATTGTTTCTACCTCTTCCTCTTCCAGTACCTCTGAAGTTGCTACTTCTTCCTCTAAAATTATTACCTCTTCCTCTAAAGTTATTGGATTCACCTTTGTATTCATTTTTATTTTGATTTCTAAAAACTGTGTTTCTTTTTCCTCTTATGCTTGCTTTAGAGGAAAATGCTTGTTCTAGACTTTCTTCATTACTTTTCATCCTTTCTTCAGCAGTTAACAATATTCCACTTAGTTCATCTATTTGCATAGTTGTGAGATCTTTGGAAATCTCAATTGTAGAAACCACACCATCAAATTTAGAAATCAAACTCCTTAGAATTTTCTCAATGACATGCTTGTCATCTACATCTTCCCCTAAAACTTTCATTTGACTTACTAGACCTTCTACCTTTGTTAGAAATTCATTCACAGATTCACTAGTAGTCATCTTTACGTTCTCAAAATTTTTCCTCATTGTCTGTAATTTTGCAGTTTGCGCACCTTGATATGCATTATTCAATATTTTCCATGCTTGCTGAGAATGAATAGCACCACTTATTCTAGGAAAGATTGCTTGATTAATTGCACCTTGAATCAGAAATAGGGCTTCATTATCCTTCTTTATACTTGCTTTGTATTCTCTTTTCTGTTGATCATTTAATGCATTAAATGCAGTTGTATCTAGTTCTACATACCCTACTTGTACAATTTCCCACAAATCTTTAGATTTGAGTAAGGTTTGCATCCTAGTACACCAATATGTAAAGTTGTCTCCTTCAAATACGGGAATTAACATGTTAGACATAACATTTCCTGCCATGTTTGCCATAAAAATGTGCACAATGACCCAAAAGTTCAACACAAGTTTCAGAGAGATCTTTGCAAATAGATACTCCCCTTGTCCTTTCAAATAGGACCCACACGCAAAATATTTTTATATTGTATTGATTTTTGGAGATTAAGTGTCGGTTGCAACCGATAATGCACTTAATTACACAATATTCACTTACAAAAAAAAAAAACAACACTTCGATAACCCTCTAAGAAAATTCTTAGTCTTCAATACATCATTTTTCTTTTCAAATAAATACCAAGGCAGATCTCAAAATAAAATATTAAAGCTCAAATCATACTCTAAAAAATAACTTTTTCTTAATTATTCCCTTTTCTAATATTTCCTTAAATAAGAACTTACGTGGCCTTATAAGGATTAAGGCTTTTAAATTCTTCCTAGCATAGATTATAAGGAAGGAGGGCAAGTACTATGGTTTGTTTAAAACAAAAAACATGAAGACTTTCACATACAAATAAAATCTTTACTGCCTAAAGACCTTTTGGACTTTTTGCGTAGAAATCCAAAAAGAATGAAACTTTCATACGTAACTTCCTCTTCCTGTTGCGCTCTGCACATGGGGCAACTTCATTGTCTTCTATGCACTGTACGCCTCTTCGCTACAGCAATTTCTTTTTTTCAACTTTCAAAACAGTCGCCTCCTTGCAGCTGGAATCAACAACTCTATCCACAATTTGGGTGCCTCCTCACAACCTGTAGGCAACACAAAAACAGCAAAACACAAACACAGCGGCTTCCTTTGACTGTGATTTTCAATCAGCACTTTCTGAACTTCAGTCCAGCGAACTACAGCTAATGACTTCAACTCCAACACAGATAATCTACACTCCGATCTCTTCTGGATCTCCTGCAATGACTGGTGGATTTCTTTGAGCTGGCTCTGATACCAGATGAAGGCAAATAATGGTGATCAGCAGATCACCATTATTTGCCTTCACTTTTACGAAGATTTAAACGTTGATCTTCATTTTTAACGGTCCAACCAATTGACATCACAATTATTATCTCTATATTTTTCCTTTTCCTTGCATTTCCATATTTTTTCTTCCTTAGGAAGCATCCTGGTATCTAATAGTGTTAATCTTTAAATCAGCTCAAAGGACAAGAAATGTCGATACAGAATTGGTGGATTTTGCAAGATTGAAAATTCAAGATTACAACTTTCGATCTGAGCAATGAAAGGATCATTGTCTCAGATCATTGTCTGGATAAACTAGGCATCCGATAACTTTTTATGTAGTAAACCTGGTTAAAGGAGGTTTATAGACAATGGTGATAGGAAGCATATAAAGATCTTTGAATCTAGGAGACATCTATCCTTATGAAAGTACTCACATTATATCTTTTTATTTTTAACACAATATACTTTCTTTTAACTTATTGCGATAAACTTTGATTTCAATCCTATTATTTTTTATAGTTATTTATAAATTTTTAATAATTATTTTATTTTATTTCAATTTCATAGTCTAACAAAATGTTTGTATCCATGATTTTATTTAAACAGTTACTTCACCTTTTAGAAACCGAAACCCCTTTTCTCTTATATTTCTCTATTTTTTAACCCTCTTGCCTCTTATATTTCTCTATTTTTTTTCACTTTCTAGCAAGATGCCTGCATCCTTTATATATTACAATAGCGAATTAAAATAGACTAATTAAGTCTATTTTTTTTTACACCCAAGACCTTCAAATACTGTTCCACTTGGTTTCTAGACTTGGGAATTCCAGTTTCAATAATTTTACCATTCCCACCTTTGATTTTCGGGAAAAGATTGAGTCAAAATTTTATTTCTTTGCTCCAAATGTGCCACGCATTGTCGTGCAGAGACATCAGGAACAGTGGTGGATATTTTGTGTGTTTATTATTTTACCTGCCCACTGAGTATGATATTGCAGGAATGGGTGTGACAGTGTTAGAAAAAGCATACGAGGTTGATATTCCTGTCATTGTAAATTGTTCATTGAAAATAATTTTAGGGTTTTTTCTCAAAGCTCGGATATGTTTATAGGAAAGTTTATGATAAATAGTGGGTATTAGGTATGGAGGATGTAGGTAGAAAATAGTTGGTATGTTGTGGTATTGTACAAAATTGTTTTGGGATTTGATCTTATGATTTGTTAATATGTATTGAAATTATTTAATCAATATGGGGTGGGGGGCCTAGTTCAATTGGCTAAAGTGTCCGCAAGAGGTCACTAGGTCTAATCTCCCCCCAAACCTATGGTACCGGAGGGTGTGTCGCACCACTGGTCATGTGAAAAAAGTTTACCAGTTGCATTGCAGTTTATTTAATATATATATATATATATATATATATATATATATATAATTTATTTGATAAATAGTTGGTATGTTGTATTGGTTGTATAAAAATTGTTTTCATATTTGATCTCCTCATTTGTTAATATTGACCAAAACAATTTAATCAACCTTGTTTGTATATCTAGGAAAACTTAGTTGATTTATACTCACTTTTACTTTGACTAATGTCAGACTTATCATATCAATTACATGAGCAATTCTTAGTTAAATTTTATTTTGATTGATGTTAAAAAATTTATAAATTGGATAAGCAATTATTTTATTTATTTTATACATATTTAAATTTAATTAACATTTGATAATTTATTTTGATTGACATATAAAGTATCTATCAATTAGATAAGTATTTCCCTATATATATCTTAGTCCATAAAACATAATATTGGTGAGGGTGTTCTAAATCCGATCTACCTGAAATGCGTATAAGAGGAAATACGCTATGGTTTTCACCATTCCCCATCATAACATCGTGCAGTGACCCAATTATTACAAATGGGTTTCCTTTTCTCTATAATGGTATGCATTTATTGCTCACAAATCTTATTAATGGTAATATGACAGTTTAAAAGGATCTGTGATGTGAGATAAAACAGTTAATTAAATTTCAAGTACAGAAATGCCTAAATTGATATTAGCATCTGATAAATCTTACCTTGGGAATTTGCGTCGCTCAAATTGAAAGATCATGTCTATGTTTAATAAATACCGTCGTTACTCCTGGGAAGAATTGGTAGAAACTGTTTTGTGGTTGTGGGTGTAAACTATATACATCTTCTCCAAGGCTACTTTCATTTGCTAGATTCAGTCAAGGGAATCTTTCCCATATACAGATTTTCCTTTAATTTGTTTGTTGGGTATGTCTCTATATTTTCATCTGGTTGTAGGCTATATCCACCATGAAACCCACATGAAATTTATGTTGTTTAGCTAATGCAGATGGATGGCACAATAAGAGAGCTACAAACTGGATCTTCATGTGCAGCTTGCAAGATCAGAAAAAGAAAATGTGTGCAGAAATGTCCGCTTGCTCCCGATTTCCCATCAAGCGATCCTGATAGATTTTTAACAACAATGAAAGTATTCAGAGCAAGCAAGATTGCCAAGATAATTAAGGTTGACAAGTTGCCATTGCTTTTATTTTTTAAATAATGACTCTGCACTGTAAATTAAAGGAGAAAAAAACAGCATTTGCAACATGCATATCTAACATGGTATTTTGTTGCAGGATACTCCACCAGAGAAGCGATCAGATGCTGTGAATAGCATGATATATGAAGCAAGTGTTCGAAACCGTGATCCTGTCAATGGTTGTGCAGGTGTCATAAGTGATTTGCAGAAGCATGTTTTGGAGCTGCAATCCCAATTGACAGAAGCTAAACAAGAGCTGGCTGCCTTGCAAAAGGCCTCTCATCACTCTTTTATTACCGATTCTTTTCCTAAAGTAGAAGTAGCAGGAACACCAAAGGAGGTTGATGTTCAAATGGATGACATAAGAATGAGGGAAGATAATGCATATAAGTCCCTAAACTGGAAGGAACTGATTGGGTTTGATCTTCAAGAGTTCAGTAAATGACATCTGGGAGCTGTGATATTTAGCATTGGTTCTATATTTTCATTTGTTGGGACGTATTTGTTACTTCATTTATTCTACACTTTGTCAGCTGATAAGATTTCTAAATCTACTTTGGATTAATGGGTTTTTCTTGATGTGGACTTGTCTTTGGATTTTAATATGTTTGTAGTTTGGATTTGAAATACTTTGCTTTCAAGTTTCTTTCTTCCATGGATTCCAGATTAGTCCCACATCATTCAATAAATCTTATGAGCGTAGAAGAAAAAAAGCATAAGTACTCTATATGTATGTTGGCAAAATATTATTAAAATCTTATCACTATTTATTTATATAATTGCATTTTAGTACTATTATTTTTTAATTAAATAAAAAATAAAATAAAATAAAATAGTTCTAAATTCATATTTTTCAATAATTTTTTAGATATATTTAAGATATTTCTTTCAGCATGTTAAGTTTTGATTAATTTTTTCAAGAGAGCTGAAAATTTATTAGTCCAAAATGTCACTAATTATTAAAAAAAAAATAGTTAAGTGAGGGAAGTAGATTTTTTTTTTATATTAATTTAAAAGATTAAAAAAAACATTTCAAGGGCTTGATAGAGTAAACAAAGACAACAAATCTATCAACAAGAAAAATAGCTCTTTTATTGTAGGGGTACAACCAATCCTAGTACAAGGGGACTTATTTTTCTTTGCATGAGAATAGAGTGACATTTTACATTGCTCAATGCTTGAACTTGAGAATGCTTTCTTCTATTTAACCTTGGTCTGATTATTAGAACTTAAACAAGCCAAATCCTTAGAAAAGTGATTGCCACTAATCCACAATATCTTTACAAGAAGATAGTTCCCAAAAACCTTCATTGGGGCTAGCATTATCAAAAAATCCTTAGGCCTAGCCACAAAGGGAGAATAATTTGTACCAATCAAAGAGGTAGGGTGAATCTTTACGTCTAGTCATAAAGGGAGAACAATCTACACGAATTGAGTAGGAGAGAACGTTTTATGACTCCATGTAAGAGGTGAGATCCAAGAATGAGGAGTTGCAGAGGACTAAAGTTGGAACTTGAATAAAAATGAGTAGACAATTGAAGCCTACTTTGAAGTACATGCCCCTTTTAGAAGCAACTAAAACTTTGAACTAACTAATCACCAAATACCAACCTTGACATTTTGATCTACATATAAAAGAAATACCTTCATAATCAAGTTGCTTACAAATCTTGTTCCTTGAAACTTGATCTACATCTAAAAGGAATACCTTCATAATTATGTTTTTATTTTCAAATATTGCTCCCTACCTTGAGCTTGCTCTCAATAGGTGAGATTCTAGAGACATCAATCTCCACCAAAAATTGAGCAAAGGTGGATTGAGAATAGAGTTAAAATCTAGTATAGCAATGGTTTTCCAAAGAGATTTTAAAAAAATAAAAATATTGGAAGATCCCTCATATTGAAATGGAAGGTAGGGTAAATAAACCCAAATTGGATTAACCAAAAAAAATTGTGAGAGGGTTTAACTTGAAGTTCCATTGCATCATACAAAAGAGAGTTTTGTTCCAAATCCATTGAATCTCTTAGAGAATTCTATGTTTTACCTCTAAGAAATTGTAGATTACTACAAATAAACTCTTCATGCAAGGGTGAAAATTTAGAGTTGTGTCGCATTTTGGGCCAAAAAAGTAGATTTGAGTGAATAGTTTCATTTCATGTAGTTTTGGGTACAATTGTTTCACTCAAAATTACGTGGCCCTTTTGTGACACAAACAATTTCAATTGAAATTCTTAACAATATTAAATTGATATACATTCAAAATTGAAATTGAAATGGGTATCAATTTGTATAAAAGGATTTGACCAAAATATTTTTAAGCAAAAGGGTTTTGACCAAAACTCTTCCACCCAAGATTGTTGAGCTAACAACCCATGTGGCAACCTAACACCTCTTTTGAGAAAAAAATAACAAAATTAAAAATTGAAGTCCACATTTCTCCAACAAAGAACATTTTCATGACAATCTAGAAATACCAACTGACATAATTCAATACAAGTAAAATAAGATTTCTTTACCAATCTTGAAATGAAAATAAATCCAAAATATATTATCTCCAATGTTCAAGAAGTTAGGCCACACTATGTTGGATCACTCATCATTCAATTATGGTCTATTTATTCAAGGGGCCTTTAATGATTCACAAGCATTTAATAAGTTTCTTCTCTACATATTCTTCTCACTTTTTATGTGATTTTTTATGTTTATTTTTCTTTTTCTTTTCTATTTTTTTAATTTTGAATTTCTATTCTAATATAATCTTTAAAGATATTGTAAAAAATCAAAAGAGATTAAGTTCACAAGAATTAAAAAAATAAATGGTTTGATTTAAATATTTTATCCTTTACACATAAAAATGTGAGAAATTAATCTTAAAATCACTATATTATGATCAACAATTGCTGAATCAACAAAAAAGAAAGTGCAAAATACGAAGGATTTTCGAGAGACAAAATTGCATTCATTAAACTACTATATTTCACACAAAAACTTAATGAAACTCTAGCAACTCAAGAAAATATATTTTCAATTCAATTATTCTCAGTTTTCACAAAATTTTAAAGCAAAAGGAATTGACTAGTGCACTCTACCATTCCAAAGAAAAGCGAAACTTGAAAAATATGGGATCTTTATTAATTTTAGCAATACTTCTACATCAAAAAATTTGAATCTTCTTCAAATGTACTTCTCTAACTATTACTAAAATAAATGTTATAAAATATTGTTGTCTCACAAAATAGATATAAAAAGAGACAAACCTTATATAGTATATGATGCATCATTTTATAGGAAGAAGAAGAGCTAAAAATATCCAATCTTCATATGCAATCTGTAGTCATGAATTTCATGAAAATGGTACTATATTAGATTACTTTAAAATTAATTCTCTAACTCCGCCTTTTAGAAGTTGATTCTTGTATCGCATTGCATAAGTTCATGCATTATTCTAAACTATCAATTAATCATGCCTAAAATATAGGAACCACTTTATGAATTGAGTGGGGCCCATTTTACATCAAGTTTTATTGAATTAAAAATAAAATAATAAATTAAATGTTCAAATGTTTCAACATGCTAAAAATAGAAAGTTTGATTTGATAGAAAAATAATTTGAATTTCAAATATATTCTTCAGAATTTTGTTTCTACTAGTAGTCCTTATATGATTTCAATAAATTTTCCAAAATGACTTCATCTAGCCCATCTAGCCGATCCAACTTGAACTTAAAGCCTTCATTCATTTTCTTAAAAAATCTAATGTCAGCTAAATTTTTTTAGAAGAGTTAAAATTTGACTTAAATTACGTAAGATGATCAAGTGAGTCCTCATTCGAGGTCTATCTTACTTCATTAACCTTATCATTCTAAAAAAATCTTGATCTCCTTAGGTGTCTTCACTTCATGCTTCTCCATATTCGCTAGTTGAAGACTAAATTACATAAGATGATCAAGTGAGTCCTCATTCGAGGTCTATCTTACTTCATTAACCTTATCATTCTAAAAAATTCTTGATCTCCTTAGGTGTCTTCACTACATGCTTCTCCATATTCGCTAGTTCAAGACTAATTATTATACTTATAAGGGTTTCACAACTATACTTATCCTTATTCAATTCTTTTTGGTCTTCCATAATTGTACATACATATAAAGCTAGGAAATTCCTTCTAAAATCTATCACCTTTATTGTTTTCTCAACAAAGTCAATCATTAGGCTACAAATTTACATTAGACAGTAATTCCTAATGGGATATCTTATTTAGATCTCTTATTAAAGAAATATTATTTCATATAATTCATCTTCATTCTTCATAACCTCATGGAATTGACTCATTACCTATACCAATTGGTGGATATAATTATAAAACCTTCATCCATAATAAATTTTTTTATTCATTTGAACCAAAAAATTATCTATCCATCTATCTATAGATTGAGCTTTATGTTTTGTTCCTTGTAGATTATTTCATCTACTCTAATTATTCTTTGAGCTCCTTCCTAGTTTTTGGTCTTTTCTGACTCATAACTTCAGATTCTCCATTGATGTACCAAATGAAACTATTTCCTCTTCTCTTGTTTTCTTTCCAAGAGTAACTCCATTTGTCTAATAATACTATTGCGTCATCTCTCGAGCATCTTTATCAACCATAGGTATTTCTATTTCAGCAACTCTTTCTCTATTTTGACCCACACTAATGGTTGATAATATTTGAGTTCTCTTAGTTTTTATTTGTCTATTGTTTATATGATAACTTTTAAGTCTAGTGGTTTTCACACAAACTTTTCCCTTCTAGAAAAATATAACTTCAGCCAGTTTGGACCTTAAGGGATATTTTGCACTAATGTATCACCCTAGGATTTTTGTTATTACTTTGGGATTTAAAAAGTGTGTACCTATTGATCAATTTCTTTTTGAGATATTTCCTAATGTTCAATCTCAAAATTGTCATTTTTTTTGCCCTAAATTAATATTAGATCTCATGTTGAGACTTTGTTCAGCTTGGAGGAGATTGAGGAGTTTGAAAAATATATTATACTCTCCTCATTTTCCTTTTCCAACTTATCAACTATAAATTTTTTCTTTGCTTTTTCATCTTTGTTTGCTTCTAAAGTATAAACTTACAATGGAATTTAGTGTCCTTAGAGTTGTCCTTATCGAAGAGGGGGTTCTCTTTGAAGATGAATATGACTAAAAGTCAACTATCCTAGACTTCTCACTAAAGGATGATGGATTTGACTTCACGACTTCTAGTTGATTAGGTCATGCTTGTCATAAAGGAGCTACACCAAATCCTAAACTTACTCCTACTTCAGTCACCTCTTTACTCATATTTTCCTTTTGAAAGGCTTGTTATAATTACTCATATTTCATCTTATTTTGTTTTAGTTCTTTTAGGAGTAGAGGATGGACCACTCTTTATTTTCCTCATCTTTCCCTCTTCTTTTCCTTCCCTTTTTCTAAACTATTCTTTAATCATTTCCAACAAAGCTAAGTTGAAGATTTCCACATTTTTATTAATTATATTTAAGTTATTAACTTCTAGGATAGCCCAATTAGTCAAATTCAAGGCATACTACAACATTTTGAATATCATAAATGGGATTTAGTACATGCCCATAATCAATCATGTGCTCAAGGATTTATTTTCTAGTTTTTTATATCTCTCATTTTCTAAGGGTCAATCACTAGAGGATTCTATTTCTTACATCATGATCATTCTAATAGTCCACCCATAAATTTTCCTTGTTATCTCTATGCATATATTCAGATCCAAAAACTCTTTCTACTTTTCCTTTGGGATCATAATTGGCTTGAACATGAAACAGTTTGAGGTTTATGAAGGATAATTCTTCCTTAGAGGACTTGGCACAAACTACAAATGCATATAAGTATAATAGCTCAAGAAAAAGGGAATTTAACCCTTATAGGTTTGTGCTTTTTAATGAATTTCTTATGTATCTCTATAATTTTCCTAGAGAACTCTATAAAAATGACCTTATCATTAAAATTATTGGGAGAAGGAAAAGATCTCCACTAAAACCTACCATTCTAATACAAACAAATGTCCCCATCTAACTATTAACTATTTTTCATTTACTAAAATTGTGACTATATAATATCCAATCAATGTGTCAATGCAGTAGCATTGACAAGGTAGTGCTCGTTGTATGAAAAATGCCTCGAAGAAATGGGGTCTCACAACCCCATTTCTTTGAGGAATTTTTTAATACAACAAGCACTACCTTGTCAATGCGTCAATGTGGTAGCATTAACAAGGAAGTGCTCATTGTATGAAAAAAATCCTCAAAGAAATGGGGTTTCACGATGATTTACATCACCATGAGACCCCATTTCTTTGAGGCTTTTCACCATGAGATCCCATTTCTTTAAGGAATTTTTTCATACAATGAGCACTACCTTGTTAATTAATCAATGTGGTAGCATTAATAAGGTAGTGCTCACTGTATGAAAAAACACATTTTTTCATACAGTGAGCACTACCTTGTCAATACGTCAATGCAGTGGCATTGACAAGGTAGTGCTCATTGTATGAAAAAACATCACCATGAGACCCCATTTCTTTGAGGCATTGTTTTCATACAATGAGTAGTACCTTGTCAATGTGTCAATGTGGTAGAACTGACAAGGTAGTGCTCATTGTATGAAAAATATGCCTCAAAGAAATGGGGTCTCATAGTGATCTACATTACTGTGAGACCCCATTTCTTTGAGGCATCTTTTTCATACTATAAGCACTACCTTATCAATGCATCAATGAAGTAGCATTGACAAGGTAGTGCTCGTTGTATGAAAAAATGCCTCAAAGAAATGGGGTCTTATGATGATGTACATCACCATGAGACACCATTTCTTTGAGGAATTTTTGATACAATGAGCACTAAGCTCACTACCTTGTCGATTTGTCAATGTGGTAGCATTGACAAGGTAGTGCTCATTTTATGAAAAAATGCCTCAAATAAATGAGGTCTCACGGTGATGTACATCACCGTGAGACCCCATTTCTTTGAGGCATTGTTCATACAACAAGAACTATCATGTTAATGTGTTTATGCCTCAAAGATGTTAGAGTAATAAGTTATTCCACTTAATTAATTATATCATATTGGTTAATTAATTAAGTCACTTATTCCTTTATTTACTTAAGCTAAACTTAGGCACATTAATAATTAATTATTTATTAATTATTAAGTGTGCACATTAGGGTTTCATTTAGGGTTTCTTGATCTCCTTCATAAGGATTGATCTTTTTGTAACAATTGATTCTCTTTAATGCATTTTTACTTTGAGGTTTATAGAACATCTTCTTTGGTTCTGCATGTCTTTTGCATGTGACAAGTGATTGCATGCAGGTGATCTTGGATTCTAACATGGTATCAGAGCTCCAGACCTGCAACTTCCTGTTCGTGATCTGAAGATATGGCCTTTCAGTGAGTTTCTAATGCAAGGGTTTCCATAGGCATCTTTTTTGCAAGATTTGGGGGTAGCTGAATTTTTGGGGCAGTTTGAGCAGAAACAGAGGTCACCATCACGTTCGCAGTGGCCAAAATCCCTAAGATCACCCTTCGTTTCATCCATTTTCGTGAAGTTAGTCTGGAAGGCAAAAAAATTTCCATGGGAGGTCGTACAGCCTCCCCAACACACACTTCGAGGCACAAAAGTGAATTTTTTTTAAACAAAAGGGTTTTTGGGAAAGCACGCCGGCGCTTGTAGTTTAGAAGGCAGATGCCGCCGTCGTGCCACCTGGCGGCCGCCCATCTACCACCGCCGTTGGGCTCCTCCACCAATCCACCGTCGATCTTCCCAAGCCCCACGAGCCCCTTTCAGCCCCGCTCGTGGTCCTATGCGGAACCAGAGCCCGCAAGCTCGGCTACCACCAGGTCCCTCCAGCCGGCCCCGGTCATATGGAGAACTAGGGGCCAGTGCCCAGATCTACCAACTTGCTGCGGAATATTCCACTGACACAGGGAATATTCTCTTTTGGAATATACTGGGAGATCCTCAAGAATATTCCAACAGAATCAGGCATATTCCTGCAGCCAAAAAAATTTTCGGCAAGGGGGTGATTTTTTTCCCCAACGGCCAAATGGCTGTCAAATTTTTTCTTGTGAACCACTGACATCAGCGACCGTACGACCCTCTTTGCCCCTCCTAGCCCTGATTTGCTCTAAAAGAGCAGTTTTTTTTCTTTTGGTCATAACTTGGGCATACGATATCGAAATCGGGCAAACGAGATATCACCGGAAAGCTGGTTCCGAGCACTTTATAGTGGTGCTGTTTGTTTTATAGTATTTTCTGTTTTACTACATTTATTTCTGTTTGAAGTCAGATGTACTTTTTATGCTTTCGAGCTCATAAATTTTTGCCACGATCTCCGATTTTTGCTATCTTTGCGGCATTGGAAAGGTATTGAGGAGCACTATGTTTCTATCTATGCAATTTTTTTGTATCTATCCCAGATTGATCACTTAGTCCAGATTTGGCCCGATGGGTTTTTTGGCAATTACTTGAATGTTTTGGCAGTTGGGAGAGTGCATCTTGCATATTTGCACTTCGTTTTCAGTAATACATCATTAAATAATTGCTTGTTGCTTCATAGATTCCAGAGTTGTTCCCGTTTGGAGTTTCTGAGTGTTCCGTGGCATCGGGTCTGCTATTGCTTTATCATGATTCCTTGAGTCAATCAGTGACTCTCATATGGTTTCAGTAGTAAACAGAAGAATCTTTCCTTGCTTGCTAGTATCAGGTTCCAGTGTTACTCTACAGAGTTCTTCCAATGCTTCTTTGCAGCATGACATCTCATTGTAGGGGGGGTTTTGTCCCACTGGGTTTTTCCTTCTCTTACTCATTCTTGCATTTGTAAATGGGTACCTGATCAGGCCTAGTTTCTGGGACCCATCTTTGCTTTCATGCATCTTATTCTAGTGTTTTAGCTTCTTCCTAAGTTCATCTTAAGTGGGGGTGTTAGAATAATAAGTTATTCCACTTAATTAATTATATCATATTGGTTAATTAATTAAGTCACTTATTCCTTTATTTACTTAAGCTAAACTTAGGCACATTTATAATTAATTATTTATTAATTATTAAGTGTGCACACTAGGGTTTCATTTAGGGTTTCCCTTTTAGGGTTTCTTGATCTCCTTCATAAAGATTGATCTCTTTGTAACAATTGATTCTCTTTAATGCATTTTTACTTTGAGGTTTACAGAACATCTTCTTTGGTTCTGCATGTCTTTTGCATGTGACAAGTGATTGCATGCAGGTGATCTTGGATTCTAACAATGGGGTCTCACTTCTATATCCCTCCCTCCCTCCTTCCCTCTCTAATATTCTCTATCTCCCCCTTTCTCTCTCTTCCTTCATCCCACCTACCTTCCCTCTCCAATTCTCTCTATCTAACCTATCCATCTCTACCTCTCTCTACCTCCCTCCTCTCTCTCTATCTCTCCACCTTCCTCCTTCACTCTCTACTTCTCTCTCTATTACATCTCTCTCTCTCTCCCTTTCACCCTCTCTCTCAATATCCCAAACCCTATACCAAATATCATAAATAATAATCCCTATACCCTAAACCCTACAACCTCAACCCTCACCCCTATACCCTATACCCTCAACCTTCTAATTTAATCCCTAAAAATTATCCCTGAACCATAAACTTAAACCCTAAACCATACATTCAATCTTGTACCCTAAACCCTCAATCCTAAACCCAATACCCTCAACCCTATACACTTAACCTTGTACCCTCAACACTAAACACTATCCCTCAACCCTTAACCCTATACCTTAAACCCTCAACCCTACACCCTCAACCCTCATCCCTATACCCTATATCCTCAACCTTATAACTTAAACCCTAAACATTATACCTCAATTCTATACCCTCAACCCTATACTTAAACCATAAACTCACACTCTCAACCCTTAACCCTATACCTTATACCCTCTACCCTATAACCTATACCCAATATCCTAAACCCTAATCCCTATAGCTTGTACACTTAACTTTGACCCTCAACCCTAAACATTATGCCTAAACTATAAACCCACAAGCTTGAACCATATACTTTAACCCTAAATTCTACATTCAACCTTGTGCCCTCAACCCTAAACCCTCAACCCTCAACCCTAAACCCAATACCCTCAACCATACACCTAATATTCTAAACAATAACCCTATACCCCATTTCTTGAATCCTAAACACTATCCCTCAATCCTCAACCCTATACCTTAAACCCTAAACCATACACCCTCAACCCTCATCCATATCTATCTCTTTCTCTTCCTTCTTCCCACACACCTTCCCTCTCTACTCTCTAACCTATCCCTATATAGATTTCTCTCTACCTCCCTCCTATCTCTCAGTCTCTCCACTTTCCTCTCTCTCTCTCTCTCGCCTTCCCTCTCTATAATTTTTTCTATATCACCTTTCTATCTCTATCTCACATCACCTCTCTCTCTCCCTCTCTATCTCTTCCGCTCTCTCTCCCTCTCTAGCTCTCACTCTCTCTCTTCGTTTCTCCCACCCACCTTCTCTCTCTACCTCTCTCTATCTAACTTATTCCTCTCTACCTCACTCTCTCTCTCCCTCCCTCCATCCTCTCTCTCAATTCCTCCACCTTTCTTCCCCCCTCTCTCCCTCTCTCTCATTCTCTATATCTCACTTCTCTCTCCCTCCTTTCCTCTTCCTTCCCTCCCTCATTCTCTCTTTGTATATATAACCTCTCTCTCTAATTATCCCTCCCTCCTCCCCCTCTCTATCTCTCCTTCCCTATATAATTCTCTCTATCTCTCTCCATATCTACCCCTCACTCCCTGCTTCCCTCTCTCTCCCCCCATCTTTCTCTACTAGAGAATTCTCTCCCCCCCTCTCTCTCTCTCTCCCCCTCCCTCTCCCTCCCTCCCTCCCTCTCCCTCTCCCTCCCTCCCTCCTTTAGGTGTCTCCCTCACACCCCCTCACCCTCTCTTAGCTCTCTCTCTCTCACTCACTCACTGAAGCACACTTTCCATTTTTTTTGTAATTTTTTATTAATTTTTTTCTTTGTTAATTTTTTATTGGCCATATTTGGTGTTTTAAAAAAATGTCATGTACATCACGCATAAGATGACCTAAACTTATGATTTTTATTTTTATTTTAAATTGAAAATAATTGTCTAAAGTATGCTTTTGTGCAATACGTTCGTCAATAAATTATGTTAATAAAAAGTTATTAAAATACTAAAAAAACCCAAATAATTTAAGTTTATGGACCTGTTTCATCAAAAATTAATTGAAAAATTAAAAAATAATCCAATTGTAAAAATAAAATATATTTGGAATCTACACTATCTCATCTATAATGGGTTTCAATTTCATCAAAAAAATTCAGCAAAAAAGGTCTTTAGACATGCCCAAAGTTGCTATTTTCTTATGCCATTGCTAGGACCTTCAACTTGCAGGTCAAACCAGGTCCAAGGCTTAGGTTTGGGTCCCCAAGCCTTTTCTCGAACTAATAAACAGAGCAAAAACCCGACTAAAAATCATTTAAAAAAAAAAAAGGATTTCGTTATAAAACAGGATCCCGTTTCATAAAAAATATAATTTTTTTATACTTGAATGAAATGGGATCCCGTTTCCATTCTATAAAGTTTCTTAAGAGTAAAAAAAAATGTTTTTCTATGAAACGGGCCATTAAAAAATAGGATCTAGTTAAAAATGGGTCGAACTAAGAAATGAGATCCGGTTTCTTAAGAACGTGATCCTGTTTTTTAACGACCCGTTTTTAGTGGGTCGTTTTAAAATGGGATCCCATTTTTGGCGTAGGACACCAAACCTAAATGGGAAGGCCGATTTCATATTTTTTTGTAAGGAAATATCTTTCGCATTTCGTGCACTCATCTTATTGATTTTACCCTCTCCCTCTCTCCCTCTCTCTCAGGTATATCCCTCCTACCCCCTCCCTGTCTCTCAAGTCTCTCCCTCCCACCCTAACTAGAGAACTCTCTCTCTCTCCCTCTCAGGTCTCTCCCTCGCACCCCCTCCCCCTCTCAAGTATTTCCCTCCCACCCTAACTAGAGAATACTCTCTCTCTCTCTCTCTCATGTCTCTCCCTCACACCCCCTCACCCTCTCTTAGCTCTCTGTCTCTCTCTCTCTCCCTCTCTCCTAAACCCTAATCCATATACCCTATAAACTTAATCTTAAACCTTCAACCCAATACCCTCGACCCTATACATAATATCCTAAACCCTAATCCCTATACCCTATAAACTTAACCTTATACCTTAAACCATAAACCCTATACACTTAAATTTCATCTCTCATCCTCCCTCCCTCCTCTCTCTCTATCTCACCTCTCTCTCTCTCTCTCTCCCTCCTTCCCTCTTTCCCTCTCTAATGCTTATACCTAATACACTTAACCTTATACCCTCAACCCTATACTTAAACACTCAACCCTACATTCAACCTTGTAACCTAAGGCCTCAACCCTATACCAAATATCCTAAACCCCAATCCCTATACCCTATACACAATATCCTAAACCCTAATGCCTATACCCTATATACTTAATCCTATACCCTCAACCTTGAACACTATCACTCAAACCTCAAACCTATACCTTAAACCCTAAATCCTACAACTTCAACCCTCAACCCTATACCCTATAACATTAACCTTATACCCTAAACCATGAACATTATCCCTTAACCATATACTTAAACCCTAAACCCTATGCTCTCAACCCTTCACTCTATACCTTATACCCTAAATGTCACACCCTAAAATCTATACCCAATATCTTAAACCCTAATCCCTATACCCTATACACTTTAACCTTATACCCTCAAACCTATACTTAAATCCTCAACCCTACATTCAACGTTGTAACCTAAACCCAATACCCTCAACCCTATACTGAATATCCTAAACCCTAATCCCTAATCCCTATACCCTATACCTTGAACCCTCAATAGTATCCCTCAACCCTCAACCCTATACGTTAAACCCTAAACCCTAAAACCTCATCCCTCATCCCTATAACCTATACCCTCAACCTTATACCCTAAATCTTAAACATTATCCCTCAACCCTATACTTAAACCCTAAGCCCTACATTCAACCAAGTGTACCCTACACCCTAATCCCTAAACCTATTACCCTCAAGCCTATAACTAATATCCTAAACCCTAATCCCTATACCTTATGCACTTAACCTTATACCCTTGAAACCCTGAACACTATCCCTGTATCCTCAATCTTATACCTTATACCCTAAACCCTACACACTCAACCCACATCCTTATACCCTATACCTAAAGCTTATTCCCTAAACCCTAAAAATTATCCCTCAACCCTTAACCCTATAATTAATCCCTAAACCCTACATTAAACCTTGTACACTAAACCTTGAACCCTAAACTCTGAACCCTAAACCCTATACCCTATACCCTAAACCCAAAACCCTTAACCCTATACCCAATATCCTAAACCCTAATCCCTATACCCTATACACTTAATCGTATACCCTTAACCTTGAACACTATACCTAATCCCTCAACCCTATACCTTAAAACCTAAACCCTACACCTTCAACCCTAATCCCTATACCCTATACCCTCAACCTTATAACCTAAACCTTGAACATCATCCCTCAACCCTATACTTAAACCCTAAACCCTAAACCCTAAACCCTCAATCCTAAACCCAATACCCTTAACCCTATACCCAATATTCTAAACCCTAATCCCTATACCATATACACTTAGCCCTATACACTCAACCTTGAACATTATCCCTCAACCCTCAACCCTATACCTTAAACCCTAAACCCTACACCCTCAACCATATACCCAATATCCTAAACCCTAATCCATATACCCTATACACTTAACGTTATACCCTCAACCCTAAACACTATCCCTCAACCCTCAACTCTATACCTTAAACCGTAAACCCTTGAATCCCTCATCCCTATGCCCTATACCCTCAACTTTATACCTAATATCTTAAGCCCAATCTCTATACCCTATACACTTAACCCTATAACCTCAACCCTCTACCTTAAACACTAAACCTTACATCCTCAACCCTCACGGGGGAAGAGAGAAAGAGGGGGAGGGAGGTATTGGGGAGAGAGAGAGAGGTTGGGAGGAAAAGGGGAAATAAAGATAAGTAGAGAGGGAAGGAGAGGTAGAGAGACATGAGAGATAAAGAGTAGATAAGGAAGGAAAAATGGGGGGAGAGGTATGGAGGGAGAGAGAGGGAGGTGAGAGAGAGGTGAGATAGAGAGCAATAGAGAGAGTGTGGTAGGGAGTGATGGAGAGATATGTGAGTAGAGAGGGATAGGTGAGATAGAGAGAAGTAGAGAGAGATAGAGATATAGGGAAGGAGGGAGGGCGAGTGAGAGAGGGGAGGAAGGGAGAGGTAAAGAGGGATAGGTGAGATAAAGATAAGTAGAGAGAGAATGGTGATATATAGAGGAGAGAGTTACAAAGAGGGAAAGAGAGAATGGTGAGATAGAGATGAGAGAGTGAGAGAGAAAGAGGGTGAGGGAGGAGGGAGAGATCTCGAGTGAGAGAGAGAGTTAAAGGGAGGGAGGGAGGGAGAGAAGAGATAGAGAGTAATAGGGGAAAAGGTAGGGAGGGAGACATCTATAGAGAGAGAGAGATGGAGGGAGAGGTAGATAGAGAGATGGCAAGCAGAGATACAAATAATTAGAGAGGGAAGGAGAGGTAGAGAGAGAAAAGTAGAGAGTGAATGAGGGAGGGAGTTAGAGAAGATAGGTAGAGAGGTGTAGAGAGAGTGGTAGGGAGTGATGGATGGAGAGGTAGGTAAAGAGGGATTAGGGAGATAGAGAGTAGAGAGGGAAGGAGAGGGAGAGGTATGGACGAAGAGAGTGGGAGGTGAGATAAAGAGTAATAGAGAGAGAGTGGTAGGCTGTGATGGATAGAGAGGTAGGTAAAGAGGGAGAGGGGAGATATAGATAAGTAGAGAGGGAGGGAGAGAGGGAGGGAGATGTAGTGAGGGAGAGAGAGGTGAGATGGAGAGAAATAGAGAGTGGTGGAAGGAGAGGTAGGTAGAGATAGGGAGAGATGAGATAAAGATAAGTAGAGAGGTAAGGAGAAGTAGAGAGAGAGGAGAGATAAAGAGAAGTAGAGAGGGAATGAGGGAGGGAGAGGTAGGGAGGGAGAGAAAGGTGAGATAGAGAGATGCAAAGAGAGTGGTAGGGTGTGATGGATGCAGGGGTAAGTAGAGAGAGGGATTGGGAGATAGAGAGTAGATATGGATGAAGAGAGGGAGAAATAACTATGGAGGGAGAGAGAGAGAGGTGAGAGAGAGGTGAGGTAGAGAGAGATAGAGAGTGGTAGGGAGTTATGGAGCAAGAGGTGGGTAGAGATAGAGAGATAAGTAGAGAGGGAAGGAGGGAGGGATCATGAGAGAAGTGAGATAGAGAGAATTAGAGGGCAAAGGTAAGAGAGAGAGTTCTTGAGATCAAGGGAGAGATATTTAGATAAAGGGATGGAGATAGTGAGAGAGAGGTCTAGAGTGTAAGGGATCAAAATTGAGTGAGATAGAGAGAAATAATACAACTTGCTAATTACTAAAATTTGAAATGCTGATTGCTGAAATTTGACCTCTTAAGTAATTACTAAAATTTGAAATGTTGATTACTAAAATTTGACTAAGTCTAAAATTTGCAAGATCTTCCAAAAACTAGAATTTGCATTATAACTCCTAGAGATCCAAAACCACTCTCAAACATCCTGAAACTTTATACGTGAAATACAACTTAAAGTATAAGAAAGTAAACGTCCATATGTAAATTTCAATGTTTATTTGATGTATATAGTTTGAACCCTCAAAGGTAACATGAAGAAAGAAAAAGAAGAGGAAAAATAAATTCAATTTAGACCAAAACACGAGCGCATTACAACACACATGTGTTTTATCAATGCATTCACAAAACGAAAGCGTGTTATAACACAATCGCATTTTTTCAATGCATTCACAAAAAGCGAGCGCATTATAACACAGTTGCATTTTGTCAATGCATTCACAAAAAGTGAGCACATTATAACGCGCTTGCATTTTGTCAAGGCATTCAAATAATGCAATCATGTTATAACACGCTCATGTTTTGTCTTGATTTGGGAATCCCTAAGCCTTTGTCTTGGATTTGCTTTGGATTTCCAACCGAAAGGCTTGGAGGGCCTTCCCAACATCCAAGGATGTGTTTTTGCATATTCTACAAAATTTCACATAATCTCATTTGTGGTCATCATTAGGTTTGCATGTGTTTAAAGGTCAGAGAAATTGAACACCTAGGTAATGTTAGGTTATCTCTTAGCTATCTAACAATGTATTTTTTTTCACATTTTGAAAATTTTAAGCCTTTCATCTATAATTTCTTTTGTTTGTGTGTCTACTTTTTGGCGAAAACCAGTGTTTGGTGTTTTTTCCATTATAAATTAATCGTTCATCAAAATTTCAAATAAATTACATTTTTAGAAACTAGACTCCATTCTACACATTAAAAAAAAAAAATTCAGTTACTTTCAAAAATTTATAGGGGTAGCGTGACCAAAATTCTATTTTTTAGGAAGTGTCTACTTTGAAAATTAGTGAAAAATCAAATATTCATTAAAAAATTATTAGAAAAATCAAGCATAAACTATATACTGCTAGCTAATTTCTGACTGAATCTATTTTAAAAATACTAAAAAAAGGTTCACCATGCTAGGTACCCAAAAAAAGTTGCTATGTTATGTTTTTTAGACAAAACAAACACCAATTTATGTGGTCCCCTCTTTTGAACCCCTTAATCTCAACCATTTTCAAAATAAATTAGTAGTTTAGAAAGTAGACTTGGAGCACTACTATCCTTATTTTTGTTGCATCTCAAAATTTTGAGTGGTAACTATCCTCAATTTCACATCCAAGGTCAGTATTTCTTGATTTCAGAAAAAAATGTGGCCATTGAAGTCCCCTTTTTGGCCCCTCATCATTTTGCACTTACCCAATAAACAATAAGGCAATTTTTTTTGTTCTAGCATCGTACCCTTCAAACACAAGGTGTTCCAAAAGGTGGAAATATCCCCTGAAGCAATCTCGATAGGGCTAACATAGTAATCTACAGAAGGCCAGATATTAGAAGAAATTTGAGAGAAAGTGAGTTCAAACATTTTAACTTCCTGGATGAGCATAATATCAATTTTATGTTCCAAAATGTATCTTTTATCATATGTTATTTGTGTGGGATGTGCAGCTCTCTAATGTTCCAAGAAACAATTTTCATATGTAAAAGGGAGGAGAAAACCTTAGTGGTACAATTAATCTAGGCTTGATGAAGATTCTCAAATCCAAAGGAGGTTTTAAAACTCATTTCTTTAGGGTTTTGGACACTAATATATCCAAGGTCCATTATTTTCCCAAAACTACATCTCTTGTTGCTTCTATGGATCTTGTTTCTCTTTCTGAAGGTATACCTTGTTTAAGATATCCTCCCACATCAATTTTTTTATTTCTCTTTTTCTTTCCATGAATTGGTGCCCATTCCTCATCTTGGAAAGAAGTGAGGGTTGATCCAGAGGTCAAATAAGTAGCCTTGAGGCTAATACGAGGAAAAGATCCCGCCATCCTGGTATAAAAGGACTTTTCTTCAAACAATAGAGGATACTTACTCCCTTCCCAACCTTGTGATTGATTTTCCTCTACATTCTCTTTTGGGAGAGAGTTGTTCAAAGAGAGTTCCTTTAAATTCTACTTCTCATAGCCCTCTATCATTTTCCCTTCCTTTATTTATAAGTCAACCAATGTGGATCTAACACTTTCTTTATTAGGCATGCCAACACGGAGCTCAACTAAAGATACTTTTGTATCTTTTTAATTCAAGGTCTCCATGTGAGCCCTAGAGGGAGAGGGGGCTTTTGGTTCCACCAATAAATTATGGGGTAAGCCATTTGTAGGAAGGGGGATGGATCACTTGGTCCCCCAAAACACCCATCGAGCTACAGGGGACCAGAGGGGAGGTAGTAAAGACTAGAGGGTCCTTAGCATTGTTATCCATAACATGAACCTCATTTAGAGCCATGGATGATATTTTAGTGGCTTTTTTTTTTAGAATAAATTATTATTTTTAGTTATTACTCGGGTGGTTGAAATTGTTATAGATCTAATAAAATATTCCAACATTCTCAAACATAATAGATTGTGTCCAACACCCAAGCTTAGGTTTTAAAGTGATCTTGGAGGGAAGAACTATGTTGGTAGAAACATTGACACATTGTCAAAAAAACCAATCTAAAATTTTGGATGGTAGCTTTTTCAACTATCAACAACTGGCCAAAGGAGTTGGAAATGCTTTGGAACATATTATAGTTCTAGAGTTCTAGAGGTAAAATAGGAAAATAGATCTAGGTAGGAGCAAAAATTTTGAGATCCGTGGTAGAGTTAAAACCTAGTTTTCATTTACACAAGGAAATGAAGTTCTTGAAATTTTTGTCTAGAGCCTAGGGGCCCCTAGTTAGAATCTTCGCCAGATCTTCCTGATTGAAAAAATTTAAATAAAAATAGGTCATTGACCATAGCACTTATGATGACATTTCCTTTAAGTTTCTAGGCCAATAAGACCCATTTCCTAACTTGTTCAACATTGGGTCTAAAATCAAGGAACTTACCAATAAGGAAATTGTCCATGTTCGCCAGCATCGCTTTAAGAAGATCATCATGCATATCTATCACAAGAACCTCATTTGAAACAAAGTAATGGGGGACATAGTGCATATTGGGAAGAGGGGAATGTTGCTTGATAACTTTTTCCACTAAAGATAAAGGTCTCTGTCTCAAAAAGAGAAGCACAGATGCCCATATCCACACCTATGACAAAAATCAGGGAGACCAGGGGGTCCCTCAAAGACCCCTACTAAAGGGATCATGTGTTAGATCTCACCAACAAAACTGAAAGGAAACAAAATAGCAAAACACGTGAAACTGGTCACGTGGAAGTAGGAGGACACCACTTCCTTCGAAGCAACAAAACATGAACCAGACCATAGATTCAAAAACCTCCACATATATTATATTGTTACATGATGTTATATCCTAGAGATTATGTATGATCTTAACTATTGATTTATATGATCATATATATTCATATTGAATTCATCATTTATAGATTGAATTTTCATATGATGTTATGTATGTATATTTTATGTCATTAAGTATATGAAATTTAATATAGGATATATTTGTATCAATGGGTTATTTTTAGTTAGGTTAGCGGATTAAAGAACAAAACAAAAACCCAAAGAAACTATGGAATACAAAGAAAGAAAATGAAATAAACAAGAATGATTATACCTGTTACTCATTGAATCTTCCATGATTCACCTCCATAGCACCTTCTAGCTTGCAGCATATGATTGTTGCCCTCAGATTTGTGTGTGTGAGCAAATGATTGTGACCAAGCCCTATGCAAGTTTTGAAGGATTTGAATGACAAAATAAAGACTATGACAAATGACTATGCCTATGACAAGTAATCAAATTGAATTAAACAAGCTAAATGCAAAGTAAATTCTAAGCTTAAAATGTCTATATCAATGAAGTGGTGCAAAAAATATGAGAAAATTGGCATTTTATAGAAAATGCAATTTTGGACGAACAAACGAGATTGAAAGCTGGCAAAGCCTAAAATCAGTGGACAAGATTTCATGTGACAATCCATAATTAGGGTTAGGGAAAAATTATTAAATGAGTGGTTAAGATATCATTTGAGAAAATGGAATTGGTGGTCGAGAATAAATGTGATAATTAGTCAAAAAGATAAATATTTCCGAAAATCAAGAAGATAAAGACTGCTTGATTTGTAAGATTCAAAAAATCAAGAGGATAAAGGTTGAACTGAAAAGCATATTTGGAAAATCAAGAATTTGCTCAATTACTTAATTTTTGGAAGAAGATTACCATTTTGAATTAAATAAATTCAAAATATGGATTTTGTGTGACAATAAATAATCGATTTTTAGATTATTTACCAAAAGAAGTGATAGTTAATAAAATGAAATCATTTTAAATAATTAATTTATTTAAAATGAGAAAAATGTTAAATTAGGTAATTAAATAATTAAAGATAATTATTTAATTTAGAGGATTATGACTGATAATTAAATAAATTAATAAATTCATTTAATTATGAGAATTAGTGACATATTAAATAAATAAATAAAATTCATTTATTTAATAATCAAGAAGACATAAATGAATAAATGTAATTAAATAAATTATGAAATTTATTTAATTGTAAGAGGACAATAGACCCTTAGTGATGTATTGAATAAATAAATATAAATTATTTATTTAATAATCATGAAGAATAAAAGAGATATGAATTAATTAAATAATAATCAATTATTTAATTAACAGTGGAAAGTGGACCAAGGACATAATTAAATGTCATAATTATGCTAGGATGAAAGTGGTAAAACAGAGCTTGTAGGCCTAGGTCATTTTTAAGTGTCTACATTTTGCTCCTCTTTGTCATAATGTAGCATGTCACATTGTGACAAAGAAAATAAGTCAAAAATATGCCCCAGTGCAAAATAAGATGAGGAAGAATGACAAGGAGGGTAGCGGTCTGCCCCCTCGAGAGGACAGATGGGTTCCAAGAACACAGGTGTGCTCTTGAAATGGATGAGAAGACTAGAATATGAAGAGACAAAGAAATGTTAGTGCAAAAGATATGGATGATGATATGGATGCAATGCCTATATGAGATGAGCGAGAGAAGATGACAAGACAGAAGGAGATGCTTGTTAGTTCCTAGACCAAATCCTTCAACATATTACCATAGGACTTTAATATGTATTTCTCTTAATCATCATTGGGAAGATTATTGTAATGGCCAAAAAACACCATGATACGACATAGATTAAGGTGTGCAAGTTCGTACCATCACGTACGACAAGAAGTCACAGACAACGATGATCATGACTCATACTAAGAACGTGATTGCCCCAGTCTTTTTGTCATAACCAACCACAAGCATAGAAAGACAAATACAAACAATAAAGACAAGTCATGAAACATCATTGCTCCTCTAAATCCTATTGCCAGGACATCCTTGAGGAACTAGCAACATGACTACCTGAAAAAGAAAAAACAAGCCAATCATCATGATGCATCGCTGCTTCTCTAAATCTTATTGTCAAGACATCATCAAGAAACTAGTAGCATGATGAAAAATCAAGCCAACCATCATGATATGTCATTGCTTCTCTAAATCATGTTGTTAGGACATTGCGGAGAAACTAGTAACATGATAGTCCCAAAAAAGACAAAGTAAGACGATCATCATGATACGTCACTGCTTCTCTAAATCTTTTTCTTAGGACATCGTCGAAAAACTAGTAGCATGATGAAAAATCCAAAGACAAGATAAGACAATCATGATACGTCGCTGCTTTTCTAAATCCCATTGTCAGGACCTCGTTGAAAAACTAGTAACATGATGAAAAATCCAAAGACAAGTGCCAAGTGTTTACCAAGTGTGTCTAAATGCCGAGTGTTTTGATGTCAAGATGTCATGTTTGACGATGTTGAGATGCCAAGGTGTCATGTTTTGATGATGCCAAGATGAAGAAATGTCAAAGATTTTCAAATTCAGGAAGGACACGTCCTGAATGATGTCGATGTCGAGAGGATTGACCTTAAATTTCAAAAGGATCCCTCAAAATGCCAGATGACAGTGACAATGCCTAGGAAGGATGCATCCTAAGGCATAAATGACAGAGTTATTCTTCAGAAGGACACATCTAAAGGATACTGATGTCAATAGGAGAGATCCTTGAATGTCAGGAGGATCTCTCAAAAATGTCGGATGATAATGACGAGGAAGGACACATCCTAAGGAATAAATGAGAGAGATTATTCTTCAGAAGGACACATCTAAATAATACTGATGTCGAGAGGATTGATCCTTAAATGTCAAGAGGATCCCTAAAAAAATTTCGGATGACAGTGGCAATGCCTAGGAAGGATGCATCCTAAGGCATAAATGACAAAGGATATTCTCCATAAGGACACATCTGAAGGATAACCAAGAGTTGACAGTTTGACCGGTTATGATAATGTAACTTGTTTTGACCAAATTTGACTAAAGTTTGGCTGAGTTTGACCAAAGTTTCGCTGAGTCTGACTTGTGTTGACCAAATGCTGATATTGACATGGTGTGATTGTCATGCTTGAATAAATGATTGCCATACTTTGTTTTAGGAGTTTTCCCGTCTGGAAAATAATTTGTCTTGACTTGAAGACTTTTGACGTGTGTGCCAGTGTAGTGCCACGAACCCTAATGGACTGACCTAGTGCGGCCTCAGGGGGTCATCGATAGATGGCCTTGCCTACGTCATGCACTCAGAGACCTCGTAGTTCAACACGACCGATGACTTTGTCTTGATGACCAAAGATTGAATCATGATTTTATTTTGACAAACCTAAAAGGACTAACCTAATGTCTCGGGGACTCGAAAATGAGTCTTTCCTATGTAGCAAATGCGTAGAGACAACGTAGTTCAGACAAATGACAAAGACTGATTGATTGACACAATGGAATTTCAACGAGAAATGATTTCGTTTTGAATTCTTGAGATAACTTGATGTTTGTTGGGGTTTCTTCAGGGTGCTTTTTGATTTTTAGGTTTTTTTAGGACATTTTACAATGTTTTTGGTCTTTCTTCAAGACATTTTGTCATGTTTTTGTCTTTTTTTTGGACTTTTTGCAATGTTTTTATCTTTTTTTAGGACTTTTTGCAATATTTTGTCTTTTTTCAATACTTTTTGTGATGTTTTTGTCTTTTTTTAGGACTTTTTGTGATGTTTTTATCTTTTTTCAGGACTTTTTGCAATGTTTTTTTCTTTTTTCAGGACTTTTTGCGATTGCCCAAACCATGTACGATACCCACTACAGTCACATGATCAAAATTCCCCCCTAGTCAGGTCCAAGACTTAGCCAATTTTTAAGGGATGTGAAAGAGATATTCATGGGATACCGAATGGATAGTATACAAGACTTGATGTCAACCATTTTTCAACCATGAGAGGAAGGGTATGATGTCATGGTAGATGTCATGGCGGCGACGAAAAATGTATTTCATCCTAGGCCAAGACAGATAAAGTAATAGTAGATGGCAGAGCAATGATTGATTACACATGGCGCCTATTTGCCAGGTTTTCAATATGGTACTTATCCAAAGCGCATGTTTGCTAGGTTTTCACCGTTGGACAAATTATTTCTCTTTACTATTTTTTTCATTTTTCAATCTTTTTTGATGCTGCCAAGATGCCTGTTTACTAGGTTTTCATCAACAATTTTTTAGCATTTTTCAATTATATATATATATATTTGGTGTCACCAAGATGCCTGTTTTCTAGGTTTTCATCAGGGTGACAAATTTTTTATTTTTCAATTTTTTTGTATTTTTTAAGGTTTTCGACTCAACTTTTCGATGCTATGCATAGAACTTGTGTAGATGTAGACTATTGATGGGCTCTGTCAATTGTTCACCATTTGGGGGAGCCAGCTAATACACTCAAAAATTGAAAGAGGATATGATGATGTAAGGACCTAACCGGTTTGGTTCAAACGTTCCTGACTTTTCTCTATCTGCCTGGTTCGTAGGGTTTGGCATGAGGACTAAGTCACCAATGTCAAACTTCCTGACCATGAATCTCTTATTGTAACTGCAACAGAGACAGTTTTGATACACTTGCAGATGGTTTAGGGAAATTTTCCTTCTTTCCTCTAACATCTCCAACTCGTGTAGGCGCGAGTGTCTATACTCCTCATCATCAGTCAAACCCTTCAGGGAGACTCGTAAGGAAGGAATTTCAACCTTGATGGGAAAGATAGCCTCAACTCCAAAGACTAGGGCGAATGGGGTGGCTCCCGTAGGCTTACGAATGTTGGTGCGGTAAGCCCATAGAGCAAGATTGAGTTGAATATGCCAGTCATGGCTAGTCTTTTTCAGGATTTTAATAATGGTTTTATTTGATGCCTCAGCTTGACCATTTCCTTGTGAGTAATACAAAGAGGAAAAATGATGTTGGATATGAAATCGCTCACATAACTCATGAACGTCTTGGTTTTTAAACAGATGTCCATTGTCAATGATGATGGATTGCGAAAGGCGATACCAGAAAATGATGTAGTTAAGAATGAATTTGGATATTTGTTTGCCATTATGTACGTCAGGGGGATGGCTTTGATCCACTTTGTAAAATACTAAGTGGCGGTTATGATGAATTTGTGGCCATTAGATGAGGTAGGATGGATCTTTCCCACAAGGTCAAGTCCCCATTGTGTAGAGGGCCAAGGAGAAGTGATCGGTCGAAGCTCTTGTGCTGGAGCATGAATCAAATCGTTGTGAATTTGGCATTGGTGACAAGTCCTGACATATTCTAGTGCATCTTTCTCAATGGTCGACCAATAGTACCCAAGTCTCGTTATCTTCTTGGCTAGAGTAGGACCACTTGAATGAGACCCGCATATACCCTCATGTACTTCACATAAGGTTGTGTGTG
Source organism: Sequoia sempervirens (assembly GCA_007258455.2). Taxonomy (NCBI): domain Eukaryota; kingdom Viridiplantae; phylum Streptophyta; class Pinopsida; order Cupressales; family Cupressaceae; genus Sequoia; species Sequoia sempervirens. Next base: position 530,791,306 of record VDFB02193867.1, read on the forward strand.
CTTTTTTGGTGTCGAGACATCTAAGGAGGGTGTTATCAAAGCTACGACGGTAAAGCGTGCATTGACGATGGCATATCTTGCGGCTTTTCAGATAAAGGACTTCCTCTAGGTATTGGATAGATTAGGGGGAAGAGTTTGGGACTTAAGGTGGTCATGAATGTCTTGGTACTAGGGAGAATCAGGACTAACAAGCTCACAGACCATCTATGATTCGGGAAAGTCATAGGCAGGGACCAATAATTGTTCTACCAAGAACTCTAGCTGAGGCATGTTGCTTGGAATGTTGAGGAGAGAGCCGATCGTAGCCATTGCATCCGCCGCCTTATTCTGTGCTCTCAAAACTTGCTCAAAAGTCACCATGTGAAAATATGTCTAAAATTTGTCAATCATTCATTTGTAGGGCATTAGTTTCTCATCTTTTTTGTCATAGTTATCATTAACTTGATTGATGACCAGCTAAGAATCCCTATAGACATGGGGTGTTGCCACAATAGTGGTTTACACTTTCTAGGAGATCCTATTTTTTGCTGAAATCACATATTTTTAGAAAATATAATGATTTAAGCCTTGAAAATTTTTATTTAAAGGATTCCAATTGAATATGTTTTAATCAAACCGCCTTAGACCAAGCCCCCTTGGATAAAACCCCGCTAGTTTTAAACCATACCTATAACAGAGTCTCCTTTATGCCTATCAAAATGTTGATAAAAAACCACTTTTGATTTACCTTTTGGGGGATCAAATGAATTCATTTAAAATTTATTTTTTGTAAGTATATAGTCCTTATTATAAGCTTATAAAAAATTATAATTTTAATTAAATTTAATTTGATTATTATATTTATTTTTTATTTCTTGTGAATGTAGGTTTTTCACCGAAAATCAAGCTCTTTGTTCTACACATGTGGAAAAATAGAATATTATAATTTTTTTTTGAAAAATATGAAAGTACACCATATATTGGAGTCCTTGATCCAACAAAAATAAATAAATTGAATTTCAATACATACAAAAAATGTTGTGCGTTATATAGTTGCGCTATGTGTAAATTGTAATTGGTTTGACTTTGAAACTTGATTAAAGAAAAAATATTCAATAAAAAACTATCTAACCAAGTGGAAGCACTAGATATCAGAGTCACAAATCTAAATTTGAAAATTATTTTAGCATCTAGTTTGGCCAAAAATTGTAAACCACTATTGTGGGATCACCACATGAAGTGTTCTAATTTTCCATTTTATTGCCATTCTAAGCCCTATAACAAGTGCCTCATATTTTTCCACATTATTTGTGCATGGGAACGCTATGCAAGAAGACTTAGGAATGGAAACTCCTTGAGGAGTGATGAATTGTATTCCTACCCCTGAGCCATGATTAGTATGTGATCCATCAAAGTATAACCTCCAAGGTGCCTTAGGTTCTGTGTGAAATATTGACTCATCTAGGAAATCTGTCACTAAAGGATGATCACTTTGCATAGGCACATCTGGCAGTTGCTCTGCAGTCACTTGTCCTTTGATCGCTTTTCTTTCTACATATTGGATGTCGTATTTGCTTAGAATCATGACCCATTTGGCCAGACATCCTGTTAATGTTGCCCAACTTAATAGATATTTGAGGGGGTCAATATTTGCTACCAATTGTCTCTGATGGCTCAACATATAATGTCTTAGCTTCTGAGCTGCAAAGACAATTGCTAGACAAACCCATTCAATTGATGTGTAATTTAGCTCATACCCAACCAGTGTCAGACTGATATAATATATGGCCCTTTCTTTCTCGTCATGGTCATTTTGTGCTAGTAATGCCCCCAGTACTGATGTAGTGGCAAAGATGTATAAGATCAAAGGTTTGCCTTGAATGGGAGGCATAAGGACGGGCACTGACAATAGGTAGTCTTTTATTTGTTGAAAGGCCTCTTGGTATTTATCTTTCCACACAAAGGGGATGCCTTTGCACATAAGATATTGGAATGGTTGACACTTGTCAACCAATTGTGCTATGAAGCATCGGATAGATTGCACCCTTCCTTGTAAGGTTTTGAGTTCACTGATTCCTCTAGAAGGAGGCATGTCCATGATGGATTTGACTTTGGCTGGATCGACCTTAATGCCTCTTCGAGAAACTATGTATCCCAAAATTTTTCCAGATGTTACACCAAAGACACATTTCTTAAGATTCATTCGTACTTTGTATTCTTTGTCTCTTGAAAATTGTGTCTAACACCTTTAGATGATCTTTTCTTGTTATTGATTTAGCCAAAAGGTCATCCACATAATCTTCCATTATCTTATGCATCATGTCATGAAAGATTGTGGTCATAGCCCTTTGATACGTGGTGCCTACATTTTTAAGACCAAACGACATGACATTCTAATAGTATGTACCCTAAGGGAAAGTGAATGTTGTTTTATGTTGATCTTCAGGGGCAATACGAATCTAATTATAGCCTGAGAAACCATCCATGAGGGACAACATCTCATATCCTACCATGAGGTCGACTATGATGTCAATATTCGACAAAGGAAAGTCATCTTTTGGGCATGCCTTGTTTAAGTCTCTAAAATTTGTGCAGATGCAGATCATTCCATTTGGATTTGTTATGGGAACAAGGTTAGATATCCATTCAGTATAATCAATAGACTGTATGAACCCAACGTCTAGAAGTTTCTTCAACTCAGCCTTGACCAGTAGAGTGACCTAAGGATGCATTTTGCATAACTTCTATTTAACTGGTTTGGCATTTGGAAATAATGGAAGATGGTGCAGAATGAGTTTTGGGTCTAGTCCTGGCATGTCGGCATAGGACCATGCGAAGTTGATTTTACATTTTGCAAAGAATTTTTGAAATTTCAGTTTCTCTTCTTCAATCAGGGATGCTGCAAAGAGGACCATTTTGGGATCTTCTATTGTTGATATGTTGTCTTCCATGGTGTCCTCTATGAGCATAGTTGATTTCTTGTGCGTTACGGGGAGAAAGTCCAATCCTCCATCTTTGGGCTCCTCGGAGAGGTTTTCACCTATAGATATGTCCTTTGTTTTTACTTTTTTGTTGTCAGAAGATGCCTTTTGGTTTTCACCTAAATACATTTCATTTTTTCTTTATTCTTATTTCTAATTTTGCGACTGGAGGATGGAGTAGTCTCACCAAAATAAGCTACACAATCTAGGTCAATAGTGAATCTTGCCTTATGATCACCACTGGGTATGCCCTCACGTAATCACATAAACTCTGCAATGGCCTCATCATTTTGAAAGGTGTCTAGGATTGGTGGGCCTTGTTGGTCCCAATCAATTAGTTGAGGATAAACTAGGGAAATGCCATCGCCAATGTTGGTGAATTGAGGGGAGGATGCAGAAAGCATGCAGACGGATTCATAGATATTGTAGATGAAATTATCATCATCCAATTCCACATCAGACTCTATCCAATATTCCCCTTCACTTGTCTCATATTCGTTGTCAAAGTAAGGGATAAATGACTCAGAGTTGTGGTTGTCAGTGTCATCTAGCAATTTAGATGTATTCAACTAATGGTTATTAGATTCAGATGGTAGGGCTTGTATGTCATGGGGAAGGGAAATGGGACTGTGACTATTTGGTGCTTGCTCGATTTTAAATGTTTTCCAAAAATTTTGTTCAGAGGTAAGCTCTCTAGCTTCAAGGAACAAATCATCAAGGCAACAGTCACTTAAGGATCGTTGGGAACCAAATTCCCACTCTTGGGAGTTGGTTTCGGTAAAGGATTCCTTGATGGTCTCGACACTTTCTGAAGCATGCACTCACTCACTCAAAATTCCATTGGTACATCGGTCGTCATTGTCAGGTAATCCATACCCTAACCCAAGATACTTTGGTATTTTGAAAGGTTTTGTGGGCTCTCTTCGTCCAATTTTATTTTTGCCTAGGCTACTAGTTCCATCATAGCCCTTAGCCTTCATTATGTCATATCCCTTGCCATATTTCTTAACTGGTAATGGGGGTAGGTTTTCCATTTCTTTATAGAGCCATCCTATAATATCGGCAAGGTCCTCATTACTCATGTCTCCCCATTTGATGAAAACCATTTTTGGTGGAACTTTGAAAATTTCTTTGGGTTCCATTCTAAAACATGGCCGACCATAGACCTTTGGAGAATTCGGTATTGTATTGTTGTGATGCTATATGATGTATGTAGTCTGAATTCTCCACAATCGAGGTCTTGGATCTTGACATTGGACTCATCCTTAGGGTTTGAGGAAGATGGTGATGTGGTGGATGATGTGGATGGAGTGGACATGGAAGATGATGCAAGTGTGGATGGGTCAATGTATTTAGAAAAAGAGGAGCCAGGAGCTTCTCAGTTGATGGGCACTCAGTTTTTAGAAATACCCCTTAGGTTGGTGCAATATTGAAAAGGGTCGGGGTCTCCATATATGGTGATTTTTGTGCCGTCAAATGGGAATTTTAAGCATTGGTGATATGTAGAGGGAATGGATTTTAGGGCATGAATCCATGGGCATCCAAGCAAGATGTTGTAAGGTAATTCTAGATCTAGGACTTGACAAGTTGTATCCACAATGACTATTCCCACTCTAATAGGAAGAGAAATAATGCCTCGTGATGAACGTTCTTTGTCATTATATGCTTTTATAACTATACTCTTTGTAGGGTCTACGCATGCATCAGAAAATCCCAGAGCCTTAACCAGTTTTAAGGAGCATATGTTCAATCCTGCTCCGCCATCTACTAAAGCTCTTCTGACCTTGTGCTTATGGATGAAAGTTTCAATGTATAATGCATTGTTATGGTTGGTCTTGGGTGACGAATAATCCTAATTATAAAAGGTGACGTGATGAGGTGTAGTGAGGTATCCCACCATGGTCTCAAATTGGTTGACATCAATATCCTTAGGGACAGATGACTCTTGCAGGGTTTTATCCAAGATATCCTTATGCATGGGAGAAATATGAAGCAACTCGAGTATGGAAATCTGCACAGGGGTTTTGCATAACTGATCGATAAGGTTAAACTAACTCTTAGGTTTCCACTGCTTTGTAGATGAGTCGGGTTGTGATTGCTTAGGAGATGGACTAGGTATGGTGATTTTAGGTTTCCTAGCAAGAGGCGGACCAGCTATGGTGATCTTTCCATTGTGAGTAGTAGCATTGCATTGAGATGCTCTTTTGACTGTGATGGTATTGACACATTCGTTATTAGTTCAGACATTGTTTATAGTAGGTCCACTAGAATAGTCATACTTGGCATGGGCGTAATTGGATTGATTATTGTTTGTCTTAGGACCTGACATGGAAGCGTTATTAGAACCATGGTCTTGTAGTGGGTTCTTATGAATGGTATGATCCGAATTAGAGGAAAATTGTGGTCCACCAACCTCAATGATACGATTCTCGATAAGGTCTTGTACCAGATTTTTCAGTTGTCGACAAGAAGAAGTTTTATGTCCTTTGCCTAATGATAATCACAAAATGCATTATCGTTCCACCATACTAGTTTGAATTGTCCTAGATCATATGGTTTGGTTCTTGAAATGTGATGACACCATTCTGAAGGAATTTCTTGAGGACTTCCTCAAGGGGCTCACCCAAGGGAGTGTATGTGTGACCCCTGGGGAATTATCTTATCTGATGATATTGTCCTTGATTGTGACTATTTTGACCTTTTTGGTTGTTTGAGGTAGCATTGGTGGGGGGTGTCAATATCGTTGTTGGTTTGTTTTTCATTTAAACCCCTTTTAGAGCCAGTACATGACCCATGGTGTTTACATCCTTGGTGTCAACAACACTGTCATTGGTACCATGTTTATTTTTGACCCAATACTTGTTTTTGTCCGTGGGAGGGTTTACGTTTGTGTTTTTAGGACCATACTTTAGTTCTCCTTTTGCAATAAGAGCTTTCTCAACCTAGATGCCCTTTTCGACTAGGCCTGTAAAAGTTGTGCAACAATGAACTTGTAATCTATATTTTAGGGGGCCTAGAAGTGTTTGAACGAACATGTCAACCTTTTATTTTTCAGGTATGTTTATGTGACAACGACTAGCTAGACTTCTCCATCTTTGGAAGAATGGGATAAAAGTTTCGCCCGCATCCTCTTGCGTGAGAGTACATAGGCTACTAATAGAGGTGTCCATGTCAATGTTATATGAGTAATTTTTTATGAACTTGTGTTTAAGTTCATCCCATGTTTTGATATCCTTTTGAGTGGAGAACCATTCAAGGGCAGGACCTGCAAGACTTTTAGAAAGAGTCTCATCAAGTACGTTTGTTCATAGGCGACATCCATACAGTTGGTCGCGAATTCTCGAACATGTTCGATAGGGTTTGTCTTTCCTCTGTATTTGGTAAAATTTGGTGACACATATCCCAGAGGAAATGGCAGCATGTATAAGTTCATGTCAAAGTGGTACACAAATAGATCATATGACACTTCTGATTTCTTGGTGGATATTCAAATGTTTTCTATGGTCTTCTCTAGACCCATCAAATTTGCTTGCAAGACATTGATTATAGGGTCATTTTTAGCACCATACATTGGATTGATTGGTACACCATGGGTCCCCATTTGTTGTGAGTGGATGTTGGTGTATTGTTCAGGGATGTGTTGTTGTGATATGTATGATGTGTTTTGGTTTGTGTGTTGGTACTAAAAGTTTGGATTGGGGGCGTGTTGATGGGTATGAATATGGGATGAATATGTTGGAATGTGTCCCCCAGCCATTTGGGTCTATATTTGGGGAATATAGTGACCAAGAATATTTTGGTGTTCGATAGATCCCATAGGTTGTGTATTTTGATTGCCTTGTAGGGGTTGTTGGAACTATCCCAGAGGAGTATTCATGTTTTTTCCTTGGGAGGCGTTGGTATTAAACTATGTTGACATGTTAACATTAGGTTGTGGTCCTTGAATAAGGAGACGTCGTTTACCTCCACCCAAAGGATTAACTAAGGTACCAATGAGAGGATTTGATGGGGATGCACCCATGGACCTAGATGTAGTTGTAAATGGGGGATTTAAATGGCTTGATGATGCCCCCAAGGCATTTACCAAAGTGGTAAATAGAGGATTGGAATAACTTGCCCACATTGCCGAGGACCCAAAAGTGACTCTAGCCGATTATGATGATATTGTGGATAGTGTAGGCGATGTGACAGATTGTGTACCTCCAATGGATGTAGCGTTGATTGAATTGGAATTGTGTGGAATGTTGGAGATAACACTCATGGTAGTTGTGACATTTTGTGAGGTAGCATCAAAAAACGTATTATTTGTGTTGTTTGGAGGTTGACCACTATTGGACATGTTATTTGTGTTGTTGACATTATGGTCAGGAGATGTTGTCTCAAAGTATTAATGTCGAACCCATGGGGTAATTTAGCCCCTTGAATTAAAAGTATGGCCACATATTTGTCTATCATATAAAACCATTTGTTCTACGAAATGGGCCACTTCTGGATCTTGTGCTGCTACCTCTAGGTTTTCCTCAAGTATTTGTCCATATTCATCCTTACGTAAGAATGGTTCAAAGGGGTTGTTTGATGAGGATGGTATGGTCATGAGAGGTTGAGTATTTGTGTCGCTAAATGGGTCGTTAAAATTCCAATTTGGGTCATAATTGTGATTGGTGACATTGGAATTGGAGTCTTGTCCAAAGTTTTCCATTTGTTGTTTCTTTCTTTGGAATCTAGTTTCCACCATAAAAGGAAATTGCTCAAATGAAGATGATGAGAATGACAACTAAATGCAAGGATGACACTAGCCTATGTTTTTTTTTTTTGATAAAGGATTTTAATGCAAGATTATGTTTTTGGATTTTCGATAATAAGGGATGACAATGCAAGAATGTTTTCTAAAGAAAATGGCCAATGCAAAATGATGACTAGGATGACAAGTTATGAAAAAAAAATTGTATTTTGGGAATAAAGGATGACAATTCAAGGTGGTGATGACATTTGCCTAAGGAAGTGATGAAGGAAAGATGACAAGGTTGTCAAGGTCAAAGTGCCAAATGAGGACTAAGATGATAATTTTGACTAAGACTAAGATGATTAATGCAAAGTCGAGGTTGAAAATGAGGACCAATGATGGACAATGTAAAGTCTAAGTTTAAAATGAGGACTAAGTTTGGACAATATTTGGAGAAAGGTTTTCCTAACCACTCTAAGCTTGACTTATGTCTCAATTTAGGTTATCAAAGGACTTGCTAAGGGGACTAATTGACAAGTTCTAAATGATGAGTGAGCTTGCCTAACTAGACTATTGAGTTGGAGGTTCTCACAAAAAAGGACAACGACTAAAAAGAGGAAATAATGACTAAGTCCCAAGATAACCTAGTTTTGAAAACAATTATTTTGCAAAGTGTGGAGATTTGGTCTAATCTAAAGTTTTCCAAGATGAAGCCTAAGGACACGTTTATGATAGAAATGATGATTATGATGCCTAGGGAATGCAACTAAAAATTTGGAAATTTAACCTATGGTAAAAAATGCAAGCTAGTGAATGCAAATGATGAATGTTTTGAGAAATTTTAGTTCTAGGTTTATGACAGAGACCTTTGAAAAAAAAGGTTTGACAGTAGGCTAAAATGTTTGGACTTGAAGTTTTGGTAAAAAAATCCAATTTGTTTGAAGTTGATTGTTTGTTTCCAGATGTGTGAATGTTGTTTGTTTCATTTCAGTATCCAGAAAACACTTGGCAAGCACAATATTTTGAATGTAAACAAACACAAAAGAGAACAAGTACAACCCTATGGTTAAGCTAGGACAATATCTGCTAGATTCCACGTGGGTTTCCCCAACCACATATCAATAGCATGTGAATTCATAAGCTTGGATACACGGGCTCCCCCTTACAATGCACTCTCTTCTTAAGCCAACCAAGCTTCCAACCCCCATGAAACTCCCATGGCAAATTGATCACCTCTACTACAAATTGCGAAGATGTGGATGCCTTAACACTGACCGGTGCTGCACTGGCAAATAGAAGGTTTTTGGCTACTAAACAATGGTGTTTAATTTAGGACCCCCGTTTGAGTGGCCATACATGGGGCACAAGATTAAGTTTCATTTAGGAGGCACTCCAGCCTAAAGAGGTTAAGCTCAATAGGGTTTTGGAGAGTACTACTTGGTCCATATGACACATCCGCACTCATAATCTTAGGTTTTTCCTTAAGATTCACATTTATATACTGGTCAGGGGTAGCTTGGCTTTAGCTCCGTTGCCGGTTTGAGTCACCTAGAGGTGATGAAATCGCTTGGCAGGCCCAATTTCTAGAGGCAATAATCATTTCTCTTACACCTAGGATCACATGAATGTGCAAGGGGAGAGGATACTTCGGTTATTGCATCAAAGTTACACATGGACAAAATGGGTCTAGCTTTCTGATCACTGAGTTTGCATAGAGTGAGAGCATAGTCACCTACCACTTTCAAACACAGTCAGATAGATTTGAAAGCATGTTCATTTTATTGCACCAAATGAAATGTTTTCTAATCTAAAAAATCACAAGCATGATGTTTAGAAGTGATAGTCTTGGATACTCGAACTTGCAAAATCACAAGTTAAAAGTTTTATCAAGTTGTCTTGGACCCACGAAATGTAAATGCCACACGCTACCAACAAGGATTAGTAACCAAAAGTCTCTAATCTAAAACATGTAATCTGTTAAAATCCTAAACTAAATTAAAAGTTAAAAAGTTAAAAATCTAAATTAAATTAGAAATTAGAAATCTAAACTAAATTAAAAAGTTAAAAAAAAATCTAAATTAACAATCTAATCTAAAATCTAATAAAATCTAATTTAAAAAATCTAATTTAAAATCTAATCTAAAATCTAAAATCTAATAAAAATATAATCTAAAATCTAACTAAAAGCTAATTTAAAAAATCTAAAAAAAATCTAATTTAAAAATCTAAAAAACATCTAACTAAAAAAAATCTAAAGAACATCTAACTAAAAGCTAATTTAAAAATCTAAAAAATATATAAAAAATCTATAACTAAAATAATTTAAAAATCTAAAAAAAATCTAATTAAAAAATTTAAAATCTAAAAATAAATCTAACTAAAAGCTAATTTAAAAATATAAAAATCTAATTAAATTCTAATTAAAATTATGAAATCTAAATTAAAGAATTTAATTATAAAATCTAAATTAAAGAATTTAATTCTAAACTAAAAATCTAAAATTTAATTTAAAATCTAAATTAAATTAGAAAAAGTTAAATTTAAACTAACTTAGAAAGATTAAAAATATTAAATCTAAATTTACATCTAACTCTAAATTAATTTAAATGAAATTAATCTAAACTAATAAAACTAAAGCTAATGAAAACTAAAGTTAATGAAAATGACGTTTCCAAATGTGAATGCATCACGACAGGGCGTTTGCATCTCAGAATGCTATGATTGCGTTGTTCTATACCTATACCTGCAAAAGCAAAAAAAAGTAGACCAAAAACCATACAAAAATCTGCAAGAAAAACGTCGGGTTCACCAATGTATCAATGGGTTATTTTTAGATAGGTTAGCGGACTAAAGCACAAAACAAAAACCCAAAGAAACTATGGAATACAAAGAAAGCAAATGAAATAAACGAGAATGATTATACCTGTTACTCGTTGAAGCTTCAATGATTCACCTTCATAGCACCTTCTAGCTTGCAACATATGATTGTTGCCCTTAGATTTGTGTGTGAGCAAATGATTGTGACCAAGCCCTATGCAAGTGTTGAAAGATTTGAATGACAAAATAAAGAATATGACAAATGACTATGCCTATGACAAGTAATCAAATTGAATTAAACAAGCTAAATGCAAAGTAAATTCTAAGCATAAAATGTCTATATCAATGAAGTGGTGCCAAAAATATGAGCAAATTGGCATTTTATATAAAATGCAATTTTGGACGGACAGATGAGATTGAAAGCTGACAAAGCCTAAAATCAGTGGACAAGATTTCATGTGACAATCCCTAATTAGGGTTAGGGAAAAATTATTAAATGAGTGGTCAAGATGTCATTTGAGAAAATGGAATCGGTGGTCGAGAATAAATATGATAATTAGTCAAAAAGATAAATATTTTCAAGAAGATAAAGATTGTTGATTTGTAAGATTCGAAAAATCAAGAGGATAAAGGTTGAACTCAAAGCAGATTTGGAAAATCAAGAATTTGCTCAATTACTTGATTTTTGAAATTTAAAATATGGATTTTGTATGACAATAAATAATCGATTTTAATTAAATAAATTAATAAATTCATTTAATTATGAGAATTAGTGACATATTAAACAAACAAATAAAATTCATTTATTTAATAATCAAGAAGACATAAATGAATAAAGGTAACAATAGACCCTTACTGACGTAAAACAGTCATTTTTAAGTGTCTACAATATTATGTCTTAGATATTATATGTGATTAGGCATATGAAATTCAATATAGGATACAATATGTCTTAGAGATTCTAGATATGATCTTATTTATTGACATTCAATTTATATGCCATCTTGTAGTGTTACATGATAAGTATTAGATATTTTATATGATCATATATACCAATATAAGATATTCATATTCAATTTATATGTTATCTTACATTGTGTACATGGTGTTATGTAAGTTAGAGATTGTATCTAATCCTACATATTGATCTATAAGATCATATATTCTCATATCACATTCATCATTTATAGATTCCATTGTTACATGATGTTATGTCTTAGATATTTTCTATGATTGAGTAAATATGTTTCATTATATAATACATTATGTGTTAGAGATTTTACTTACAATTCTATATATTGATGTTTAATTTTTTACGTTATCTTACATTGTGTACATGATATTATGTCTTAGATATTTTATTTGATCTTGCATATTTATTTATAAGATCATATATATTCATATCAGACTCGTCATTTATAGATTACATTGTTACATGATGTTATGCCTTAGAAATTATATATGATCATTATTTATATCGCATCTAACATTTATAGATTACACCATTTCATCATGTGTCTCAAAGTTTGTAGATATGATCCTATATATATTGATATTCAATTTATATGTTCACAACTAGATCACATAGATAAGTGTTTATATTCATACATTCAATCTATGTGTTCATATGCTAAGTTACATATAGATAAAGTCTCATATATTCATGCGTTCAATTTATATGTCTACATATTAAAAATTATATATAAATAAATATCCATATTCATATTCATATTCAATTTATATATCTAGGTAGTAAATTACATATAGATAAATGTCCATTTATCAAAAAACATCATATATATCCACATGTACTATTAAGTTACATATAGATATAAGTGCATATATCGATAAATATATTATCAAAATAAATACATTATGTGTAAGTCCAACTGGAAAATACATACATATAGTGATCACTCATCATGTTAATTAAATAACATTTTTAGATGAAGATCAATTTAGTGAGTGAAAAAGAGAAGGGTAAAAAAACAAGTATGATTTTCCAATTTAAAACAAAAATTACAATCATATAATTTTTCAACTCTTAAAGTTTTTGGTCTTTCGTTTGGAACTCACCATATCAATAGACCTTTATCACCTTCTCTAAATAAATTATGACAAGATAATTATAAAAGTATCGAGAAGCATTCCAGTTCCAAGAAGGATTTAAATTAAGGAAATTTCAAATACTAAAGCAAATACATTTTGAATATATATGTATTTTTCTTAAAAGAATCAGAACTTATGTCCTTATAAATTGTAAGAGAGCAGAACTCATACTCTTATCAAATGTGAATATTGGAATTTGAGACCTATTTTTTTGGTGAGACATGTAAGATTGGTCAAAGCTCTTATATAGAGGAAAACAGTGCAGGAAACTTTCACATCCAATGGCAGTGTAAAACAAGAAAAATATTATGTGAATGGGTTTGAGAAAATCAGGCCGGTTGATCAACTGAGCTGGAGGCCTAACCAATTCACACTCGAATTACCAATAAAAAAGCTCTTTTTGTAGTTTTTTTTTTTAAAATATGTAAGTTGTGAAACCCATGACAATCCAGCTTGATAAAATCCCCCTTCTTTACAGTATAACGGACTACTTTGAAAACTCCAATTACCCAATGAATCAGTAATTCAATTACCAAAGGGATCAGTACTCCAATTACCCAATGAATCAGTAATCCAATTACAAGTGTATGAGCTGCGATTACTACATCCAATTTTCCACTTCTTAACCGTTTTCCACATTCAATAAATTGGCGTTACTAGCACTTCAAATCACTGTCTTATTTTCAATATTAGATTTGCATTGCTCAGGCCTCAAAGCCATTTTTTCAGAAGAGTTGAGTTTCCTCAGCAACTTTCTAGCCCTCTGCACTTCCTTCAGATCTAGAAGAACACCAGGTAAGCTTTTCATAGCTTTCATTATGTTAAATTTCTTTCTTTCTTTTTGTTTTTCTTCCTCCATACTTGGGATCAGCATGTTTACAGGGTTAAATGAACTAATGCTTGCTGTTTAATTAAGTGTTTGGTTTAGATGATTTTTATTGTACTGGCATTTTTCTGTTCTACTCTCTATAAAGAATAATTATAATGGAAATAAAATCTGTCTATATGCATGGATACACATCTAACCAATGAATTGATGTCTATGTTACCAAAATTTGCCCTTACCCATATAGACAATTTCAGTGATTCCATACCACACCGGGGGAATTTTAGTCTAGTAATTCCATTACAAGTTTCCAACTGACTTGCAAACAAGAACCATTATGAAAGTGAAAAAGTTATATCTAGATCCTGCAAAATGGAGTGAACACAACAGGAAATAGAAGATTATAAATTCTCATTCCTATTTATCTTTGCAAACTGATAAGGATTCCAAATAGCATAGTAAAAAGATATCAAGTCCTCGTGATATTATTGCCTGTGAAATACGGTAATAAGCCCAATTGGCCATTCTTGAAATGCCAAACTACAATATCCAAATCGACAACAATAGCTGCAGTAGGAATTTCATTAATTACTGGAAGTTGATAGGTTACAACAGGTAAGAAACCCCCCAAATCTGCATATCGACTCAACATCAACTCTTCCAAACAAAAAACTATTTTTTCTACTCGATTTGAGGGAAACAACGCAATCAGAGCAAATATTGAATATTATCTTCAGAATCTGGGTTTGTTTTGTGTTCAAAAGGTATGGTTTGCAACTTAGTCTGATTTGAACTGCATTAATTATGCTCTTGAAACTACGAATATCATCATTTGCTTAGATGTTGTCAGTTCTGCAATTTTCATACAGCCCCTCTGCAATTTTCAATTACTCATTTTTATGCTGCGCCCACACTCATCTTCCCTGTCTCCCCACCGTTTCATCTTCCAAAATGGTGCTGTCCCTTTGATTCCTCTGCCAGCCGCGCCCCTTCCAATCTCCTACGAATCGTCCCTTTTGGCAAATATAAATCATAGATTTTTATTTTTAGTGGTAGGCGCCTACCATTCAGCAATTATATTTCACTTTATTTTGCGAAGTATGCCCATATTAAAACAGCAAGTCCGACCCCCCCTGTTTTTATTCTAAAATCTGAAATGTTTTAATAGCTGGAGATGTGACGCCTTTCCCTCTAATGCATCCCTTGGCATATCTTATTCACTAAAGAAAATTCTCTTATTTCTTCCTGAAATCTCTCATAGCCACTTGGCTCCTTTTCCTACATTGTTAATTTACCCAAGTAATCTGCTACTTCAGCTTGTACTTTAAACTTCCCGCACCCATTTCATCCCTCTTATTCTCATAAAACAAAAATGTATAGCGACTATCATTTACTGCAATCTGGAGCAAGAGCTGATCTAATGCTCTAAAAATTCTTGTCATTTTATAAATCTATTTTTCTTTTGTGATCACAAATTATTCATAAATATTTTTTTATGAGAATTATGAATTGGATAGAGATAGATTTTTGAAAGTGTTCAAACCATTGTACATGTATCTGATGGAATTACCACAGCCACAAACTTCCTCCAGCACATCCAGCACCATATGGCTACTATAAACCACCTACAAAACAAGTGCTAAGATATTCATTCAGTGTATTAAAACTTTCGATCTGAGAACTGAAAAGATCATTGTCTCAGATCATTGTTTGGACTTTGGATAAATTATGCATCTGATAATTTTTTATTTACTAAACTTAGTTAAAGGAGGTTTATAGACAGTGGTGATAGGAAGCATAAGGTCTTTGAATCTAGGAGATATATAATATGATATATGTATCCTTATGAAAGTACTCATATTATATCTTTCACAATCGGTTCAATTGTACAGTGTATATTTTTATATCATTTTTTTTTGTTTATAGACACATTATACTTTCTTTTTAACTTATTGTAGTAAACCTTATTTTCAATTCTATTATTCTTTATAATTATTTATAAATTTTAATACTAATTTTATTTCATATCAATTCCATATTTCAAAGCATCCAAATCTTTACCTTAAAGAAAACCCTATCCCTTTGATTCTCTGCCTAAAATGTTCTCTATAACTATCTTGCTTTTCCTCTGGCAAATGTTTGTATCCATGATTTTATTTATAACAGCTAGTTCACCTTTTAGAAACAGCTAACCCTTTCCTCCTATATTTCTCTATTGTTGTACCCTCTTGCAAGATGCTTGCATCTTTTATACATTAAAATAGCGAGTCAAAACAAACTAATCTAAGAGTCTAATCCGAGACCTGCAACAATACTAAACAGTAAGTACTTAAACCCAGGACCTTTCAATACTGTTCCCAAATATTGGTGAGGGTGCTCTTTAGAAATCCGATCTATCTGAAATGAGTATAAGAAGAAATACACTATGGCTTCCTCTTTGCTATAATGTTATGCAATTATTGCTCATAAATCTTATTAATATGGCAGTTTATAAGGATCTGTGATGTGAGATAAAATTGTTAATTAAATTTGAACTACAAACATGCCTAAACTGACAGATCTTGTCTATGTTCAATAAATACTGTTTTGTGGTTGTGGCTTTCCTCTATTTTGATACGAAACGTTTGACAAAATCTCTATACCATATCATAGATTATATCTTCCACAAAATATACCAAATATGCATATCACTTGTGTAAACTACATACATCTTCTCCAAGGCTACTTTCATTTGCTAGATTCGGTCAAAGTAAGCTTTCTCATAGACAAATTTTCCTTTAATTTGTTTGTTGGGTATGTCTTTATATTTTCGTCTGGTTGTAGGCTATATCCACCATTAAACCCGCATGAAATTTATGTTGTTTAGCTAATGCAGATGGATGGCACAATAAGAGAGCTACAAACTGGATCTTCATGTGCAGCTTGTAAGATCAGAAAAAGAAAATGTGTGGAGAAATGTCCGCTTGCTCCCTATTTCCCATTAAGCGATCCTGATAGATTTTTAACAACAATGAAAGTTTTCAGAGCAAGCAAAATTGCCAAGATAATTGAGGTTGACATGTTGCCATTGATTTTATTTTTTAAAGAATGACTCTGCACTATAAATTCAAGGATAAAAAAAACAACATTTGCAACATGCACATCTAACATGGTATTTTTTTGCAGGATACTCCACCAGAGAAGCGATCAGATGCTGTGAATAGCATGATATATGAAGCAAGTGTTCGGAACCGTGATCCTGTCAATGGTTGTGCAGGTGTCATAAGTGATTTGCAGAAGCATGTTTTGGATCTGCAATCCCAATTGGCAGAAGCTAAACAAGAGCTGGCTGCCTTGCAAACAGCATCTCATCACTGTTTTATTACCGATTCTTCTCCTAAAGTAGAAGTAGCAGGAACATCAAAAGAGGTTGATGTTCAAATGGATGACATAATAATGAGGGAAGATAATGCATATCAGTCCCTAAACTGGGAGGAACTGATTGGGTTTGATCTCCAAGAGTTCAGGGAGCTGTGATATTTAGCATTGGTTCTATATTTTCATTGGTTGGGACGTATTTGTTACTTTATTTATTCTACACTTTGTCAGCTGATAAGTTTTTTAAATCTACTTTTGGATTAATAAAGTTTTGTATCACTACAGCGAATCAAAATTAATGGGTATTCTTAATGCGAACTTGTCTTTAGATTTTAATGTTTGTAATTTGGATTGGAAATACTTGGTTTTCAGATTTCTTTCTTCCATGGATTCTAGATTAGTCCCACTTCGTGGAATATGAAGCTTATTTGTGTAGAAGAAAAAAATATAAGTATTTTAAAGGCAAAATATTATTAAAATTCTTTTATTTTTTTATTTTTTTAGACTGTATAAGAATGGGGTAGCACACCCCTATAAACTGTAGTGCGCCCGGTAAACTTTTAAAAAATATTATTAAAATCTTATTATTATTATTAGTAATAATTTAGTTATTGGTTAAAAAGTAGTTTTTTTAATGAGTTAAAAAATTTGACGGATTTCTAGGAAAAGCAAGGTAAACTGTTTTTTTTAAAGAATGATTTTTTTTTCTTTATAAATTCATTATTAAATCTTTCTAAAAATGTTACTTATTTACTTATTTTATTAAATCTTTCTAAATTAAATAAATAAATAAAATAATAAAATAAATAAACTAATATCTTTATTATTTATGTTTTAATATTTTATGGATAAAATTTGACTATTATATGTTCTCCTTTTTCTTTTTTCCATCATATATTTTTATTATTATTATAGGTTGTCTAAAAAGAATTATAACCTATATTATTTTAGGTCTTTATTATATATAATATATAACCTATTAATGTAGGTAATATATATATATATCCTATATTATTGCAAGTAATATTTTGTAAGTTCTCCTTTAATATATATATTTATATATATTAATATATATATTATATAAATTATTATGATTTTATCTATTGATATTAATATATATTATAGATTATATATATTATAACCTTTTATATTTTAACCATCTATATTTTATTTTTATTGAATCATTTATTTATTTTTCAACTTTATACTTTATATATAATCTCATCTTTTTAATTTTTCCTTTGGTTAAATTATTATTGTTTTAAGTTGTAGTATATATTTTTTATATCTTCATTCATTTCTTTTAACCTTTAACCTTTTTTTATCAATTTATTTGTGTTATATCATATTACTATATTATTCATTTTTTGTTATGTTTTCATCATTTTTCTCCTATTTTCACATTTACTTCATTTTCCGATCTCCTCCGTTCCTACCCTCTCCCACCCCTTAACTTTTCTTAGGTCATTTCTACAATCATATTCTTCATTATCCTCTTCCATAGCATACACAATTTAATTTAAAGGTGTTTATTCTATTATTCATTAATATTTAACAATTATTGATTTGACTAAAGAGATTTAATTGCACTTGTGTCTACTACGAATCAAACTTGATAATTTAATCTAATATATCTTATTTTTTAATATTTACATATTGAAATATGTATATTTATATGTATATGTATATGTGTGTGTATATGCATATATATTTATATGTATACATATATATATATATATATATATACATATATATATATGTATGTATGTATATGTATATATGCATATATATATATATACATATACATATTAAGTTAAAAATAAATAACTTGTAATAAATAATCATTTTAATATACAACAATTTTATATTAATCATAAGAGAAGAAACATTACACACACGTAATATATTATAATTATTATTAGTATATATATATTTATTAAATTTATTAAATATATTATTTATTTAAAAGTTAGTGATTAAAATTAGGTTGATAGTTATGGATAGTGTTAAAATCATAGTTAGGGTTAAAGATAGGTCTAAGATTTTTTTATTTTTAATTTTTTTTTTAGATTGCAGGAATTGGGTATCCACCCCCCTATATAAACTGGAGTGTGCTTGGTAAAAAAATTTCATGCTAGCGCAACACACCCTCCCTCCGATACCATGGGGATGATGGGGGACTAGACCTCATGACCTCTTTCCTGCAACAAAAGATAGGTTTAGGATTAAGATAATGCATTATAAATTATTATTAGGGTTAGAGTTAGGTTTAGGGATAGAATTAAAGCTTTGGTGTGATCTAAGGTTAGGTCATGCAAATAACTAATTAACAATACTAAAACACTATAATTAACAAAAATTACATTTATTTTTTTATCAAATCTAAAAAGCAATAATTACAATGCAAGTACTAGCCACTATGTGGCACTTGTTTATTTATATATTTTCATTTTAGTACTACTATTTTTTAATTAATTAAGTAGAGGTGTTGGGTGATCATGTTTAAAAAAAATATTGAGTGGACATTTCTATATATTTAAAAAAAAATTGAATTATAAAATAAAATAAAATAGTTTTATCTTTCTCTATTTCTTTTAGATAGATATATTTCAGATATTTGTTTCAAATCAATAGATTAGTGTTTCAAGTCTTGATAGATTAACTTTTTCAAGGGAAATATGATAATTTATTAGTCCAAAATAGCACTGATTATTAATTTTTTAATAGCTAAGTGAGGAAAGTAGATTCTTTTTATATTAATTTAAAAGATTAAAAAAAAAATTCAAGGGCTTGATAGACTAAACAAAGAAAACTAATCTATCAACAAGAAAAACAATACTTTTGTAGGGATACAACCAATCCTAGTACAAGGGGACTTATTTTTCTTTGCATGAGAATAGAGTGATATTTTACATTGCTCAATGCTTGAACTTGAGAAAAATTTCTTCTATTTAATCTTGGTCTAATTATTAGAACTTAAACAAGACAAATCCTTAGAAATGTAATTTACAGTAATCTCCAATATCTTTACAAGAATATAGTTCCCAAAAACCTTCATTAGGGCTAGCATTGGAAAAAAATCCTTAGGCCTAGCCATAAAGGGAGAACAATTTGTACCAATCAAAGAAGTAGGGTGAATCTTATGTCTATTCATAAAAGGAGAATAATCTACACTAATTGAAGTAGGAGGGAAAGTTTTATGACTCCATGTAAGAGGTGAGATCCAAGAATGAGGAGTTGCATATGACTAAAGTTGAAACTTAAATAAAAATGAGTAGACAATTGAACACTTTTATTGCCCCTTTCCACTAAGAAGCCTACTTGGAGTACATACCCATTTTATAAGAAATTGAAACTTTGAACTAAATAATCACCAAATACCAACCTTGAAATTTGATCTACATCTAAAAGAAATACTTTCATAATCAAGTTTCTTACAAATTTTGTTCCTTGAAACTTGATCTGCATCTAAAAGGAATACCTTCACAATCAAGTTGTTATTTTCAAATATTTCTCCCTACCTTGAACTCACTCTCAATAGGTGAGACTCTAGAGATATCAAGCTCCACAAAAAATTGAGAATAGAGTTAGGTAAAATCTATTATAGCAATGGTTTTCCAAAGGGAGCTTCTAAGAATAAAAATATTGGAAGATCCCTCAAATTGAAATAGAAGGTAGGGTAAATAAACCCAAATTGGAGTAACCAAAAATAATTTTGTAAGAGGGTTTAATTTGAGGTTTCATTGCTTCATACGAAAGGAAGTTTTGTTCAATATCCATTAAATCTCTTAGAGCAATCTATTTTTTACCTCTAAGAAATTTTAGATTACTAGAAATAAACTCTTCATGCAAGGGTGAAAGTTTAAATTTTTGTTGCATTTTGGGCCAAAAAAATAAATTCAAGTGAATAGTTTCATTTCAAGTAGTTTTGGGTAAAAATGTTTACCTCAAAATTATGTTCCGCTTTTGTGAAACAAGTAGTTTCAATTGAAACTCTCAAAAACATTAACTTGATTACATTCAAAATAAAAATTGAAATGGATATTAATTTGTACAGAAGGCTTTGACCAACATATTTTTAAGCAAAAGGATTTTGACCAAAACTCTTTCACCCAAAACTATTGAGCTAACAACCCATGTGGCAACCTAACCCCTCTTTTGAGGAAAATTTAAGTCCACATTTCTCCAAAAAGAACATTTTCATGAAAATATAAAAAATATCAATTGACACAATTCAATATAAGTAAAATAAGATTTCATTACCTCTCTTGAAAAGAAAATAAACCCAAAATATATTATCTCCAATGTTCAAGAAGTTAGGTCACAACTGTATTGGGTCACTCATCATTCAGTTAAGGTATATTTATTCAAGGGGCCTTCAATGATTCACAAGCATTTAAATAAGTTTCTTCTCTACATATTCTTCTCATTTTTTATGTGATTTTTTTGTATATTTTTCTTTGTTTTTTAATATTTTAATTTTGAAGTTCTATTCTAATCTAATCTAAGAGATTGTAAAAAATCAAAAGATATTGAGTTAACAAGAATTATAAAATGAATGGTTTGATTTAAATATTTTAACCTTTATGCATAAAAATGTGAGAAATGAATCTTAAAATCACTATATTATGATCAACAATTATTGAACCAACAAAATAGAAAGTGCAAAATCCAAAGGATTTTAGAGAGACAAAAGAGCATTCCTTAAACTACTATATTATACACAAAAACTTAGTGAAACTCTAGTAACTCAATGAAAAATATTTTCAATTCAATTATTCTTAGTTTCCACAAAATTTTAAAGAAAAAAGAATTGACTAGTGCACTCTACCATACCAGAGAAAAGAAACACTGAAAAAATGGGATCTTTATTATTTTTAGCAATAATTTATAAATCAAAATTGAATCTTCTTCTCTAATTTTTTTTCTCTAACTATTACTAAAACAAAATCCATTAATTGTTGTTGTCTCACAAAATAGATATAAAAAGAGACAACCCTTATACAATATATGATGCAACCTTTTATAGAAAAAGAAGAGCTAAAAATATTCAATCTTCATACACAATTTGTAATCGAGAATTTCATGTAGATGTTCTTATCTTTAG
Organism: Sequoia sempervirens; assembly: GCA_007258455.2. Lineage (NCBI taxonomy): Eukaryota > Viridiplantae > Streptophyta > Pinopsida > Cupressales > Cupressaceae > Sequoia > Sequoia sempervirens. The sequence continues at coordinate 530,813,205 of VDFB02193867.1, forward strand.
ATTACATCAAAATTAATTCTCCAACTCCACTTTTTAGAAGTTGATCCATGTATCACACTGCATAAGTTTATGCATTATTCTAAACTATCACTTGATCGTGCCTAAAATATAGGAACCATGCTTTATGAATTAAGTGGAATCCATTTTACATCAAGTTTTATTGAATTAAAAATAAAAAATTTAAATGTTCAAATGTTTCAACATGCTAAAATAGAAAGTTTGATTTGGTAGAAAAATAATTTGAATTTCAAATATACTATTTGGTATTTTTTTCTATTGGTTGTCCCTCTATGGTTTCAATATTTTTTTCCAAAATGACTTCATCTAGCCCATCAAGATGATCCAACCTGAACATAAAGTCTTCATACATTTTTTCTAAAAAATCTAATTAGTTCTTCATGTCAACTAGATCATTTTTAGAAGAGTTAAAATTTGACTAAAATTGCATAAGATGATCGAGTGAGTCCTCATTTGGGGTCTATCTATTGGTATGCGGTTTTTAATTGATGTCAAAGGTGTTAGGTTCATGTTTGTAGTTGATGGCAATAGATGTCAAACAGAGGTTGATGCATGGTGTCACAAGATTGATGCATGATGCCACAAGTTTGATGATGCATCAAGGCAACTCATGCTTCAATAGTTCATGTTGTTGATTTGATAAGCTTGATGTTACTCTCTAAGGTATGGTGAAGTTCTTATTGGTATTTGTTCATTTGATGGTGGTGATGAGTTTTCTACTTCAAGATTTTCAAGGTGTAAATGGGAACAAAAGGAATAATGGCTTGTTCATTATTGAAATGAAAAGGAAATAATGGTTTGTTCATTATTGTCAAGGGAATTGTACCTTATTATTTTCAAGGATGATTGAGACGAAAGCTTATCATTTTGTTAAGGGTATGCACAAATTTGTTTTCATTATGAAAATGATGAGGGAACAACCTCTTGTGAAGGTTGTGGTTGTGTCATGATGACTTTGGTATGTCAGCTACAAGGCATGGTTTTCAGGCAATGGTTGTTTGGTAGTGACTACTCCAGGTGTTATCGACTACTTCTATGGAAAATGAGCACATTGGTAACACATTCTTTAATCCTAGTTTGTTGTTATTCATGTCAAGTTACTAAGGTATGAAAATCAACATATAGATTGCTAGGTCTTTGAGTTTTTTTTGTCGACTGGGGTTTTAGGTTTTGAAGCTTATTTTTATTCACTGCATAAGGGTTTATTGGAGTTTGTTGCATAATGATTCAAGAGTTTATTGTGTTTGGGGTTTCAATTTCAAATGATTTAAATGAAATTTTTTGTCAACCATATTCCTAGGGCATACTGACATGACAAATATACATTGTGTGTTCTTTTGCTTTATTATCTCATAGTAGTTTGATATAACCTAAGTCTAAGATTTACATTTTTTAGTTCAATGCTAGTCTAGATGGAACATTTTGATAGTTATCAAATCATACTTTTGAACAATGGTTTACTGGTTATGAGGACAATTCTTGTAAATAGTTGCATACACAGTTGTTTGATGGAAAACTATCATAGTCTTGATTAATATATGGAAGTGACTTGATCATTGTGAAGAGTTTCGATGAAGATGAGACTTATACTCTACAAAGAGTCATTATTATGTTTATGCTGAAAGCTTTGATGAAAAATATATTTTGAAAAATAGAGAAAGCAAGTGCTTTAATTGTTGGTTGTATGTGGATACACAAATATATAGGTTCTTAAGTCTACAATAAAAATGATACAATCAAGAAATTCTTTGTAATGAAACATAGATTATACTCTGTCCTTTTATTCACAGAATCATATTGATGTGAAAGTTGTATTGGCAAGGGAGGCAGTTGTATTTTCCAATGAGGCATACTTGTAACAAGTGAGGTTCCTTTGCTAGTGAGGCATATTGTGTAGCCAATGAGGCACAAAAAGTAGCTAGTGAGGCTCTGTAATCATTGGGTTTTTATTAAGCTAGTGAGGCAATTTTTCTCGAGTGGTTTTTTTTTTTATCTCTATGAGGGTTTTCCACTCATAAATCACTGTGTTATGGTTTCTCATTATTTGTGGTCTACTTGGTCTGCATGTTCAAACATTTAGTCTTGTGTATCTTTTAGCATTTGAGTTTCTATGGTGTCTTTAGCTTTTATGATCTACTTATGTTTTTTATGTTCAATCAAGCTTGATAGCTTTACATGCATGATGCAACACATGATAGTTGAACTATTTTGAAACTTGCATTTTATATGTTAAAAGTTATGTCAGATTAATATAAGGTCATTTTAAATTTGTATACCACTGATTCACCCCCCTCTTAGTGGTACTGTACTCCAACACTATCTTATTTCATTAACCTTATATTTCAAAAAATTCTCGATCTCCTTAGGTGTCTTCACTTCATTCTTCTTCATATTCACTAGTTCAAGACTAATTATTATACCTATAAGGTCTTCAGAACTATACTTATCCTTATTCAATTATTTTATCTTCCATAATTGTACGAATATATAAAGCAAGCACATTCCTTCTAAAACCTATCACCTTTATTTTTTTCTCAAAAAATAGTCATTAGGCTACAAAATTCCATTATATAATAATTCCTAAGGGGATACCTATTATGATCCTAATATATGATATATTCCTAACTATATATTATATATTCTTAAGGATAAGCACTTGTGGCATGCTTAAAACTAACATAAATATTAGTTAATGCACAAATACCTCTTAATTAGGATGAAGGGGTATGACCCTACATATTTTAGCCTATAAATAAGAGAGATAACTCTCTCCCATATGATCATATTGTAGATAGGGCTAGAATTTGGGGATAATAAGTATGAATCAACAATAGAAAAGTTATATCATGCATGCCTATCAGGAAATAAACACGGTGGTGGATTTTTTTCTGAACAAAGGGGTCAAAGCCCCGAAAAAGGTGATGTGGCAGGGGCAGGATGAGTTGGAGGCTGACATCAAAGCTCTGCTGACATTTGATCGTTCTCATAGGAAGGCGCAATTTCCCATTGCTTAGTATGATGGTTGAGTTTCCTCGTCTGCAGTCTCGGGACTACATTTTAATGATGATTTTTAGTTGGCCGAGGGGTAATTACTTCATCCCTTGGTTGTATGTGATTATTATCGCATGCTTTTTGGGTAGTTTAGGAATTTATTTCTATAGGATTCTGGACTATTCTAATCTTGCTGGCAAAACAATGGGTGGAAAAAGTCACAGTGTGGAGCCAATTAGTTGTGATCAGTTGAATAATAATCCTAAGCTTTGGAAGAAGTTGGAGAATGGTGGCATTACGATTTTTATTGAAAAGGAGAATGGTGGCATTACGATTTTTATTGAAAAGCTCCACATGGCTGGGATCTGGAGGTGACTAGGGTCTTCGAGAAGGATTGGAAAAATGGTGCTAGATAAACCTATTTGGTAGACATGTGGTTATCAACGAATAGTTGATTGCTGAAGTCACTGGCCTTTCGATGGATGGCATTAAATTCTATAGGGACAGGAAGCAGTCTGATGAGGCGGTCAACAAGTTCCCCAAGTCGAAAGCTGAGAAGGAGGAATTATGCAGGACCTCTAGAAGCTACTATGACACAGACACAATTGTCTCGCATTGGAGGAGGGTTTTGAATGTGCTTATGGAGTATGTCACTTTGGATGGCCGCTACACTAGAGTTTTTGGGTATCACTTCGTTCTGTTGAATCACTTCAGGCACCAGGTCAGGATTTCCTTCCCTTTTTACCTAGCTTCTTCTTTGAATACCAGTTTAAAAAACCATAGACATAACCCCACTAGGTATTCTATCCTTCATGAAGGACTGCTTGTCCTTATCTATGATCATTTCAAAGCCATGTTAGCTCTACCCCCTATCGCCTAAGGTTAGGGTTGATGAAAAGGACAAGGGTAAACCTAGGGATTCCATTATGAAAAAGGGCTAGAGAAAATTGTCAGAGGACCCCTCCTATGATGTGGATGATGAGGAGTCGCAGTTGGAATCATTGTCTAAATATTCTAGCCACCTTGAGACTGACAGAGAAGAGAGACCTCACTTCCCTAGCGACCTTAAGGCTGGGGATCATTATTTTAAGGAGGAATGGGAATTTCCCATTGATGTCCTTGCTATAGCCTATAATGGGGCAGTGGATAATTTTAGACTTATGAGATGGGTGTTCTTTGAAATTAAGAAAATAAAGCTAAATCAAAGAGCAATGAACAACAAATTGGAGAAAGCCACGGATGACAATAACAGAGGTAGTGGTAGTGGTCGGACTATTGATTTATGGACAGAAGAGGAGAAGAAGTAGATGGTTGAATGCCTCAAGAAAATGGTGGAGGAACTACAGGATTTCAAAGGTAATCATGATGGCAAGCAAGTGGACATGGAGGAGCAGTTGAGGAATATTAAAAGCTCTCTCCACAAAGTGCTGATTATGAACCATAAAATTTTCAAATCTACTGCACATAGACCATGAATACCATGGTGGAAAACCTGGAAAAATCTCATCAGGTAAAAATTGTTGTGTTTTCAGACTTGGATAATGAGGATGGGCAGCCGGATAGTGGGGGACTGAGCAACAAGACCAAAGCAAACTTGAAAAGAAAGGCAAACCAAGCACTTGTCAACTCTAGGAGATTAAGAAGTCTACGCTCAACATGAACAATCTTGAGCAGGAATCGACAAAGATCCTTTGGAACGTGGCCTAGTGGTTGGGTGTCTTGTGGCCTTTTGTCAGTTTTTTGTCTGTTCTACCTTGGTGTTACTATGTGATCTTCTTTGTGGGTAGCATTTTGTTTTTTTTCTGTGTTGTGTCAATGTTTTATCTCATGCTATGATACTGTTATGGGTTTCAGGATCCCTCTAAAACCTGATTTTTCCTTAATAAAAAAAAATAACAACCATAAAATTATCTAATTCAAGCAATAAAGACCCTAATCCAACAATGAAGCACAAATGAACATAGAAAATTGAATAATAAAGCAATAATACTCAATATCTATGTGATAATTGAATCATCTCCCATCGCTCTTCTCCATTTTACTTTGTTTGTTCTTAGAATAATGTGCAAGATATTTGATAAGCTTGATGTGTACCAGCAAGATCTCAAGATAGCATGAATGATATGAATAGAAATTTTTTAAAGATTGCGGTTCACCTCAAAATGAATGAAAGGCTTGTTTTTATAGAGATCTCAATTCAAATGAAGGGCTAGGATTGAGTAATGAGGTATCATGATCAACGGATGAGGTTAATTGAGACAAGCATAGATAAGGATCGACCAAAAATCGATGAATTAGTTGAGATTAGGGTGTGGATAAGAAGAAATTCAAATTAAATAATGATAGTAATTATATAATTATAGAGAAAGGAAAGTGATAAATAATTAAATAAATAAGATTTATTTAATTATGGGGAGAAAAGGATCATGAATAATTAAATAATTAAAATAATTATTTAATTATAGAGGAAAATGGAAAAAATAATTAAATAAATAAAATTTATTTAATTAAGGATAGAAAAGATAAATTAGTCATGTAGTTTAAATAAAATTGACATTTATTTAAATTAATCAAAAGAGGAATACAAATAAAATGAATTAATTAAATAATTAAGAATTATTTAACTAATAGAAGAAAATGATCTATTAGAGAATAATTAAATAATTAAAATTATTTAATTATACATGGAAGAAATAGAATTAGTGATAAAGTGATGCTTGCAGGCTAGGGACAATTTTTTATTTTCTACATTTTTCCCCTCATTGACATAATGCGATTTCAAGCATTGTGTCAAAGAATAATCATGAAAATTTGACCCAGGTGATGCCCTAGAAAATGTAGGATAAGATGATGCCCCCTCAAGAAAATTGACAATTTTTCAAAAAAATCCAAAAATAATTGGCAACTTTACTGATAAGCAAATTTGATAGGCGCAAATGCATTGGCGATGAAAAACTAGGCTCAAAATTTGATCTAGGGATGAATTGATGGGGTGTTAGTATGAAAGAAAAAGAGCGATGAGGAACAAAATGAGAGACAAAAAATAGATGAATTGGGACTTGCTATCTTTAGATATTGCTAACAGATGATCAAGATCTTATTTGATTGCATAATTATCATCATAGAACTTATTGTGGAAATGAATGATGAACACCAAGATATGACATAGACTAAGGTGTGATAGATCATCCCTTGTGAAAATACACACATGAAAAACAAGGAGTGCCATAACATAAACTAGTAACTATAGAACCTTGCCATAACATGTGAGGAAATAACCACAAAGCATGTTGATCCTGACACAAGAAAGCGTTAATGGAAATTCAATCACACACAAGGAACCAAGTTTCCCCAGTCATTTTTCCAAGACAAACCACAAACATAAGTCAAAGAGAAAAAGGTCATGGTCTATCATCTCTCCTCTAAATCCTTCTTGGGACATCCTCGATGGGCACAATAACATGACCAAAAATAAATCGATAAAAATATTAAAAAATTGGACCAATAGAGTCAATAGCCATTTAGATCATTTGCCAATGATTGTTTGTATGATTAGGTTCTGGATAATGATAGCATTTGGCTTCAAGTATAGTAGACCTCGTATAAGAATAATGATGGATTGAGTCTAGTTTTGAGTATGCAAAACCTTGTATAAGACAATTCATAGGTTGGATAGCTAAAGTCTAGTTTCAAAATGTGGTGCATGTCATATAAGATGTTTAGACTACTTTCAACAATGCAACACTCTGTATAAGACTGTTTGACAGCTAATAAACTATTGTTGATTTTTTGTTGTTTGATGTTTGATTGTTTGATGTTTAGATAGGAACCTATTTTAAATCTATGATAGTTGAAGGCTAGTTGGATCGTTTGCTTGTTGTTTCATGATTTTGTTAAGCTCAGTTCTCTTGCTTGATAACTATTTATGCTTGCTTAAAATGTCAACCAAGTTAGCAAGGGATAGTTTATTATGATGCGATTTGGGATGAATGGAGACCTTGTTATGAAAAAACCCTAAGAGAATGAAAAAATGCCTCAAGGGCTCATCAATGATGGCCTTGCCTATGTAAAGCACAGAGACAATGTAGTTCAACCACTTTGATCATTGATAGTTTATTATGAAGCGGGTATTGATGGACTTGAAAATTTATTATGAAAAAACCTAGAGGACTAACCTAATCCCTCGAGGGCTCATTAATAATGGCCTTTCCTACGTGAATTCATAGATCCAACATAGTTTGACCACTTGGACTAACAAAGACTATTTTTGGGAGTTTTTGACACTTTTTTATTTTTATTTTTTTCAAATTTTGATATTTTCTATTTTTTTTGGATTTTAATGGCTTATTTAGATGTTTTTGGGATTTTTGATGTGTTGTGAAGTGTTGAACCATGTCTAGGACCCCATATGGAACCCAAGCCTAGGAATTACCCCTATTTAGGTACAAGACCTATTTATTATGGACGAAGAGATGAATGGACGAAAATTTATTTTTGATAGAGATGAAAAGTGAAAGATGCAAAATGTCAATGATTCTCAAGCCATGAGAGAAATGACTAGCTTTATTATGGGTGAGATGGAGAGGGAAAAATCTATTATGGAGTGGAATGTGTATGAAAAGTTATGGATGGAAGTGGAAAATCAGATAGAATGATAGTAGACGATGGAGCAAAGACTGACTACACATGGTTCCTATTTGTCAAGTTTTCACCATGGTACTTATCCAAAGTGCCACCAAAGTGGTTTTCACTATTGGATGGATTATTTTTCTTTACTATTTTTTTATTTTTATTTTTCACTTTTTTGTGTCACCAAGATTCCTATTTGCCAGGTTTTCATCATGGTAACAATTTTTTTTTAATTTTTGCATTTTTTATAGGATTCTTTGAAAGATAGGTATATTATTTGTGAAAGTGCATGCTATTGGTTCACCTTCAGGAGTAAAGGCTTGATAAGCATTAGATCCATATGTTGTTGTTATGATGTAAGAACCCAACCAATTAGGCTCAAATTTTTTTGGTTTCTCTCACTCTATTTGATTCTTTGGATTCTCTTTTAAGACCAAGTCACCAATGTCAAAATTCTTAACTAAGACTCTCTTATTGTAGCCATAGTGAAGACAATTTTGATAAACTTATAAGTGGACATATGTATTATGTTGTTTCTCATCTAGTAACTCTAGTTCATGCAAATGGGATTCATGATATTCTTCTTCATCAATGAACTGTTGCATAAAAACTCTCAAGGATGGTAGCTTGACCTCAATGGGGAGAATGGATTTGGATTCAAAGATGAGGAATATGGAGTGGCTCCAATAGGGGTGTGAATGCTAGTGTGGTAGGCCCATAATGTCGGATTGATTTGGATATGCCAATCACGCACCAACATCATCATCATATTCTTTAGGATCTTAAGGATAGTCTTATTAGACACCTAAGCTTAACTATTACCTTTGAGGTAATATGGAGGGCTTAAATGAGGTTGCATGTGGAATTTCTTGCATAGTTCATGGGCACCCTAATTTTTCAAAGGATAACCATTATCCATGACAATGGATTGGGAACACCATATCGACATATGATGTAATTCAGGATGAACTTGGATATTTTTTTATCGGTAGTGTAGGTCATTGAAATGGATTTGATCCATTTGGTAAAATACTTGATTGCAGTAATGATAAACTTATGACCATTAGTGGAGGTAGGATAGATCTTTCCCACAAGTTCAAGTACCCATTGAGAGAATGGTCATGGTGACATAACTGGATGAAGTTCTTAAGTAGGTGCATGTACAAGATCTCTAGATGTATCTAACATGGGAAATGTTTTTTAACAAAGTGATAGGCATCATGTTCCATAGTAGGCCGTGGTATGTGCGTGGATCATCATGGAAAAAACAATGTGCCCTTAAGTGGCAAAAAAATTAGAAAAAATCGTTAGGCAACTTGGACGAAAAAATTAAATAAGTTATCTATTTATTTCAAAAATATGTGTAATAGGAATTGCAGAAAATTGAATGTAGTTTCTAAACTACTAGGTTTATTTAAAATAACAAAAATCTATTTGGTGAAAATTTGAAATTTCAATGCAAGAGTAATTTTAAATTTTAGGGAAAAATAAAAAGTAGGTGTCCGCTCTAATTACAATTAATCATAATAATATGATAATATTATTTTATAAGATTTTATATAAGTATAGGACTCCATGTTCGATGTGATGCATATTTTTTTGTGGTAATTTTTTCCAATTAAATAACTAATTATGAATTTTTTATTTCAACTTTTAAAAATAAACTGGTATGTCCGACCACCTTAACTTGGTCAAAACTTCATGAAATTTATTTTTTATTTTTTAACTCTATAGTATGTGAAGCATAGAATGTATGCATCTTTTGATTCAAAAAAATGTGATACCCTTTGAAAGTTATAGATGTTTTTCAATCAGCCTATCGACCGACTTTAGTCATAATTCTAATAGAAATTAATAATAATTATTTATTAAATTCAAACTTTAAAAGCATAATTTATATTGGTGGAAAGCTGGTAATCTCCTCTAAAAACCCTTTCTTTCATTTCATGAATTTTGGGGTGAAAAAAAAGGTTGTCAGCCACATACCCTACAAATACCCACAATATTGCCACTTTGGCCCATCATGATCCTCGCGACATACCGCCTAATAGTATCCCATTTGCATAATATTTTTGGCCAGGGTAGGACCGGAAGAGTGAGCTCCACATATGCCATCATGTATCTCATGTAAATATTTTGGTGCTTCATCTAAATCAAGACATCTGAGGAGGGTGTTATCTAGACTACGATGGTAAAGGGTATCATCGATGATAACATATTTGGACACTCGTCGAATAAAAGTCTTATGCTAGTTAGAGGATAAATTGGAAGGGATAATTTGGTCATGTAGGCAATTGTAAAATTCTTTGTACCAAGGGGAATCAAGACCAACAAGTTCACACATGAGCTCAGATTCAAGGACATCTAATATGGGGATCAAAAATTGTTCCACCAAGAACTTGTATTGTAGCATGTTATTAGGTATATCCAAAAGAGATCCAATGGTAGCCATTACATCAACTACTTTGTTCTTAATTCTTGGGATCTTTTCAAAGGTGATGACATCAAAGTACAGCTTAAAACTATCAACCACATGTGCTTGTAGGGTGTGATATTTTCATATTTTATGTCATAATAATCATTAACCTGACATATTGCCAATAGGGAATCACCATAGACCTGGAGGTTCTATATTTCCATTTGATGGCCCTTCGCAGTCTTGTTAACAATGCCTCATGCTTAGCCATGTTATTGGTGTAGGGAAATGCTACTCAATATGATTTTAGTATCGAATCCCCTTGAGGTGTAACAAAAATGATTCTTGATCCTGAAACACAATTTGTATAAGATTCGTCAAAGTAGAGCTTCCATGTGGTAGGAGTCTCTATTGTGAAGATGGATTCATCAGGAAAATCAGATAGTAATGGATGATCTGCTTCCATTGGTGAGTCTGCAATTTGATCTAATATCACTTTTCCTTTCATTTCCTTATGATCAACATGGTCTATGTTGTATTCACTTAAAATCATTACCCACTTTGCTAGTCGACCCGTCAAAGTTGCTCTGCTCAATAGATATTTCAATGGATCAATCTTAGCTATCAATTTTTTTGATGGTTCAACATATAATTCCTAATCTCTTGTGTGGAAAAAACAACTAAAAGACATGCTCATTCAATAGGAGTGTAATTAAGCTCATACCCTACAAGAGTGTGACTGATATGATAGATAGCTCATTATTTTCCATCATTGCCATTTTGTGCTAACAATTCCCCCAATGTTGATGTGGTTGTTGATATGTACAATATGAGGTTTCTACCATCGATAAGAGGCATGGGGATCGAAGGTGTTAATAGATAGTTCATTATTTTTTGAAATTATTCCTGACAACGATTGGTCCATATGAATGGGACTCCCTTATGAAGAAAGTGTTGGAATGGTTGACATTTATTCTCTAATTGAGAAATGAGCCTTTAGATAGATTATAATCTTCCTTATAGCGTGCACAACTAACATGTTTTTTGGTAGAGGAATAT
>VDFB02193867.1:530824417-530879091 GCA_007258455.2 Sequoia sempervirens
AGAGAATGGTGATATATAGAGGAGAGAGTTACAAAGAGGGAAAGAGAGAATGGTGAGATAGAGATGAGAGAGTGAGAGAGAAAGAGGGTGAGGGAGGAGGGAGAGATCTCGAGTGAGAGAGAGAGTTAAAGGGAGGGAGGGAGGGAGAGAAGAGATAGAGAGTAATAGGGGAAAAGGTAGGGAGGGAGACATCTATAGAGAGAGAGAGATGGAGGGAGAGGTAGATAGAGAGATGGCAAGCAGAGATACAAATAATTAGAGAGGGAAGGAGAGGTAGAGAGAGAAAAGTAGAGAGTGAATGAGGGAGGGAGTTAGAGAAGATAGGTAGAGAGGTGTAGAGAGAGTGGTAGGGAGTGATGGATGGAGAGGTAGGTAAAGAGGGATTAGGGAGATAGAGAGTAGAGAGGGAAGGAGAGGGAGAGGTATGGACGAAGAGAGTGGGAGGTGAGATAAAGAGTAATAGAGAGAGAGTGGTAGGCTGTGATGGATAGAGAGGTAGGTAAAGAGGGAGAGGGGAGATATAGATAAGTAGAGAGGGAGGGAGAGAGGGAGGGAGATGTAGTGAGGGAGAGAGAGGTGAGATGGAGAGAAATAGAGAGTGGTGGAAGGAGAGGTAGGTAGAGATAGGGAGAGATGAGATAAAGATAAGTAGAGAGGTAAGGAGAAGTAGAGAGAGAGGAGAGATAAAGAGAAGTAGAGAGGGAATGAGGGAGGGAGAGGTAGGGAGGGAGAGAAAGGTGAGATAGAGAGATGCAAAGAGAGTGGTAGGGTGTGATGGATGCAGGGGTAAGTAGAGAGAGGGATTGGGAGATAGAGAGTAGATATGGATGAAGAGAGGGAGAAATAACTATGGAGGGAGAGAGAGAGAGGTGAGAGAGAGGTGAGGTAGAGAGAGATAGAGAGTGGTAGGGAGTTATGGAGCAAGAGGTGGGTAGAGATAGAGAGATAAGTAGAGAGGGAAGGAGGGAGGGATCATGAGAGAAGTGAGATAGAGAGAATTAGAGGGCAAAGGTAAGAGAGAGAGTTCTTGAGATCAAGGGAGAGATATTTAGATAAAGGGATGGAGATAGTGAGAGAGAGGTCTAGAGTGTAAGGGATCAAAATTGAGTGAGATAGAGAGAAATAATACAACTTGCTAATTACTAAAATTTGAAATGCTGATTGCTGAAATTTGACCTCTTAAGTAATTACTAAAATTTGAAATGTTGATTACTAAAATTTGACTAAGTCTAAAATTTGCAAGATCTTCCAAAAACTAGAATTTGCATTATAACTCCTAGAGATCCAAAACCACTCTCAAACATCCTGAAACTTTATACGTGAAATACAACTTAAAGTATAAGAAAGTAAACGTCCATATGTAAATTTCAATGTTTATTTGATGTATATAGTTTGAACCCTCAAAGGTAACATGAAGAAAGAAAAAGAAGAGGAAAAATAAATTCAATTTAGACCAAAACACGAGCGCATTACAACACACATGTGTTTTATCAATGCATTCACAAAACGAAAGCGTGTTATAACACAATCGCATTTTTTCAATGCATTCACAAAAAGCGAGCGCATTATAACACAGTTGCATTTTGTCAATGCATTCACAAAAAGTGAGCACATTATAACGCGCTTGCATTTTGTCAAGGCATTCAAATAATGCAATCATGTTATAACACGCTCATGTTTTGTCTTGATTTGGGAATCCCTAAGCCTTTGTCTTGGATTTGCTTTGGATTTCCAACCGAAAGGCTTGGAGGGCCTTCCCAACATCCAAGGATGTGTTTTTGCATATTCTACAAAATTTCACATAATCTCATTTGTGGTCATCATTAGGTTTGCATGTGTTTAAAGGTCAGAGAAATTGAACACCTAGGTAATGTTAGGTTATCTCTTAGCTATCTAACAATGTATTTTTTTTCACATTTTGAAAATTTTAAGCCTTTCATCTATAATTTCTTTTGTTTGTGTGTCTACTTTTTGGCGAAAACCAGTGTTTGGTGTTTTTTCCATTATAAATTAATCGTTCATCAAAATTTCAAATAAATTACATTTTTAGAAACTAGACTCCATTCTACACATTAAAAAAAAAAAATTCAGTTACTTTCAAAAATTTATAGGGGTAGCGTGACCAAAATTCTATTTTTTAGGAAGTGTCTACTTTGAAAATTAGTGAAAAATCAAATATTCATTAAAAAATTATTAGAAAAATCAAGCATAAACTATATACTGCTAGCTAATTTCTGACTGAATCTATTTTAAAAATACTAAAAAAAGGTTCACCATGCTAGGTACCCAAAAAAAGTTGCTATGTTATGTTTTTTAGACAAAACAAACACCAATTTATGTGGTCCCCTCTTTTGAACCCCTTAATCTCAACCATTTTCAAAATAAATTAGTAGTTTAGAAAGTAGACTTGGAGCACTACTATCCTTATTTTTGTTGCATCTCAAAATTTTGAGTGGTAACTATCCTCAATTTCACATCCAAGGTCAGTATTTCTTGATTTCAGAAAAAAATGTGGCCATTGAAGTCCCCTTTTTGGCCCCTCATCATTTTGCACTTACCCAATAAACAATAAGGCAATTTTTTTTGTTCTAGCATCGTACCCTTCAAACACAAGGTGTTCCAAAAGGTGGAAATATCCCCTGAAGCAATCTCGATAGGGCTAACATAGTAATCTACAGAAGGCCAGATATTAGAAGAAATTTGAGAGAAAGTGAGTTCAAACATTTTAACTTCCTGGATGAGCATAATATCAATTTTATGTTCCAAAATGTATCTTTTATCATATGTTATTTGTGTGGGATGTGCAGCTCTCTAATGTTCCAAGAAACAATTTTCATATGTAAAAGGGAGGAGAAAACCTTAGTGGTACAATTAATCTAGGCTTGATGAAGATTCTCAAATCCAAAGGAGGTTTTAAAACTCATTTCTTTAGGGTTTTGGACACTAATATATCCAAGGTCCATTATTTTCCCAAAACTACATCTCTTGTTGCTTCTATGGATCTTGTTTCTCTTTCTGAAGGTATACCTTGTTTAAGATATCCTCCCACATCAATTTTTTTATTTCTCTTTTTCTTTCCATGAATTGGTGCCCATTCCTCATCTTGGAAAGAAGTGAGGGTTGATCCAGAGGTCAAATAAGTAGCCTTGAGGCTAATACGAGGAAAAGATCCCGCCATCCTGGTATAAAAGGACTTTTCTTCAAACAATAGAGGATACTTACTCCCTTCCCAACCTTGTGATTGATTTTCCTCTACATTCTCTTTTGGGAGAGAGTTGTTCAAAGAGAGTTCCTTTAAATTCTACTTCTCATAGCCCTCTATCATTTTCCCTTCCTTTATTTATAAGTCAACCAATGTGGATCTAACACTTTCTTTATTAGGCATGCCAACACGGAGCTCAACTAAAGATACTTTTGTATCTTTTTAATTCAAGGTCTCCATGTGAGCCCTAGAGGGAGAGGGGGCTTTTGGTTCCACCAATAAATTATGGGGTAAGCCATTTGTAGGAAGGGGGATGGATCACTTGGTCCCCCAAAACACCCATCGAGCTACAGGGGACCAGAGGGGAGGTAGTAAAGACTAGAGGGTCCTTAGCATTGTTATCCATAACATGAACCTCATTTAGAGCCATGGATGATATTTTAGTGGCTTTTTTTTTTAGAATAAATTATTATTTTTAGTTATTACTCGGGTGGTTGAAATTGTTATAGATCTAATAAAATATTCCAACATTCTCAAACATAATAGATTGTGTCCAACACCCAAGCTTAGGTTTTAAAGTGATCTTGGAGGGAAGAACTATGTTGGTAGAAACATTGACACATTGTCAAAAAAACCAATCTAAAATTTTGGATGGTAGCTTTTTCAACTATCAACAACTGGCCAAAGGAGTTGGAAATGCTTTGGAACATATTATAGTTCTAGAGTTCTAGAGGTAAAATAGGAAAATAGATCTAGGTAGGAGCAAAAATTTTGAGATCCGTGGTAGAGTTAAAACCTAGTTTTCATTTACACAAGGAAATGAAGTTCTTGAAATTTTTGTCTAGAGCCTAGGGGCCCCTAGTTAGAATCTTCGCCAGATCTTCCTGATTGAAAAAATTTAAATAAAAATAGGTCATTGACCATAGCACTTATGATGACATTTCCTTTAAGTTTCTAGGCCAATAAGACCCATTTCCTAACTTGTTCAACATTGGGTCTAAAATCAAGGAACTTACCAATAAGGAAATTGTCCATGTTCGCCAGCATCGCTTTAAGAAGATCATCATGCATATCTATCACAAGAACCTCATTTGAAACAAAGTAATGGGGGACATAGTGCATATTGGGAAGAGGGGAATGTTGCTTGATAACTTTTTCCACTAAAGATAAAGGTCTCTGTCTCAAAAAGAGAAGCACAGATGCCCATATCCACACCTATGACAAAAATCAGGGAGACCAGGGGGTCCCTCAAAGACCCCTACTAAAGGGATCATGTGTTAGATCTCACCAACAAAACTGAAAGGAAACAAAATAGCAAAACACGTGAAACTGGTCACGTGGAAGTAGGAGGACACCACTTCCTTCGAAGCAACAAAACATGAACCAGACCATAGATTCAAAAACCTCCACATATATTATATTGTTACATGATGTTATATCCTAGAGATTATGTATGATCTTAACTATTGATTTATATGATCATATATATTCATATTGAATTCATCATTTATAGATTGAATTTTCATATGATGTTATGTATGTATATTTTATGTCATTAAGTATATGAAATTTAATATAGGATATATTTGTATCAATGGGTTATTTTTAGTTAGGTTAGCGGATTAAAGAACAAAACAAAAACCCAAAGAAACTATGGAATACAAAGAAAGAAAATGAAATAAACAAGAATGATTATACCTGTTACTCATTGAATCTTCCATGATTCACCTCCATAGCACCTTCTAGCTTGCAGCATATGATTGTTGCCCTCAGATTTGTGTGTGTGAGCAAATGATTGTGACCAAGCCCTATGCAAGTTTTGAAGGATTTGAATGACAAAATAAAGACTATGACAAATGACTATGCCTATGACAAGTAATCAAATTGAATTAAACAAGCTAAATGCAAAGTAAATTCTAAGCTTAAAATGTCTATATCAATGAAGTGGTGCAAAAAATATGAGAAAATTGGCATTTTATAGAAAATGCAATTTTGGACGAACAAACGAGATTGAAAGCTGGCAAAGCCTAAAATCAGTGGACAAGATTTCATGTGACAATCCATAATTAGGGTTAGGGAAAAATTATTAAATGAGTGGTTAAGATATCATTTGAGAAAATGGAATTGGTGGTCGAGAATAAATGTGATAATTAGTCAAAAAGATAAATATTTCCGAAAATCAAGAAGATAAAGACTGCTTGATTTGTAAGATTCAAAAAATCAAGAGGATAAAGGTTGAACTGAAAAGCATATTTGGAAAATCAAGAATTTGCTCAATTACTTAATTTTTGGAAGAAGATTACCATTTTGAATTAAATAAATTCAAAATATGGATTTTGTGTGACAATAAATAATCGATTTTTAGATTATTTACCAAAAGAAGTGATAGTTAATAAAATGAAATCATTTTAAATAATTAATTTATTTAAAATGAGAAAAATGTTAAATTAGGTAATTAAATAATTAAAGATAATTATTTAATTTAGAGGATTATGACTGATAATTAAATAAATTAATAAATTCATTTAATTATGAGAATTAGTGACATATTAAATAAATAAATAAAATTCATTTATTTAATAATCAAGAAGACATAAATGAATAAATGTAATTAAATAAATTATGAAATTTATTTAATTGTAAGAGGACAATAGACCCTTAGTGATGTATTGAATAAATAAATATAAATTATTTATTTAATAATCATGAAGAATAAAAGAGATATGAATTAATTAAATAATAATCAATTATTTAATTAACAGTGGAAAGTGGACCAAGGACATAATTAAATGTCATAATTATGCTAGGATGAAAGTGGTAAAACAGAGCTTGTAGGCCTAGGTCATTTTTAAGTGTCTACATTTTGCTCCTCTTTGTCATAATGTAGCATGTCACATTGTGACAAAGAAAATAAGTCAAAAATATGCCCCAGTGCAAAATAAGATGAGGAAGAATGACAAGGAGGGTAGCGGTCTGCCCCCTCGAGAGGACAGATGGGTTCCAAGAACACAGGTGTGCTCTTGAAATGGATGAGAAGACTAGAATATGAAGAGACAAAGAAATGTTAGTGCAAAAGATATGGATGATGATATGGATGCAATGCCTATATGAGATGAGCGAGAGAAGATGACAAGACAGAAGGAGATGCTTGTTAGTTCCTAGACCAAATCCTTCAACATATTACCATAGGACTTTAATATGTATTTCTCTTAATCATCATTGGGAAGATTATTGTAATGGCCAAAAAACACCATGATACGACATAGATTAAGGTGTGCAAGTTCGTACCATCACGTACGACAAGAAGTCACAGACAACGATGATCATGACTCATACTAAGAACGTGATTGCCCCAGTCTTTTTGTCATAACCAACCACAAGCATAGAAAGACAAATACAAACAATAAAGACAAGTCATGAAACATCATTGCTCCTCTAAATCCTATTGCCAGGACATCCTTGAGGAACTAGCAACATGACTACCTGAAAAAGAAAAAACAAGCCAATCATCATGATGCATCGCTGCTTCTCTAAATCTTATTGTCAAGACATCATCAAGAAACTAGTAGCATGATGAAAAATCAAGCCAACCATCATGATATGTCATTGCTTCTCTAAATCATGTTGTTAGGACATTGCGGAGAAACTAGTAACATGATAGTCCCAAAAAAGACAAAGTAAGACGATCATCATGATACGTCACTGCTTCTCTAAATCTTTTTCTTAGGACATCGTCGAAAAACTAGTAGCATGATGAAAAATCCAAAGACAAGATAAGACAATCATGATACGTCGCTGCTTTTCTAAATCCCATTGTCAGGACCTCGTTGAAAAACTAGTAACATGATGAAAAATCCAAAGACAAGTGCCAAGTGTTTACCAAGTGTGTCTAAATGCCGAGTGTTTTGATGTCAAGATGTCATGTTTGACGATGTTGAGATGCCAAGGTGTCATGTTTTGATGATGCCAAGATGAAGAAATGTCAAAGATTTTCAAATTCAGGAAGGACACGTCCTGAATGATGTCGATGTCGAGAGGATTGACCTTAAATTTCAAAAGGATCCCTCAAAATGCCAGATGACAGTGACAATGCCTAGGAAGGATGCATCCTAAGGCATAAATGACAGAGTTATTCTTCAGAAGGACACATCTAAAGGATACTGATGTCAATAGGAGAGATCCTTGAATGTCAGGAGGATCTCTCAAAAATGTCGGATGATAATGACGAGGAAGGACACATCCTAAGGAATAAATGAGAGAGATTATTCTTCAGAAGGACACATCTAAATAATACTGATGTCGAGAGGATTGATCCTTAAATGTCAAGAGGATCCCTAAAAAAATTTCGGATGACAGTGGCAATGCCTAGGAAGGATGCATCCTAAGGCATAAATGACAAAGGATATTCTCCATAAGGACACATCTGAAGGATAACCAAGAGTTGACAGTTTGACCGGTTATGATAATGTAACTTGTTTTGACCAAATTTGACTAAAGTTTGGCTGAGTTTGACCAAAGTTTCGCTGAGTCTGACTTGTGTTGACCAAATGCTGATATTGACATGGTGTGATTGTCATGCTTGAATAAATGATTGCCATACTTTGTTTTAGGAGTTTTCCCGTCTGGAAAATAATTTGTCTTGACTTGAAGACTTTTGACGTGTGTGCCAGTGTAGTGCCACGAACCCTAATGGACTGACCTAGTGCGGCCTCAGGGGGTCATCGATAGATGGCCTTGCCTACGTCATGCACTCAGAGACCTCGTAGTTCAACACGACCGATGACTTTGTCTTGATGACCAAAGATTGAATCATGATTTTATTTTGACAAACCTAAAAGGACTAACCTAATGTCTCGGGGACTCGAAAATGAGTCTTTCCTATGTAGCAAATGCGTAGAGACAACGTAGTTCAGACAAATGACAAAGACTGATTGATTGACACAATGGAATTTCAACGAGAAATGATTTCGTTTTGAATTCTTGAGATAACTTGATGTTTGTTGGGGTTTCTTCAGGGTGCTTTTTGATTTTTAGGTTTTTTTAGGACATTTTACAATGTTTTTGGTCTTTCTTCAAGACATTTTGTCATGTTTTTGTCTTTTTTTTGGACTTTTTGCAATGTTTTTATCTTTTTTTAGGACTTTTTGCAATATTTTGTCTTTTTTCAATACTTTTTGTGATGTTTTTGTCTTTTTTTAGGACTTTTTGTGATGTTTTTATCTTTTTTCAGGACTTTTTGCAATGTTTTTTTCTTTTTTCAGGACTTTTTGCGATTGCCCAAACCATGTACGATACCCACTACAGTCACATGATCAAAATTCCCCCCTAGTCAGGTCCAAGACTTAGCCAATTTTTAAGGGATGTGAAAGAGATATTCATGGGATACCGAATGGATAGTATACAAGACTTGATGTCAACCATTTTTCAACCATGAGAGGAAGGGTATGATGTCATGGTAGATGTCATGGCGGCGACGAAAAATGTATTTCATCCTAGGCCAAGACAGATAAAGTAATAGTAGATGGCAGAGCAATGATTGATTACACATGGCGCCTATTTGCCAGGTTTTCAATATGGTACTTATCCAAAGCGCATGTTTGCTAGGTTTTCACCGTTGGACAAATTATTTCTCTTTACTATTTTTTTCATTTTTCAATCTTTTTTGATGCTGCCAAGATGCCTGTTTACTAGGTTTTCATCAACAATTTTTTAGCATTTTTCAATTATATATATATATATTTGGTGTCACCAAGATGCCTGTTTTCTAGGTTTTCATCAGGGTGACAAATTTTTTATTTTTCAATTTTTTTGTATTTTTTAAGGTTTTCGACTCAACTTTTCGATGCTATGCATAGAACTTGTGTAGATGTAGACTATTGATGGGCTCTGTCAATTGTTCACCATTTGGGGGAGCCAGCTAATACACTCAAAAATTGAAAGAGGATATGATGATGTAAGGACCTAACCGGTTTGGTTCAAACGTTCCTGACTTTTCTCTATCTGCCTGGTTCGTAGGGTTTGGCATGAGGACTAAGTCACCAATGTCAAACTTCCTGACCATGAATCTCTTATTGTAACTGCAACAGAGACAGTTTTGATACACTTGCAGATGGTTTAGGGAAATTTTCCTTCTTTCCTCTAACATCTCCAACTCGTGTAGGCGCGAGTGTCTATACTCCTCATCATCAGTCAAACCCTTCAGGGAGACTCGTAAGGAAGGAATTTCAACCTTGATGGGAAAGATAGCCTCAACTCCAAAGACTAGGGCGAATGGGGTGGCTCCCGTAGGCTTACGAATGTTGGTGCGGTAAGCCCATAGAGCAAGATTGAGTTGAATATGCCAGTCATGGCTAGTCTTTTTCAGGATTTTAATAATGGTTTTATTTGATGCCTCAGCTTGACCATTTCCTTGTGAGTAATACAAAGAGGAAAAATGATGTTGGATATGAAATCGCTCACATAACTCATGAACGTCTTGGTTTTTAAACAGATGTCCATTGTCAATGATGATGGATTGCGAAAGGCGATACCAGAAAATGATGTAGTTAAGAATGAATTTGGATATTTGTTTGCCATTATGTACGTCAGGGGGATGGCTTTGATCCACTTTGTAAAATACTAAGTGGCGGTTATGATGAATTTGTGGCCATTAGATGAGGTAGGATGGATCTTTCCCACAAGGTCAAGTCCCCATTGTGTAGAGGGCCAAGGAGAAGTGATCGGTCGAAGCTCTTGTGCTGGAGCATGAATCAAATCGTTGTGAATTTGGCATTGGTGACAAGTCCTGACATATTCTAGTGCATCTTTCTCAATGGTCGACCAATAGTACCCAAGTCTCGTTATCTTCTTGGCTAGAGTAGGACCACTTGAATGAGACCCGCATATACCCTCATGTACTTCACATAAGGTTGTGTGTGCTTTTTTGGTGTCGAGACATCTAAGGAGGGTGTTATCAAAGCTACGACGGTAAAGCGTGCATTGACGATGGCATATCTTGCGGCTTTTCAGATAAAGGACTTCCTCTAGGTATTGGATAGATTAGGGGGAAGAGTTTGGGACTTAAGGTGGTCATGAATGTCTTGGTACTAGGGAGAATCAGGACTAACAAGCTCACAGACCATCTATGATTCGGGAAAGTCATAGGCAGGGACCAATAATTGTTCTACCAAGAACTCTAGCTGAGGCATGTTGCTTGGAATGTTGAGGAGAGAGCCGATCGTAGCCATTGCATCCGCCGCCTTATTCTGTGCTCTCAAAACTTGCTCAAAAGTCACCATGTGAAAATATGTCTAAAATTTGTCAATCATTCATTTGTAGGGCATTAGTTTCTCATCTTTTTTGTCATAGTTATCATTAACTTGATTGATGACCAGCTAAGAATCCCTATAGACATGGGGTGTTGCCACAATAGTGGTTTACACTTTCTAGGAGATCCTATTTTTTGCTGAAATCACATATTTTTAGAAAATATAATGATTTAAGCCTTGAAAATTTTTATTTAAAGGATTCCAATTGAATATGTTTTAATCAAACCGCCTTAGACCAAGCCCCCTTGGATAAAACCCCGCTAGTTTTAAACCATACCTATAACAGAGTCTCCTTTATGCCTATCAAAATGTTGATAAAAAACCACTTTTGATTTACCTTTTGGGGGATCAAATGAATTCATTTAAAATTTATTTTTTGTAAGTATATAGTCCTTATTATAAGCTTATAAAAAATTATAATTTTAATTAAATTTAATTTGATTATTATATTTATTTTTTATTTCTTGTGAATGTAGGTTTTTCACCGAAAATCAAGCTCTTTGTTCTACACATGTGGAAAAATAGAATATTATAATTTTTTTTTGAAAAATATGAAAGTACACCATATATTGGAGTCCTTGATCCAACAAAAATAAATAAATTGAATTTCAATACATACAAAAAATGTTGTGCGTTATATAGTTGCGCTATGTGTAAATTGTAATTGGTTTGACTTTGAAACTTGATTAAAGAAAAAATATTCAATAAAAAACTATCTAACCAAGTGGAAGCACTAGATATCAGAGTCACAAATCTAAATTTGAAAATTATTTTAGCATCTAGTTTGGCCAAAAATTGTAAACCACTATTGTGGGATCACCACATGAAGTGTTCTAATTTTCCATTTTATTGCCATTCTAAGCCCTATAACAAGTGCCTCATATTTTTCCACATTATTTGTGCATGGGAACGCTATGCAAGAAGACTTAGGAATGGAAACTCCTTGAGGAGTGATGAATTGTATTCCTACCCCTGAGCCATGATTAGTATGTGATCCATCAAAGTATAACCTCCAAGGTGCCTTAGGTTCTGTGTGAAATATTGACTCATCTAGGAAATCTGTCACTAAAGGATGATCACTTTGCATAGGCACATCTGGCAGTTGCTCTGCAGTCACTTGTCCTTTGATCGCTTTTCTTTCTACATATTGGATGTCGTATTTGCTTAGAATCATGACCCATTTGGCCAGACATCCTGTTAATGTTGCCCAACTTAATAGATATTTGAGGGGGTCAATATTTGCTACCAATTGTCTCTGATGGCTCAACATATAATGTCTTAGCTTCTGAGCTGCAAAGACAATTGCTAGACAAACCCATTCAATTGATGTGTAATTTAGCTCATACCCAACCAGTGTCAGACTGATATAATATATGGCCCTTTCTTTCTCGTCATGGTCATTTTGTGCTAGTAATGCCCCCAGTACTGATGTAGTGGCAAAGATGTATAAGATCAAAGGTTTGCCTTGAATGGGAGGCATAAGGACGGGCACTGACAATAGGTAGTCTTTTATTTGTTGAAAGGCCTCTTGGTATTTATCTTTCCACACAAAGGGGATGCCTTTGCACATAAGATATTGGAATGGTTGACACTTGTCAACCAATTGTGCTATGAAGCATCGGATAGATTGCACCCTTCCTTGTAAGGTTTTGAGTTCACTGATTCCTCTAGAAGGAGGCATGTCCATGATGGATTTGACTTTGGCTGGATCGACCTTAATGCCTCTTCGAGAAACTATGTATCCCAAAATTTTTCCAGATGTTACACCAAAGACACATTTCTTAAGATTCATTCGTACTTTGTATTCTTTGTCTCTTGAAAATTGTGTCTAACACCTTTAGATGATCTTTTCTTGTTATTGATTTAGCCAAAAGGTCATCCACATAATCTTCCATTATCTTATGCATCATGTCATGAAAGATTGTGGTCATAGCCCTTTGATACGTGGTGCCTACATTTTTAAGACCAAACGACATGACATTCTAATAGTATGTACCCTAAGGGAAAGTGAATGTTGTTTTATGTTGATCTTCAGGGGCAATACGAATCTAATTATAGCCTGAGAAACCATCCATGAGGGACAACATCTCATATCCTACCATGAGGTCGACTATGATGTCAATATTCGACAAAGGAAAGTCATCTTTTGGGCATGCCTTGTTTAAGTCTCTAAAATTTGTGCAGATGCAGATCATTCCATTTGGATTTGTTATGGGAACAAGGTTAGATATCCATTCAGTATAATCAATAGACTGTATGAACCCAACGTCTAGAAGTTTCTTCAACTCAGCCTTGACCAGTAGAGTGACCTAAGGATGCATTTTGCATAACTTCTATTTAACTGGTTTGGCATTTGGAAATAATGGAAGATGGTGCAGAATGAGTTTTGGGTCTAGTCCTGGCATGTCGGCATAGGACCATGCGAAGTTGATTTTACATTTTGCAAAGAATTTTTGAAATTTCAGTTTCTCTTCTTCAATCAGGGATGCTGCAAAGAGGACCATTTTGGGATCTTCTATTGTTGATATGTTGTCTTCCATGGTGTCCTCTATGAGCATAGTTGATTTCTTGTGCGTTACGGGGAGAAAGTCCAATCCTCCATCTTTGGGCTCCTCGGAGAGGTTTTCACCTATAGATATGTCCTTTGTTTTTACTTTTTTGTTGTCAGAAGATGCCTTTTGGTTTTCACCTAAATACATTTCATTTTTGCTTTATTCTTATTTCTAATTTTGCGACTGGAGGATGGAGTAGTCTCACCAAAATAAGCTACACAATCTAGGTCAATAGTGAATCTTGCCTTATGATCACCACTGGGTATGCCCTCACGTAATCACATAAACTCTGCAATGGCCTCATCATTTTGAAAGGTGTCTAGGATTGGTGGGCCTTGTTGGTCCCAATCAATTAGTTGAGGATAAACTAGGGAAATGCCATCGCCAATGTTGGTGAATTGAGGGGAGGATGCAGAAAGCATGCAGACGGATTCATAGATATTGTAGATGAAATTATCATCATCCAATTCCACATCAGACTCTATCCAATATTCCCCTTCACTTGTCTCATATTCGTTGTCAAAGTAAGGGATAAATGACTCAGAGTTGTGGTTGTCAGTGTCATCTAGCAATTTAGATGTATTCAACTAATGGTTATTAGATTCAGATGGTAGGGCTTGTATGTCATGGGGAAGGGAAATGGGACTGTGACTATTTGGTGCTTGCTCGATTTTAAATGTTTTCCAAAAATTTTGTTCAGAGGTAAGCTCTCTAGCTTCAAGGAACAAATCATCAAGGCAACAGTCACTTAAGGATCGTTGGGAACCAAATTCCCACTCTTGGGAGTTGGTTTCGGTAAAGGATTCCTTGATGGTCTCGACACTTTCTGAAGCATGCACTCACTCACTCAAAATTCCATTGGTACATCGGTCGTCATTGTCAGGTAATCCATACCCTAACCCAAGATACTTTGGTATTTTGAAAGGTTTTGTGGGCTCTCTTCGTCCAATTTTATTTTTGCCTAGGCTACTAGTTCCATCATAGCCCTTAGCCTTCATTATGTCATATCCCTTGCCATATTTCTTAACTGGTAATGGGGGTAGGTTTTCCATTTCTTTATAGAGCCATCCTATAATATCGGCAAGGTCCTCATTACTCATGTCTCCCCATTTGATGAAAACCATTTTTGGTGGAACTTTGAAAATTTCTTTGGGTTCCATTCTAAAACATGGCCGACCATAGACCTTTGGAGAATTCGGTATTGTATTGTTGTGATGCTATATGATGTATGTAGTCTGAATTCTCCACAATCGAGGTCTTGGATCTTGACATTGGACTCATCCTTAGGGTTTGAGGAAGATGGTGATGTGGTGGATGATGTGGATGGAGTGGACATGGAAGATGATGCAAGTGTGGATGGGTCAATGTATTTAGAAAAAGAGGAGCCAGGAGCTTCTCAGTTGATGGGCACTCAGTTTTTAGAAATACCCCTTAGGTTGGTGCAATATTGAAAAGGGTCGGGGTCTCCATATATGGTGATTTTTGTGCCGTCAAATGGGAATTTTAAGCATTGGTGATATGTAGAGGGAATGGATTTTAGGGCATGAATCCATGGGCATCCAAGCAAGATGTTGTAAGGTAATTCTAGATCTAGGACTTGACAAGTTGTATCCACAATGACTATTCCCACTCTAATAGGAAGAGAAATAATGCCTCGTGATGAACGTTCTTTGTCATTATATTCTTTTATAACTATACTCTTTGTAGGGTCTACGCATGCATCAGAAAATCCCAGAGCCTTAACCAGTTTTAAGGAGCATATGTTCAATCCTGCTCCGCCATCTACTAAAGCTCTTCTGACCTTGTGCTTATGGATGAAAGTTTCAATGTATAATGCATTGTTATGGTTGGTCTTGGGTGATGAATAATCCTAATTATAAAAGGTGACGTGATGAGGTGTAGTGAGGTATCCCACCATGGTCTCAAATTGGTTGACATCAATATCCTTAGGGACAGATGACTCTTGCAGGGTTTTATCCAAGATATCCTTATGCATGGGAGAAATATGAAGCAACTCGAGTATGGAAATCTGCACAGGGGTTTTGCATAACTGATCGATAAGGTTAAACTAACTCTTAGGTTTCCACTGCTTTGTAGATGAGTCGGGTTGTGATTGCTTAGGAGATGGACTAGGTATGGTGATTTTAGGTTTCCTAGCAAGAGGCGGACCAGCTATGGTGATCTTTCCATTGTGAGTAGTAGCATTGCATTGAGATGCTCTTTTGACTGTGATGGTATTGACACATTCGTTATTAGTTCAGACATTGTTTATAGTAGGTCCACTAGAATAGTCATACTTGGCATGGGCGTAATTGGATTGATTATTGTTTGTCTTAGGACCTGACATGGAAGCGTTATTAGAACCATGGTCTTGTAGTGGGTTCTTATGAATGGTATGATCCGAATTAGAGGAAAATTGTGGTCCACCAACCTCAATGATACGATTCTCGATAAGGTCTTGTACCAGATTTTTCAGTTGTCGACAAGAAGAAGTTTTATGTCCTTTGCCTAATGATAATCACAAAATGCATTATCGTTCCACCATACTAGTTTGAATTGTCCTAGATCATATGGTTTGGTTCTTGAAATGTGATGACACCATTCTGAAGGAATTTCTTGAGGACTTCCTCAAGGGGCTCACCCAAGGGAGTGTATGTGTGACCCCTGGGGAATTATCTTATCTGATGATATTGTCCTTGATTGTGACTATTTTGACCTTTTTGGTTGTTTGAGGTAGCATTGGTGGGGGGTGTCAATATCGTTGTTGGTTTGTTTTTCATTTAAACCCCTTTTAGAGCCAGTACATGACCCATGGTGTTTACATCCTTGGTGTCAACAACACTGTCATTGGTACCATGTTTATTTTTGACCCAATACTTGTTTTTGTCCGTGGGAGGGTTTACGTTTGTGTTTTTAGGACCATACTTTAGTTCTCCTTTTGCAATAAGAGCTTTCTCAACCTAGATGCCCTTTTCGACTAGGCCTGTAAAAGTTGTGCAACAATGAACTTGTAATCTATATTTTAGGGGGCCTAGAAGTGTTTGAACGAACATGTCAACCTTTTATTTTTCAGGTATGTTTATGTGACAACGACTAGCTAGACTTCTCCATCTTTGGAAGAATGGGATAAAAGTTTCGCCCGCATCCTCTTGCGTGAGAGTACATAGGCTACTAATAGAGGTGTCCATGTCAATGTTATATGAGTAATTTTTTATGAACTTGTGTTTAAGTTCATCCCATGTTTTGATATCCTTTTGAGTGGAGAACCATTCAAGGGCAGGACCTGCAAGACTTTTAGAAAGAGTCTCATCAAGTACGTTTGTTCATAGGCGACATCCATACAGTTGGTCGCGAATTCTCGAACATGTTCGATAGGGTTTGTCTTTCCTCTGTATTTGGTAAAATTTGGTGACACATATCCCAGAGGAAATGGCAGCATGTATAAGTTCATGTCAAAGTGGTACACAAATAGATCATATGACACTTCTGATTTCTTGGTGGATATTCAAATGTTTTCTATGGTCTTCTCTAGACCCATCAAATTTGCTTGCAAGACATTGATTATAGGGTCATTTTTAGCACCATACATTGGATTGATTGGTACACCATGGGTCCCCATTTGTTGTGAGTGGATGTTGGTGTATTGTTCAGGGATGTGTTGTTGTGATATGTATGATGTGTTTTGGTTTGTGTGTTGGTACTAAAAGTTTGGATTGGGGGCGTGTTGATGGGTATGAATATGGGATGAATATGTTGGAATGTGTCCCCCAGCCATTTGGGTCTATATTTGGGGAATATAGTGACCAAGAATATTTTGGTGTTCGATAGATCCCATAGGTTGTGTATTTTGATTGCCTTGTAGGGGTTGTTGGAACTATCCCAGAGGAGTATTCATGTTTTTTCCTTGGGAGGCGTTGGTATTAAACTATGTTGACATGTTAACATTAGGTTGTGGTCCTTGAATAAGGAGACGTCGTTTACCTCCACCCAAAGGATTAACTAAGGTACCAATGAGAGGATTTGATGGGGATGCACCCATGGACCTAGATGTAGTTGTAAATGGGGGATTTAAATGGCTTGATGATGCCCCCAAGGCATTTACCAAAGTGGTAAATAGAGGATTGGAATAACTTGCCCACATTGCCGAGGACCCAAAAGTGACTCTAGCCGATTATGATGATATTGTGGATAGTGTAGGCGATGTGACAGATTGTGTACCTCCAATGGATGTAGCGTTGATTGAATTGGAATTGTGTGGAATGTTGGAGATAACACTCATGGTAGTTGTGACATTTTGTGAGGTAGCATCAAAAAACGTATTATTTGTGTTGTTTGGAGGTTGACCACTATTGGACATGTTATTTGTGTTGTTGACATTATGGTCAGGAGATGTTGTCTCAAAGTATTAATGTCGAACCCATGGGGTAATTTAGCCCCTTGAATTAAAAGTATGGCCACATATTTGTCTATCATATAAAACCATTTGTTCTACGAAATGGGCCACTTCTGGATCTTGTGCTGCTACCTCTAGGTTTTCCTCAAGTATTTGTCCATATTCATCCTTACGTAAGAATGGTTCAAAGGGGTTGTTTGATGAGGATGGTATGGTCATGAGAGGTTGAGTATTTGTGTCGCTAAATGGGTCGTTAAAATTCCAATTTGGGTCATAATTGTGATTGGTGACATTGGAATTGGAGTCTTGTCCAAAGTTTTCCATTTGTTGTTTCTTTCTTTGGAATCTAGTTTCCACCATAAAAGGAAATTGCTCAAATGAAGATGATGAGAATGACAACTAAATGCAAGGATGACACTAGCCTATGTTTTTTTTTTTTGATAAAGGATTTTAATGCAAGATTATGTTTTTGGATTTTCGATAATAAGGGATGACAATGCAAGAATGTTTTCTAAAGAAAATGGCCAATGCAAAATGATGACTAGGATGACAAGTTATGAAAAAAAAATTGTATTTTGGGAATAAAGGATGACAATTCAAGGTGGTGATGACATTTGCCTAAGGAAGTGATGAAGGAAAGATGACAAGGTTGTCAAGGTCAAAGTGCCAAATGAGGACTAAGATGATAATTTTGACTAAGACTAAGATGATTAATGCAAAGTCGAGGTTGAAAATGAGGACCAATGATGGACAATGTAAAGTCTAAGTTTAAAATGAGGACTAAGTTTGGACAATATTTGGAGAAAGGTTTTCCTAACCACTCTAAGCTTGACTTATGTCTCAATTTAGGTTATCAAAGGACTTGCTAAGGGGACTAATTGACAAGTTCTAAATGATGAGTGAGCTTGCCTAACTAGACTATTGAGTTGGAGGTTCTCACAAAAAAGGACAACGACTAAAAAGAGGAAATAATGACTAAGTCCCAAGATAACCTAGTTTTGAAAACAATTATTTTGCAAAGTGTGGAGATTTGGTCTAATCTAAAGTTTTCCAAGATGAAGCCTAAGGACACGTTTATGATAGAAATGATGATTATGATGCCTAGGGAATGCAACTAAAAATTTGGAAATTTAACCTATGGTAAAAAATGCAAGCTAGTGAATGCAAATGATGAATGTTTTGAGAAATTTTAGTTCTAGGTTTATGACAGAGACCTTTGAAAAAAAAGGTTTGACAGTAGGCTAAAATGTTTGGACTTGAAGTTTTGGTAAAAAAATCCAATTTGTTTGAAGTTGATTGTTTGTTTCCAGATGTGTGAATGTTGTTTGTTTCATTTCAGTATCCAGAAAACACTTGGCAAGCACAATATTTTGAATGTAAACAAACACAAAAGAGAACAAGTACAACCCTATGGTTAAGCTAGGACAATATCTGCTAGATTCCACGTGGGTTTCCCCAACCACATATCAATAGCATGTGAATTCATAAGCTTGGATACACGGGCTCCCCCTTACAATGCACTCTCTTCTTAAGCCAACCAAGCTTCCAACCCCCATGAAACTCCCATGGCAAATTGATCACCTCTACTACAAATTGCGAAGATGTGGATGCCTTAACACTGACCGGTGCTGCACTGGCAAATAGAAGGTTTTTGGCTACTAAACAATGGTGTTTAATTTAGGACCCCCGTTTGAGTGGCCATACATGGGGCACAAGATTAAGTTTCATTTAGGAGGCACTCCAGCCTAAAGAGGTTAAGCTCAATAGGGTTTTGGAGAGTACTACTTGGTCCATATGACACATCCGCACTCATAATCTTAGGTTTTTCCTTAAGATTCACATTTATATACTGGTCAGGGGTAGCTTGGCTTTAGCTCCGTTGCCGGTTTGAGTCACCTAGAGGTGATGAAATCGCTTGGCAGGCCCAATTTCTAGAGGCAATAATCATTTCTCTTACACCTAGGATCACATGAATGTGCAAGGGGAGAGGATACTTCGGTTATTGCATCAAAGTTACACATGGACAAAATGGGTCTAGCTTTCTGATCACTGAGTTTGCATAGAGTGAGAGCATAGTCACCTACCACTTTCAAACACAGTCAGATAGATTTGAAAGCATGTTCATTTTATTGCACCAAATGAAATGTTTTCTAATCTAAAAAATCACAAGCATGATGTTTAGAAGTGATAGTCTTGGATACTCGAACTTGCAAAATCACAAGTTAAAAGTTTTATCAAGTTGTCTTGGACCCACGAAATGTAAATGCCACACGCTACCAACAAGGATTAGTAACCAAAAGTCTCTAATCTAAAACATGTAATCTGTTAAAATCCTAAACTAAATTAAAAGTTAAAAAGTTAAAAATCTAAATTAAATTAGAAATTAGAAATCTAAACTAAATTAAAAAGTTAAAAAAAAATCTAAATTAACAATCTAATCTAAAATCTAATAAAATCTAATTTAAAAAATCTAATTTAAAATCTAATCTAAAATCTAAAATCTAATAAAAATATAATCTAAAATCTAACTAAAAGCTAATTTAAAAAATCTAAAAAAAATCTAATTTAAAAATCTAAAAAACATCTAACTAAAAAAAATCTAAAGAACATCTAACTAAAAGCTAATTTAAAAATCTAAAAAATATATAATTTAAAAATCTAAAAAAAATCTAACTAAAAGCTAATTTAAAAATCTAAAAAAAATCTAATTTAAAAATTTAAAATCTAAAAATAAATCTAACTAAAAGCTAATTTAAAAATATAAAAATCTAATTAAATTCTAATTAAAATTATGAAATCTAAATTAAAGAATTTAATTATAAAATCTAAATTAAAGAATTTAAAAATCTATTTAACTAAAAATCTAAAATTTAATTTAAAATCTAAATTAAATTAGAAAAAGTTAAATTTAAACTAACTTAGAAAGATTAAAAATATTAAATCTAAATTTACATCTAACTCTAAATTAATTTAAATGAAATTAATCTAAACTAATAAAACTAAAGCTAATGAAAACTAAAGTTAATGAAAATGACGTTTCCAAATGTGAATGCATCACGACAGGGCGTTTGCATCTCAGAATGCTATGATTGCGTTGTTCTATACCTATACCTGCAAAAGCAAAAAAAAGTAGACCAAAAACCATACAAAAATCTGCAAGAAAAACGTCGGGTTCACCAATGTATCAATGGGTTATTTTTAGATAGGTTAGCGGACTAAAGCACAAAACAAAAACCCAAAGAAACTATGGAATACAAAGAAAGCAAATGAAATAAACGAGAATGATTATACCTGTTACTCGTTGAAGCTTCAATGATTCACCTTCATAGCACCTTCTAGCTTGCAACATATGATTGTTGCCCTTAGATTTGTGTGTGAGCAAATGATTGTGACCAAGCCCTATGCAAGTGTTGAAAGATTTGAATGACAAAATAAAGAATATGACAAATGACTATGCCTATGACAAGTAATCAAATTGAATTAAACAAGCTAAATGCAAAGTAAATTCTAAGCATAAAATGTCTATATCAATGAAGTGGTGCCAAAAATATGAGCAAATTGGCATTTTATATAAAATGCAATTTTGGACGGACAGATGAGATTGAAAGCTGACAAAGCCTAAAATCAGTGGACAAGATTTCATGTGACAATCCCTAATTAGGGTTAGGGAAAAATTATTAAATGAGTGGTCAAGATGTCATTTGAGAAAATGGAATCGGTGGTCGAGAATAAATATGATAATTAGTCAAAAAGATAAATATTTTCAAGAAGATAAAGATTGTTGATTTGTAAGATTCGAAAAATCAAGAGGATAAAGGTTGAACTCAAAGCAGATTTGGAAAATCAAGAATTTGCTCAATTACTTGATTTTTGAAATTTAAAATATGGATTTTGTATGACAATAAATAATCGATTTTAATTAAATAAATTAATAAATTCATTTAATTATGAGAATTAGTGACATATTAAACAAACAAATAAAATTCATTTATTTAATAATCAAGAAGACATAAATGAATAAAGGTAACAATAGACCCTTACTGACGTAAAACAGTCATTTTTAAGTGTCTACAATATTATGTCTTAGATATTATATGTGATTAGGCATATGAAATTCAATATAGGATACAATATGTCTTAGAGATTCTAGATATGATCTTATTTATTGACATTCAATTTATATGCCATCTTGTAGTGTTACATGATAAGTATTAGATATTTTATATGATCATATATACCAATATAAGATATTCATATTCAATTTATATGTTATCTTACATTGTGTACATGGTGTTATGTAAGTTAGAGATTGTATCTAATCCTACATATTGATCTATAAGATCATATATTCTCATATCACATTCATCATTTATAGATTCCATTGTTACATGATGTTATGTCTTAGATATTTTCTATGATTGAGTAAATATGTTTCATTATATAATACATTATGTGTTAGAGAGTTTACTTACAATTCTATATATTGATGTTCAATTTCTTACGTTATCTTACATTGTATACATTATATTATGTCTTAGATATTTTATTTGATATTGTATATTTATTTATAGGATCATATATATTCATATCAGACTCGTCATTTATAGATTACATTGTTACATGATGTTATGTCTTAGAAATTATATATGATCATTATTTATATCACATCTAACATTTATAGATTACACCATTTCATCATGTGTCTCAAAGTTTGTAGATATGATCCTATATATATTGATATTGATATTGATATTCAATTTATATGTTCACAACTAGATCACATAGATAAGTGTTTATATTCATATATTCAATTTATGTGTTCATATGCTAAGTTACATATAGATAAAGTCTCATATATTCATGCATTCAATTTATATATCTACATATTAAAAATTATATATAAATAAATATCCATATTCATATTCATATTCAATTTATATATCTAGGTAGTAAATTACATATAGATAAATGTCCATTTATCAAAAAACATCATATATATCCACATGTACTATTAAGTTACATATAGATATAAGTGCCTATATCGATAAATATATTATCAAAATAAATACATTATGTGTAAGTCCAACTGGAAAATACATACATATAGTGATCAGGTGTCACTCATCATGTTAATTAAATAACATTTTTAGATGAAGATCAATTTAGTGAGTGAAAAAGAGAAGGGTAAAAAAAGAAGTATGATTTTCCAATTTAAAACAAAAATTGCAATCATATGATTTTTCAACTCTTAGAGTTTTTGGTCTTTCGTTTGGAACTCACCATATCAATAGACCTCTATCACTTTCTCTAAATAAATTGTGACAAGATAATTATAAAAGTATCCAGAAGCATTCCAGTTCCAAGAAAGATTTAATTAAGGAAATTTCAAATACTAAAGCAAATACATTTTGAATATATATGTATTTTTCTTAAAAGAATCAGAACTTATGTCCTTATAAATTGTAAGAGAGCAGAACTCATACTCTTATCAAATGTGAATATTGGAATTTGGGACCTATTTTTTTGGTGAGACATGTAAGATTGGTCAAAGCTCTTA
The DNA here is from genome assembly GCA_007258455.2 of Sequoia sempervirens. Lineage (NCBI taxonomy): Eukaryota > Viridiplantae > Streptophyta > Pinopsida > Cupressales > Cupressaceae > Sequoia > Sequoia sempervirens. The sequence goes on from VDFB02193867.1 coordinate 530,847,429, forward strand.
TATAGAGGAAAACAGTGCAGGAAACTTTCACATCCAATGGTAGTGTAAAACAAGAAAAATATTATGTGAATGGGTTTGAGAAAATCAGGCCGGTTGATCAACTGAGCTGGAGGCCTAACCAATTCACACTCGAATTACCAATAAAAAAGCTCTTTTTGTAGTTTTTTGTTTTTTAAATATGTAAGTTGTGAAACCCATGACAATCCAGCTTGATAAAATCCCCCTTGTTTACAATATAACGGACTACTTTGAAAACTCCAATTGCCCAATGAATCAGTAATTCAATTACCAAAGGGATCAGTACTCCAATTACCCAATGAATCAGCATTCCAATTAACAAATGAATCAGTAATCCAATTACTAGTGTAATTTCTTAAATTGAAATTTGCTTTACTACATCCAATTTTCCACTTCTTAACCGTTTTCCATATTCAATAAATTGGCGTTACTAGCACTTCAAATCACTGTCTCATTTTCAATATTAGATTTGCATTGCTCAGGCCTCAAAGCCATTTTTTCAGAAGAGTTGAGTTTCCTCAGTAACTTTCTAGCCCTCTGCACTTCCTTCAGATCTAGAAGAACACCAGGTAAGCTTTTCATAGCTTTCAGTATGTTAAATTTCTTTCTTTCTTTTTTTTTTCTTCCTCCATACTTGGGATCAGCATTTTTACAGGGTTAAATGAACTGATGCTTGCTGTTTAATTAAGTGTTTGGTTTAGATAATTTTTATTGTACTGGCATTTTTCTGTTCTACTCTCTATAAAGAATAGTTATAATGGAAATAAAATCTGTCTATATGCATGGATACACATCTAACCAATGAATTGATGTCTATGTTACCAAAATTTTCCCTTACCCATATAGACAATTGCAGTGATTCCATACCACACCGGGGGAATTTTAGTTTAGTAATTCCATTACAAGTTTCCAACTGACTTGCAAACAAGAACCATTATGAAAGTGAAAAAGTTATATCTAGATCCTGCAAAATGGAGTGAACACAACAGGAAATAGAAGATTATAAATTCTCATTCCTATTTATCTTTGCAAACTGATAAGGATTCCAAATAGCATAGTAAAAAGACATCAAGTCCTCATGATATTATTGCCTGTGAAATACGGTAATAAGCCCAATTGGCCATTCTTGAAATGCCAAACTACAATATCCAAATCGACAACAATAGCTGCAGTAGGAATTTCATTAATTACTGGAAGTTGATAGGTTACAACAGGTAAGAAACCCCCCAAATCTGCATATCGACTGCAAAAATTCACAAAAAGAGAGGCCAAATTATAAGGTCTAAAGCGATAGCTCAAGGATTTATAGCGACTATCATTTACTGCAATCTGGAGCGAGAGCTGATCTAATGCTCTAAAAATTCTTGTCATTTTATGAATCTATTTTTCTTTTGTGATCACAAATTATTCATAAATATTTTTTTATTAGAATTATGAATTGGATAGAGATAGATTTTTGAAAGTGTTCAAACCATTGTACATGTATCTGATGGAATTACCACAGCCACAAACTTCCTCCAGCACATCCAGCACCATATGGCTACTATAAACCACCTACAAAACAAGTGCTAAGATATTCATTCAGTGTATTAAAACTTTCGATCTGAGAACTGAAAAGATCATTGTCTCAGAACATTGTTTGGACTTTGGATAAATTATGCATCTGATAATTTTTTATTTACTAAACTTAGTTAAAGGAGGTTTATAGACAGTGGTGATAGGAAGCATAAGGTCTTTGAATCTAGGAGATATATAATATGATATATGTATCCTTATGAAAGTACTCATATTATATCTTTCACAATCGGTTCAATTGTACAGTGTATATTTTTATATCATTTTTTTTTGTTTATAGACACATTATACTTTCTTTTTAACTTATTGTAGTAAACCTTATTTTCAATTCTATTATTCTTTATAATTATTTATAAATTTTAATACTAATTTTATTTCATATCAATTCCATATTTCAAAGCATCCAAATCTTTACCTTAAAGAAAACCCTATCCCTTTGATTCTCTGCCTAAAATGTTCTCTATAACTATCTTGCTTTTCCTCTGGCAAATGTTTGTATCCATGATTTTATTTATAACAGCTAGTTCACCTTTTAGAAACAGCTAACCCTTTCCTCCTATATTTCTCTATTGTTGTACCCTCTTGCAAGATGCTTGCATCTTTTATACATTAAAATAGCGAGTCAAAACAAACTAATCTAAGAGTCTAATCCGAGACCTGCAACAATACTAAACAGTAAGTACTTAAACCCAGGACCTTTCAATACTGTTCCCAAATATTGGTGAGGGTGCTCTTTAGAAATCCGATCTATCTGAAATGAGTATAAGAAGAAATACACTATGGCTTCCTCTTTGCTATAATGTTATGCAATTATTGCTCATAAATCTTATTAATATGGCAGTTTATAAGGATCTGTGATGTGAGATAAAATTGTTAATTAAATTTGAACTACAAACATGCCTAAACTGACAGATCTTGTCTATGTTCAATAAATACTGTTTAGTGGTTGTGGCTTTCCTCTATTTTGATACGAAACGTTTGACAAAATCTCTATACCATATCATAGATTATATCTTCCACAAAATATACCAAATATGCATATCACTTGTGTAAACTACATACATCTTCTCCAAGGCTACTTTCATTTGCTAGATTCGGTCAAAGTAAGCTTTCTCATAGACAAATTTTCCTTTAATTTGTTTGTTGGGTATGTCTTTATATTTTCGTCTGGTTGTAGGCTATATCCACCATTAAACCCGCATGAAATTTATGTTGTTTAGCTAATGCAGATGGATGGCACAATAAGAGAGCTACAAACTGGATCTTCATGTGCAGCTTGCAAGATCAGAAAAAGAAAATGTGTGCAGAAATGTCCGCTTGCTCCCTATTTCCCATCAAGCGATCCTGATAGATTTTTAACAACAATGAAAGTATTCAAAGCAAGCAAGATTGCCAAGATAATTAAGGTTGACAAGTTGCCATTGATTTTATTTTTTTTAGAATGACTCTGCACTATAAATTCAAGGAGAAGAAAACCAACATTTGCAACATGCATATCTAACATGGTATTTTGTTGCAGGATACTCCACCAGAGAAGCGATCAGATGCTGTGAATAGCATAATATATGAAGCAAGTGTTCGAAACCGTGATCCTGTCAATGGTTGTGCAGGTGTCATAAGTGATTTGCAGAAGCATGTTTTGGAGCTGCAATCCCAATTGGCAGAAGCTAAACAGGAGCTGGCTGCCTTGCAAACGGCATCTCATCACTCTTTTACTACCGATTCTTCTCCTAAAGTAGAAGTAGCAGGAACACCAAAAGAGGTTGATGTTCAAATGGATGACATAATAATGAGGGAAGATAATGCATATCAGTCCCTAAACTGGGAGGAACTGATTGGGTTTGATCTTCAAGAATTCAGGGAGCTGTGATATTTAGCATTGGTTCTATATTTTCATTGGTTGGGATGTATTTGTTACTTCATTTATTCTACACTTTGTCAGCTGATAAGTTTTTTAAATATACTTTTGGATTAACAAAGTTTTGTATCACTACAGCGAATCAAAGTTAATAGGTATTCTTAATGTGAACTTGTCTTTGGATTTTGATGTTTGTAGTTTGGATTGGAAATACTTGGTTTTCAGATTTCTTTCTTTCATGGATTCTAGATTAGTCCCACTTCATGGAATATGAAGCTTATTTGTGTAGAAGAAAAAAACATAAGTATTTTAAAGGCAAAATATTATTAAAATCTTTTTTTTTTTAGTTTTTAGACTGCAAAGAATGGGGTAGCACGACCCTTATAAACTGCAGCGCGTCTGGTAAACTTTTAAAAAAATATTATTAAAATCTTATTATTATTATTAGTAATAATTTAGTTATTGGTTAAAAAGTAGTTTGTTTTATTGGTTAAAAAATTTGACGGATTTCTAGAAAAAGTAAGGTAAACTTGGTTTTTTTAAAGAATGATTTTTTTTCATTATAAAGTCATTATTAAATCTTTCTAAAATAAATAAATAAATAAACGTTATTTTTTTAATTTTAAATTGACACTTTATAAAAATGAATTTTCTTCCTTTTTTTTCTTTATAAAGTCATTATTAAATTTTTGTAAATGTTACTTATTTTATCAAATCTTTCTAAAATCAATAAATAAATTGATTTTTTTAATAAAGATTTTTTAATTTATCTAATTGTTATTTTTTTACTAAATAAAATCTGAAAAAAATCAATTAACTATTTTATTGGATTCAACTATTAAATAATAAAATAAATAAACTAATATCTTTATTATTTATGTTTTAATATTTTATGGATACAATTTGACTATTATGTGTTCTCCTTTTTTGTTTTTTCCATCATGTATTTTTATTATTATTATAGGTTGTCCAAAAAAAATTATAACCTATATTATTTTAGGTCTTTATTAAATATAATATATAAGTTATTAATGTATTATATATATACATATATAATTTCTATTTATATCCTATTATTAATAATAAAATAAATAAACTAATATCTTTATTATTTATGTTTTTAATATTTTATGGATAAAATTTGATTATTATAGGTTCTCCAAAAAAATTATAACCTATTAATGTAGGTAATATTAATTTATAATATATATATATATATAATTCTATTTATATCCTATATTATTGCAAGTAATATTTTGTAAGTTCTCCTTTAATATATATATTTATATATATTAATATATAAATTATTATGATTTTATCTATTGATATTAATATATATTATATATTATATATATTATAACCTTTTATATTTTAACCATCTATATTTTATTTTTATTGAATCATTTATTTTTTTCAACTTTTGTAGTATATATAATATACATATACTTATTAAATTAAAAATAAACAACTTGTAATAAATAATCATTTTAATATACAACAATTTTATATTAATCATAAGAGAAGAAACATTGCACACACATAATATATCTATAATTATTTTTAATATATATTGGTTTTTTTTATTTTTTTTATTTTTTTTAGATTGCAGCCCCCTATATAAACTGGAGCACACTTGGTAAAAAAAATTCATGCTAGCACAACACACCCTCCCTCCGATACCATGGGGATGATGGGGGACTAGACCTCATGACCTCTTTCCTATAACAAAAGATAGGTTTAGGATTAGGATTATTGTTAGGGTTAGAGTTAGGGTTAGGGATAGAATTAGAGTTAAGATGTGAGTTAAGGGTTAGGTCATACAAATAACTAATTAACAATACTAAAACACTATAATTAGCAGAACTTACATTTATTTGTATTCACATTAATAAAACTTACATTTACTTTTTATCAAATCTAAAAAATAATTATTACAATGCAAGTACTAGACACTATGTGGCACTTGTTTATTTATATATTTTCATTTTAGTACTATTATTTTTTAATTAATTATGTAGAGGTGTCGGGTGATCATGTTTAAAAAAATTATTGAGTGGACATTTATATATATTTTAAAAAAAAAAAAATTATAAAATAAAATTAAATAGTTTTATTTTTCTCTATTTCTTTTAGATAGATATATTTCAGATATATTTGTTTCAAATCAATAGATAAGTGTTTCAAGTCTTGATAGATTAACTTTTTCAAGGGAAATATGATAATTTATTAGTCCAAAATATCACGGATTATTAATTTTTTAATAGCTAAGTGAGGGAAGTAGATTCTTTTTATATTAATTTAAAAGATTAAAAAAAAAAGTCAAGGTCTTGATAAACTAAACAAAGAAAACTAATCTATCAACAAGAAAAAAAGAACTTTTATTGTATGGGTACAACCAATCCTAGTACAAGGGGACTTATTTTTCTTTGCATGAGAATAGAGTGACATTTTACATTGATCAATGCTTGAACTTGAGAAAGATTTCTTCTATTTAATCTTGATCTAATTATTAGAACTTAAACAAGGAAAATCCTTAGAAATGTAATTTACACTAATCTCCAATATCTTTACAAGAAGATAGTTCCCAAAAACCTTCATTAGGGCTAGCATTAGCAAAAAATCCTTAGGCCTAGCCATAAAGGGAGAACAATTTGTACCAATCAAAGAAGTAGGGTGAATCTTTATGTCTATTCATAAAAGGAGAATAAAGTCTTATGACTCCATGTAAGAGGTGAGATCCAAGAATGAGAAGTTGCAGAAGACTAAAGTTGAAACTTGAATAAAAATGAGTAGACAATTGAACGCTTTTATTGCCCCTTTCCACTAAGAAGCCTACTTTGGAGTACATGCCCCTTTTATAAGCAATTGAAACTTTGAACTAACTAATCACCAAATACCAACCTTGAAAATTGATCTGCATCTAAAAGAAATACTTTCATAATCAAGTTTCTTACAAATTTTGTTCCTTGAAACTTGATCTACATCTAAAAGGAATACCTTCATAATCAAGTTGTTATTTTCAAATATGGCTCCCTACCTTGAACATGAGACAATTAATAAATGCTTTGTAATGAAACATAGATTATACTCTATCCTTTTATTCACATAATCATATTGATGTGAAAGTTGTATTGGCCAGGGAGGCAGTTGTATTTTCCAATGAGGCATACTTGTAACTAGTGAGGTCCATTTGCTAGTGAGGCATATTGTGTAGCCAGTGAGGCACAAAAATTAGCTAGTGAGACTCTATAATCATTGGGTTTTTATTAAGCTAGTGAGGAAAATTTTCTCAAGTGGTTTTTTATCTCTGAGGGTTTTCCACTCATAAATCACTGTGTTATGGTTTCTCATTATTTGTGGTCTACTTGGTCTAGAAGTTCAAACATCTAGTCTCGTGTATCTTTTAGCATTTGAGTTTCTATGGTGTCTTTAACTTTTATGATCTACTTATGTTCTTTATGTTCAATCAAGCTTGATAGCTCTACATGCATGATGCAACACATGATAGTTGAATTGTTCTAAAACTTGCATTTTATATGTTCAAAGTTATGTAAGATTAATATAAGGTCATTTTAAATTGGTATACCACTGATTCACCCCCCTCTCATTGGTACTGTACTCCAACACTATCTTATTTCATTAACCTTATATTTCAAAAAATTCTCGATCTCCTTAGGTGTCTTCACTTCATGCTTCTCCATATTGGCTAGTTCAAGACTAATTATTATACTTATAAGGTCTTCAAAACTATACTTATCCTTATTCAATTACTTTTACCTTCCATAATTGTATGTATATATAAAGCAAGGACATTCCTTCTAAAACCTACCACCTTTATTGTTTTCTCAAAAAATAGTCATTAGGCTACAAAATTCCATTAGATAATAATTCCTAAGGGGATACCTATTATGATCCTAATATATGATATATTCCTAACTATATATTATATATTCTTAAGGATAAGCACTTGTGGCATGCTTAAAACTAACATAAATATTAGTTAATGAACTAATACCTCTTAATTAGGATGAAGGGGTATGACCCTACATATTTTAGCCTATAAATAAGAGAGAGAAATCTCTCCCATATGATCATATTGTAGATAGGGCTAGAATTTGGGTATAATAAGTATGAATCAACAATAGCAACCATAAAACTATCTAATTCAAGCAATAAAGACCCTAATCCAACAATGAAGCACAAATGAACATAGAAAACCCAATAATAAAGCAATAATTTACTCAATCTCTATGTGATAATTGATTCATCTCCATTTCTCTTCTCCATTTTACTTTGTTTGTTCTTCTAGAATAATGTGCAAGATATTTGATAAGCTTGATGTGTAGCAACAAGATCTCAAGATAGCATGAATGATATGAATAGAATTTTTTTAAAGATTGAAGTTCACCTCAAAATGAATTAAAGGTTTGTTTGTATAGAAATCTCAATTCAGGGTATGTGCAGGATCATGATGGGCCAAAAAGTGGCAATATGATGGGTATGTGGCTAACAACTTTTGTTTTACCCAAAATTGATGAAACAAAAAGGGTTTTTATAGGAGATTCTCATATTTCCACCAATATAAATTATTCTTTACTTTGAATTTAATAAGTAATTATTATTCATTTTCTATTTGAATTATGACTAAAGTCCTGATTGATAGGTTGATTGAAAAACATCTATAGCCTTCAAATGGTATCACATTTTTTGAATCCAAAACATGCATCACATTCTATGCTTCACATACTATAGGATTAAAAAAAGAAAAATTGAATTTCATGAAGTTTTGACCAAGTTAAGGTGGGAGACATATTTTTATATTTTTAAAAGTTGTAATAAAAATTTATAATTAATTATTTACTTGGAAAAAAATATAAAAAATATGCATCACATCGGGACATGAGTCCTCTACTTATATATAAAATATTATAAAAAATATTATCATTTTATTGTGGTTAGGGTGGTCAGACAGACACCTACTTCTTATATTTTCCCTAAAATTTAAGTACTACTGCATTGAAATTTTAAATTTTCACCAAATAGATTTTTTTTTCCTAAAAAAACCTAATAGTTTAGAAACTACATTCAATTTGCTACAGATTCTATTCTTACATATTTTTAAAATAATATAGATAACTTATTCAAATTTTGACATCAAGTTGCCTAACTCTGATTTTTCTGAATTTTTTGCCACTTAAGGACCTATTTTTTCAATGATGATCCTGCTAGGATTAAGTGATGAGGTATCATGATCAACAAATGACGTTAATTGAGACAAGCATAGATAAGGATGGACCAAAGCTTGATGAATTAGTTGAGATTAGGGCTTGGATAAGGAGAAATTCAAATTAAATAATGATAGCAATTATATAATTATAGAGAGAGGAAAGAGATAAATATTTAAATAAATAAGATTTATTTAATTATGGGGAAAAAAGGCTCATGAATAATTAAATAATTAAAATAATTATTTAATTATAGAGGAAAATGGAAAAAATAATTAAATAAATAAAATTTATTTAATTAAGGATAGAAAAGATAAATTAGTGATGTAGTCTAAATAAAATTGGCATTTATTTAAATTAATCAAAAGAGGAATACAAATAAAATAAATTAATTAAATAATTAAGAATTATTTAATTAATAGAAGAAAATGATCTATTAGAGAATAATTAAATAATTAAAATTATTTAATTATACATGGAAGAAATAGAATTAGTGATAAAATGTTGCTTGCAGGCTAGGGACAATTTTTCATTGTCTACATCTTTCCCCTCGTTGAAATAATGTGATTTCAAGCATTGTGTCAAAGAATAATCATGAAAATTTGACTCAGGTGATGCCCTAGAAAATGTAGGATAAGATGATGCCCTCTCGGGAAAATTGATAAATTTTCAAAAAAATCCAAAAATAATTGGCAACTTTACTGGTAAGCAAATTTGATAGGCACAAATGCATTGGCAATGAAAAACTAGGCTCAAAAGTTGATCTAGGGATGAATTGATGGGATGTTAGTCTGAAAGAAAAAGAGTGATGAGGAAAAAATTGAGAGACAAAAAATAGATGAATTGGGACTTCCTATCTTGAGATATTGCTAACAGATGATCAAGCTCTTATAATTTGATTGCATAATTATCATCATAGAACTTATTGTGGAAATGAATGATGAACACCAAGATATGACATAGACCAAGGTGTGATAGATCATCCCTTGCGAAAATAGACACATGACAAACAAGGATTTCCATAACATAAACTAGTAACCACATAACCTTGCTAGAACATGTGAGGAAATAACCACAAAGCATGTTGATCTTGACACAAGAAAGTGAACTAATGGAAATTCAATCACACACAAGGAACCAAGTTTCCCCAGTAATATTGCCAGGACAAACCAAAAACATAAGTCAAAGAGAAAAAGGTCATGGTCTATCATCTCTCCTCTAAATCCTTCTTGGGACATCCTCGACGGGCATAATAACATGACCAAAAATAAATCGATAAAAATATTAAAAAATTGGACCAATAGAGTCAATAGCCATTTAGATCATTTGCCAATGATTGTTTGTATGATCAGGTTTTGGATAATGATAGCATTTGGTTTCAAGTATAGTAGACCTTGAATAAGAATAATGATGGATTGAGTTTGGTTTTGAGTATGCAAAACCCTGTATAAGACAATTCATAGGTTGGATAGCTAAAGTCTAGTTTCAAAATGTGGCATGTCATATAAGATGTTTAGACTAGTTTCAACAATGCAACACTCCATTTAAGAATGATTGATAGCTAATAAGGATTGTTGATTGTTTGATGTTTTGATAGGAACCTATTTTAAATCTATGATAGTTGAAGGCTAGTTGGATAGTTTGCTTGTTGTTTCACAATTTTGTTAAGCTCGGTTATCTTGCTTGATAACTATTTATGCTTGCTCAAAATGTCAACCAGTTAGCAAGGGTTATTTTATTATGATGTGATTTGGGATGAATGAAGACCTTGTTATGAAAAACCCCTTAGAGATTGAAAAAATGCCTCAAGGGCTCATCAATGATGGCCTTGCCTACATAAAGCACAGAGACAATGTAGTTTGACCACTTTGATCATTGATAGTTTATTATGAAGTGGGTATGGATGGACTTGACAATTTATTATGACAAAACCTAGAGGACTAACCTAATGCCTCGATGGCTCATTAATAATGGCCTTGCCTATGTGAATTCATAGAGCCAACATAGTTTGACCACTTGGACTAACAAAGAATATTTTTGGGAGCTTTTGACACTTTTTTATTTTTATTTTTTTCAAATTTTGATATTTTCTATTTTTTTGGATTTTAATGGCTTACTCAAATTTTTTTGGGATTTTTGATGTGTTGTGAAGTGTTGAACCATGTCTAGGACCCCATATGGAACCCAAGCCTAGGAATTGCCCCTATTCAGGTACAAGACCTATTTATTATGGAAGAAGAGATGAATGGACAAAAAATTATTTTTGATAGAGATGAAAAGTGAAAGATGCAAAATGTCAATGATTCTCAAGCCATGAGAGAAATGACTAAGCTTTATTATGGGTGAGATGGAGAGGGAAAAATCTATTATGGAGTGGAATGTGTACGGAAGACTAGATGGAAGTGGAAAATCAGATAGAATGATAGTAGATGATGGAGCAAAGACTGAATACACATGGTTCCTATTTGTCAAGTTTTCACCATCATACTTATCCAAAGTGCCAGTAAATTGGTTTTCACTATTGGTATTATTTTTCTTTACTATTTTTTAATTTTTATTTTTCACTTTTTTATGTCACTACGATGCCTATTTGCTAGGTTTTCATCATGGTAACAATTTTTTTTATTTTTTGCATCTTTTATAGGATTCTTTGAAAGATAGGTATAGTATTTGTGAAGATGCATGCTATTGGTTCACATTAAGGAGTAAAGAGTTGATAAGCATTAGATCCATATGTCGTTGTTATGATGTAAGGACCCAACCAGTAAGGCTCAAACTTTCTGGGTTTCTCTCGCTCTATTTGATTCTTAGGATTCTCTTTTAAGACCAAGTCACCAATGTCAAAATTCCTAACTAAGACTCTTATTGTAGCTATGGAAAAGACAATTATGATATACTTATACGTGGAAATATGTATTATGTTGTTTCTCATCTAGTAACTCTAGTTCATGCAAATGGGATTCACAATATTCTTCTTCATCAATGAACTGTTGAATAGAAACTCTCAAGGATGGTAGCTTGACCTCAATGGGCAGAATGGCTTTGGATTCAAAGATGAAGAATATGGATTGGCTCCAATAGGGGTGTGAATGCTAGTATGGTAGGCCCATAATGTGGGATTGAGTTGGATATGCCAATCACGACCAACATAATCATCAATATTCTTTAGGATCTTAAGGATAGTCTTATTCGATGCCTCAACTTAATTGTTACCTTGGAGGTAATATGGAGTGGAGAAATGAGGCTTCATGTGGAATTGCTTGCATAGTTCATGGGAATCCTAATTTTTGAAAGGAAAACCATTATCCGTGACAATGGATTGAGGAACACCATATCAGAATATGATGTAATTTAGGATGAACTTGGATTTTTTTTATTAGTAGTGTAGATCATTGAAATGGATTTGATCCATTTGGTAAAATACTCGATTGCAGTTATGATAAACTTATGACCATTAGCGGAGGTAGGATGCATCTTTCCCACAAGTTCAAGTACCCATTGAGAGAGTGCCCATGGTGACATAAATAGATGAATCTCTTAAGTAGGTGTGTCAACAATATCTCTAGATGTATCTAACATTGGAAACATTTCTTAACAAAGTGATAGGCATCACATTCCATAGTAGGCCAATAGTATCCCATTTGCATAATATTTTTGTCCAGGGTAGGAACATAAGAGTGAGCTCCACATATTCCATCATGTACCTCATGTAAATCTTTTGGTGCTTCATCTAAATCAAGACATCTTAGGAGGGTGTTATCTAGACTACGGTGGTAAAGGGTATCATCAATGATAACATATTTGGACACTTGTCGAATAAAGGTCTTATGCTAGTTAGAGGATAAATCGATAGGGATAATTTGGTCATGTAGGAAATTGTAAAACTATTTGTACCAAGGGGAATTAAGACCAAAAATTTCACACACGAGCTCAGATTCGAGGACATCTAATATGGGGATCAACAATTGTTCCACCAAGAACTTGTATTGTAACACGTTATTAGGTATATCCAAAAGAGATCCAATGGTAGCTATTACATCAACTACTTTGTTCTTAATTCTTGGGATCTGCTCAAAGGTGATGACATCAAAGTACAACTTAAAACTATCAACCACATGTGCTTGTAGGGTGTGATATTTTCATATATTTTATGTCATAATCATCATTAACTTGACATATTGCAAATAGGGAATCACCATAGACCTGGAGGTTCTTTATTTTCCATTTGACGACCATTCGCGGTCTTGTTAACAATGCCTCATACTTAGCCATGTTATTGGTGTAGGGAAATGCTACTCAATATGATTTTAGTATCGAATCCCCTTGAGGTGTAACAAAAAGGATTCCTGATCTTGAACCATGATTTTTATAAAATCCATCAAAGTAGAGCTTCCATGTGGTAGGAGTCTCTATTGTGAAGATGGACTCATTAGGAAAATAAGATATTAATGGATGATCTGCTTCCATTGGTGAGTCTGTGATTTGATCTGATATCACTTTTCCTTTCATTTCCTTATGATCAACATGATCTATGTTGTATTCACTTAAAATCATGACCCACTTTGCTAGTCGACCCATCAGAGTTGTTTGCTCAATAGATATTTCAATGGATCAATCTTAGCTATCAATTTTTTCAATGGTTCAACATATAATGCCTAATATCTTGTGTGGAAAAAATAACTACAAGACATTCTCATTCAATAGGAGTGTAGTTAAGCTCATACCCTACAAGAGTGCGACTGATATGATAGATAGCTCATTATTTTCCATCATTGTCATTTTGTGCTAACAATTCCCCCAATGTTGATGTGGTTGTTGATATGTATAATATGAGGTAATTTCTACAATCAATAAGAGGCATGAGGATTGAAGGTGTTAATAGATAGTTCATTATTTTTTGAAATTATTCCTGACAATGATTGGTCCATATGAATGGGACTCCCTTACGAAGAAAGTGTTGGAATGGTTAACATTTATTTTATAATTGAGAAATAAACCTTCAGATAGATTGTAATCTTCCTTGTAGCATGCACAACTAACATTTTTTTTGGTAGAGGCATATCCATGATAACTTTCTCTTTTGCAAGATCAATTTCAATACCTCTATGAGAGACAATATATCCTAATAGTTTTCTTGATTGGACCCCAAAGACACAATTCTTAGGATTTAACCTAACTTTGTATTCCTCCAATCTCTTGAAAATATTGTCTAGTACTACCAGATGACTATCTCTTGATAAATATTTTGCTAGTAAGTCATCAACATAATCTTCCATAAGGGTATGCATGTAATCATGAAAGATGGTAGTCATAGCTCTCTGATATGTTGCTCCAGTGTTCTTAAGCCCAAATGAAATGACGTTCCAATAGAAGGTACCCCAAGCACAAGTGAAGATTGTTTTATGTTAATCTTCAACGAAAATTTTGATCTGATTATACCCTAAAAACCATCCATAAGTGATAGCATCTCATACCCCGCTGTGAGGTCCAGTATGATGTCAATGTTAGGTAGCAAGAAGTCATCTTTGGAACAATATTTGATTAGATCTATGAAGTTTGTGCACACCTTGACTCTCCCAGTTGGTTTAGTGATGGGAACAAGATTGGATATCCATTTTTCATAGTCTATAGGATGAATGAACCCAAATCCAAAAGTTTCTTTATCTCTACTTTCCCTAAAAGTGTGATTTGTGGATGCATTTTCCTCAATTTTTGTTTGACGGATTTAGCATTTGGAACCAATGGAAAATGATGCAAAACTAGCTCAGGATCCAACCTAGGAATATCAACATATGACCAAGAAAAATTAATTTGTCTCTCTAAGAAGAAAGTGGTAAACTCTAATTTTTCTTTAATTATCAAGGATGTTGCAAGGTGAATGATTCTAGGATTATCTTTTGTACCAAGATTGACCTCTTCTGATTTTTCCACAAGCATTGGTGATCTCTCTTGATTTATGGGGAGACTATCCAACCCTCCATCCTTGGGTGCCTTAGAGAGGTTTTCACCTTGAATATGTCCTTTATTTTTACTTTTTCTTGATCTAAAGGTGCCTTTTGGTTTTCACCTAGACACCTATTCTTTTCTTTTTTTCATTTTTGTAACTAGAGGGTGGGACAAACTCTCCAAAGTATTTTGAATTATCAAGTTCCATGGAAAATCCAAATTTATATCCCCACTTGGTATCCCTTCTTGAAGTCCCATGAAATTAGCTATCACTTCTTTGTTCTCAAATATGTCTAAACTTGGTGGTCCTTGTTGATCCCAATATATGATTTGTGGATGGATGAGGGGTAAGTCATCATCGGTATAGTCAAAGCTTAAGGTATGAGTGGATATGGTAAAGACAGAGGTATCATCAATATTCCAAAAGGTTTCAATCCAGGCATGACCACTCCTAGGTTTGGTTTGGGATGAGGATAAGTCAAGATCAATAAAATTTTAGTTAGGACATAATCACTAGATGTGCAAGAATCCCACTCCCACTCATTGGAGTTAGTTTCAGTATGATATTCCTTAGATGTCTCAATTTCATTTGAAGCATTAAAATCTTCACATGATGGTAACTTAGTATGAGATGGACTAGCCTTTGGTGGCACATACCTTAAGCCTATTTTTTTTGGTAATCGGGGAGGCAATATTAGTTATATCATTTCATGTTTGTTCAAGCCAAGAATACTATTCCCATCATAACCTTATTGTCTCATGATCTTGAACTCTTTTTTAATATTGCTCAGCCATTATTTGCTTAGGCTTAGTATCTTCTTCATCCTTGTAGATCCATGTAGAAATATCCTCACCTATAGTCCCTTTGCTCAATTCTCCCCACTTAGTGAATGTAGTAGGAGGATCATGAATAACGACTTTAGATTCCTTCTTGATATGACGAGGTTTTCCATAAGATTTTGGAAATGCAGGAAAATCCCCAACACAAAATAGGCTCTTAGTGTTATATTCACCACATCTCTTATCATGGATCTGGACCTTAGGTTTGGAAGGTACAGCAGATGGATTGGATTATTTCATGAGTGAATAAGGATTGATGTAATGTGATGAGGTGGAGAATGAAGCTTCCTGATTGATAGGCACTTGGTGTTCAGTGGTCCCTTTCAAATTGTTACAAAATTGGAAAGGGTCGAAATCACCTGGTATGGTGATTTTGGTGTCATTGAGTGGAAATTTAAGGAATTGATGGTATGTGTAAAGTACAACCCTCATGGCATGAATCCATGGGCGACCAAGGAGAAGGTTGTATGGTATTCTAGATCCAAGACTTGGAATATCATGTTTTGAATAGCATGTCTAACTCTTACAGGAAGTGCGATTATACCCTTGGATGAGTGTTCAACATCATCATAATTGATAATGATTTTCTTAGACTCATCTATATAAGCTTCAGATAATCCCAATGTCATGACTAATTTTAGGGTGCATATATTCATACCTGCTCCATCATCTACCAAGACTTGTCTAATTTTGTGTTTATTAATGTATACCTCAAGGTGCAATGGGTCATTATGGTTTGGTCTTTGTGTAGGAAAATCTTGCTCAGAGAATGTGACATGATGGTTTGTAGCTAAGTATCCTACCATGGCCTAAAATTGGTTAAGATTTAGGTCAATGAGAATGATTTTCTTTTACAAAGCCTTGTCTAGAATGGCCTTATGCTTAGGAGATATATGAAGCAACTCAAGAATGAATATTCGTGTAGGGTGATCCCACAATACTAGTTTACAATTTTTGGCCAAACTGGACACTGAAATAAATTTTTCTAACTAAATCTTCACTTTTGAGCACCTATAGCGGCTAAACCATGAGGAATTTGAAGATGATACAAACTAGTGATTTGTGACACTTTATTTGTATATTCTAAATATATTTTTTTCAAAAAATTTGGAATTAGATTGCACTTCTTTTTCCATCTCCTTCAAAAACTACTTTTTTTCAGTAAACACCATTTTTAAGGAGTGATGCTCACTGTATACAACATAAATTTTTTACCATGAAGGATAAAATTCTTTTTTTTTTAATTTAGATTTGTAACTATGATATCTAGTGCTTCCAATTGGTTTCATAGTGTTTTATTGAATATTTTTCCTTAATCAAGTTTTGAAGTCAAACTAATTACAATTCGACATAGGAAGACCTTTATACAACGTAAATTTTTTTGTATGTATCAAAATTATACTATAATAAAACTATAAAACAAATACATAATAAAACCAAAACATATTAAAATTATATTCGTTGGATAGCTCGCTCAAAGGACTACCATCATCTAGTTGGGTCTATGAATTCTCCTCCATTTTCATCTTCAACCTGAGCTTCAAAGGGAAAAATTTTGGAGTTTTTTGGTGCTAGAGGGGGACAGGGGGGAAAAGGGGGGTTCGCTCAAACCAGGGTTTGCTTGAACCAGGGTTTGCTTGAACCAAGGTTCAAGCGAACCCCCTTTCCACAACCATTTTATTTGTTTGTTTTGTTGGGAAATGTAGGACGCAACATTTAATGGGTTTGCTCGAAGGGGGTTTGTTGGGTTCGCTCAAACCAATAGTTTTTTTAAACCCCCAAAAACCATTTTTTTTTGCAAGGGGTCACTTTTTGCAACTTTTCCATCCTCATTGGAATTGTAAACAACTTTTGTGTGTTTACCCTGCAAGAGTCTTTCCCAGATAGTCTAGGAGATTATATTGAATCTTTGGTGGTGGATTTGAAGTGGCCCCTTTTAAGGCCACTTTAGCTTTGCAAGTGGCAACAACACATTCTAAATTTTTGTTGATGGTAATGGTAGAAACATGGTTATCAAAGGCCTAAATGTGATTGATGGTATAGTCGTATGAGACATTGGTATAATTGGCATTGTTATTGGTTTTGTTTTTTGGACTAGAGGCTTTTCCCTTTCCATGGTCTTGTAGGGGAGTCTTGAATATGGTATGGTTAGCATTTTCTTTTCCTTGTGGATTATCCATTGATATTTTACCTTGTTCAATAAGGTATTTAAGTCTCCAACATGATGATGTTTAATGTCCCTTCATACAATGGTACTCACAATATTCATTATCTTTCCACCAAATTGGTTTGACAAGTGTTGGTTCATATGGTTTGGTATTGGGTAGTTGAATGGTGTTTAATTGTAAGATTTTATTTAGGACTAATTCAATGGGTTCCCCTAAGGTTTTGTATGTTCATTTAGGCCTATCTTCTTGTGAGATACCTCTATGTTGTTAATTATCTTGAACTACATTCATCGTTTGATCATGACTTGGTGTTGGATTGTTTTGTGTGGAAGGACCTTTGAGATGAATGGTGGGGTGAACCTTGTTAACCATTTTAGCATTGACTACCCCATCATTGGTGAAATTTTTGTTTCTAGACCAGAATTTCCCCTTGTCATTAGGAGCATTTTGGTTTTCTTTGAAGATCTTGACTAGTCCTTTTGCAACAAGAACTTCCTCAATAGAGATTCCCTTTTCAATGTCATCCTAAAATGTGTTGCAACAATAGATTTGAAGTTCAATCATCAATTCTTTATTGAGGATTTCCACTCCCCTTCCTTTTGTTGGGTTGTACATCATTTTTATAGGGTTATGCCACTTTCAATATTATAGGAAAAGTGTGTGATAAACTTGTCAGCTAGTTTGTTCCATGTGTTTATCCTAGGAGGAAGATGTGTGAACCACTCTAGAGCCTACCTCGAAAGGCTACATGGAAGTAATCTCATCAAGTACATAGGATCAAAAGCAATTTCCATACATGTAGTGTTAAACTTCATGATGTGTTCTATTGGATCTTCTTTCCCCTTATACTTGTAATGTCTGATGATTGTGATATTTTGCTAAATAGTTATGGGTATGTGCAGGATCATCACCAAAAAAATAGGCCCTTAAGTGGTGAAAAATTCAAAAAAATCAAAGTTAGGCAACTTGACGTAAAAATTTGAATAAGTTATCTATATTATTTCAAAAATATGTAAGAATAGAATATGTAGCAAATTGAATGTAGTTTCTAAACTACTAGGTTTATTTTAAAAAAAATCTATTTGGTGAAAATTTGAAATTTCAATGCACTAGTACTTCAATTTCAGGGAAAAAATAAAAGTAGGTGTTTGTTTGACCAACCTAACCACAATAAAATGATAATATTTTTTTACAAGATTTTAGATATAAGTAGAGGACTCATGTCTTGATGTGATGCATATTTTTTTGTAATTTTACAACTTTTAAAAAATATAAAAACTCATATGTCTAACCACCTTAACTTGGTGAAAACTTCATGAAATTCATTTTTTTTAATCCTATATTATGTGAAGCATAGAATGTGACAAATGTTTCAAATTCAAAAAATGTGATACCGTTTGAAAGCTATAGATGTTTTTCAATCAGCCTATCAATTAGGACTTTAGTCATAATTCAAATAGAAAATGAATAATAATTATTTATTAAATTCAAAGTAAAGCATAATTTATATTGGTGGAAATTGGAGAATCTCCTTTAAAAACCCTTTTCATTTCATCAATTTTGGGTAAAAAAAAATCCATCAGCCACATACCCTACACATACCCATCATATCGCCACTTTTTGGCCCATCATGATTCTGTACATACCCTTTATGGTGTTTTGCTTTTGACCCTAATTTGATATTCTCTAGGTTGTTTTCCATTTTTGACAAATTTAGATGTGACCATAAAACACAACAAACACTTGAAAAATAAAATTGATTGATTTTGACTCTTTGACTTCTTAGTAAGCAAGTATGTTTGTAATCTTTCTTCCATAAAACTTGCTTCCATCCTTCATTCAAAAATAATACAAGCAAGCACAACCTAAGGAATAATAGGGTTTATCTAATAAAGTGGGCTTACCTCACCCCCAAGAGAGAGTGATGTAATCCATGAATGAGGAGTGGGTGAAGCTAGAGTATTCCAAGGTCATGTACCACCTTGACACCTCTCACCTTGAAATGAGTAGCTTCAAACAAGTAACCTTTCCCCCTCAACCAAGAACTAGATGTGGTAAGTAACCTCTCAAGATGATGCTATCCCAATGCACTAACAATAGAAGATGGCCAAATAAGTATTGGCCTCTAAAATAAGAAGTTTCTAATGACTTAGTGAGCACCACTGGTACAACGTCAAGTGTGAGACACTAATTCCTCTAGTCAATGGGATGTGGTCTATACACCCATAACAATGTTGACACACATGGTGTATGTCATCAGATAGTGCTACTAACTTTCGCCTTTGCACCTTTAATATAGCTTTCCTGAACATGTGCTTTGAGGTCATCCCCTTGAGGTCTCCATTAGGATGTGTCTCAAAGGTAGGCCTCTCTAAAGAGATTGCTATGTGTTTCTCTTACACTCAAGATCGCACGAAGCACAAGGGGATAGGATGCACACACACCACACTAGGATTTAACACAATGAACAAGTGCATAAGACACAAAAACACTTGTTATTTTTAAGCACCAATTATAAATGTTCCTAATTTAGAAATCACAAACACACAATGGAACCCTACAAGAAATTGGATTAGTAGTTTAGATTAAAAGGTCTTTTTCCCAATGATTTCCACAAGCTACAAATCAGATATTAGTAACACCAAAAACCTCTGCCCTAATGATTACAAAAATTAGAAAGTGAAAAACTAAGATTTATACCCTCTTTTTACTATGAAAGTCAATTGCGGTGTATAGAGGCTCAAATGTGTCATAGTAATGCATTGTAGGAATAGGCAATTGTAGTGTACAGGACTGCGACTACGACAAATAGAAAATTGAGTGCAACACACGGGTAAATGATTGTGGAATTCTAGGTTATGATTATGACATAGAAACCCAAAGCTACAAAATCACAAAGATCTAAAAAAAAAGAAGCAAAATTGATGATGTAGCTAATATGAGCAACCTATTAAAATGTCAAAATGATAACCAACAACCAAGAAAGTGATCTAAAACAACAATGATTGAAGAAAATTGATTTTTGCAAAATTTTGTTGCGAAGAATCTACAAACTCAAGGGTAATAATGACCAAAAACACTAATGTGAGAAGATTAGTAAACAATTCACCAAAATTCACTCCTTTCAAACGTGATTCCAATGAACTACCAATACACCAAACCATCAAAACAAGGTTCCAAGCCTTTATTAGAATCAAGTACATCTTAATCATTATTATATTGACTAAATCAAAGCAAGACACTTTCAAAAATCTTTGATTCATCAACTCTTTCAACTTTCACAACCAAGACACTCATTTGCTTGTAGTAGTCCACCATGTCAAAAATAGGTGTTTCTGCAAAAACCACTTTGAATCTCCATAAACAAATCACATTTTTAGGAACCCATTTTGACCTTCTTTGACATATCAAAAAATAGAGTAGGTTTGTTTTAGAAAGAACATTAGAATAATTGACTATCCCATGAACAAGGACTCCAATTAGGTCTAATTTGTGAAGCAAGTATCATCAAAATGACTCCACAACCTCTAATTACTATAAAAAGTCCCTTATTGGGTCATAAAACCATAAAATAAACCAACATTTGATCTCTTATACCCTTCTATAGGCCACAAAATACAAATCCTTGAATTTTGCTCTACCAAATGAGGGTTTAATGAAAATATGCTTTCCAAACCTCAAGATGCTTGTCCATTGCTTAAAACATGTTTGAATAAGTCTGCACAAGATCTAGGAATTTTTTCCTAACCTCTTTGAATGCACTTTCAACATATTCTACCTTGGAGCCATGATTTTCATGAAGAAAACTTAGAAAATCTGTAAGGGTAGCAGCTACAACTCTATTTATTCACCTTCCCTGCATCTGCACACACACACATAACACTAAACAATCTAAACACACCCTTATTTAACCCATTCCACTGATATACTAAACCTACATTGGTGGAATGGCATATTAAACTCTTAATGAACTCTCAAAATCCTTGTTTGAGGGTTACTAACATATTACTATAATAGGACTCACAACAAACTTTAATCTCAATAAAAACCCTCGAATTTAAGTTTGAATGAATTCCAAAGCACTATTCTATCTAAGTCAATGAAGATCAAGGCCTAGTATTGTTGTACATGTTGTACAAGACTAGAAATCAAGAGAGAAATTGCAGAATTTGCATAACAGAGTGTTTCTTATTACAAAACTCGTTTCAAGGTGCAAAGTTATCTCTCTTACTTACCCTTACAATGATTTTAAAGTTGTTTTCAACAATTTTTCATAACTACCTCTTTACGTCAACCAACCAAACCTTGCCTTTTCCCAAATGACTCTTCATCTTCTTATTTTTTACAATTTTGCAACTTTTGCATTTGTGCAACGAAAATGACATTTTTTTTGCAATTTAACTAATTTGACCTCCTGGGGACTATAAGGGACTCAAATTCATTTGAATAGGTCTTCACATGATCTTTTTAACATGCATTCCATGGTGATAACTCAAATTTCACAAAATTGCCTATTGGAGGCATAATTTCACTAGGTGCTCCTACACCAAATGCTAATCAGATGCATCATCCTGGGTAACAATTATGGTGTAGTAAATTTTGATTTGTCATGTCATACAACAATTGTGATGTATGAAGGCTTAGTTGCATCATTCTACCAATCAATTGTGTCAGACTCCTAAAAAATCAAAAATTTCCTAAATTTTCAAAAAAATCGGTTAGTTCACATCAGGTTCACCAAATGTAGATAGGAAAAAAATTGGGGATAATAAGCATGAATCAATAATAACAACCACAAAACTATCTAATTCAAGTAATAAAGACCCTAATCCAACATTGAAGCACAAATGAACATAGAAAAATAATAATACTCAATCTCTATGCCATAATTGATTCATCTCCATTTCTCTTCTCTATTTTGCTTTGTTTGTTCTCAAAATAATGTGCAAGATATTTGATAAGCATGATGTGTAGTAGCAATATCTCAAGATAGCATGAATGATATTAGTAGCAAAATTTCAAAGATTGTGGTTCACCTCAAAATGAATTGAAGGCTTGCTTTTATAAAAATCCTAATTTAAATGAAGGGATAAGATTGAGTGATGAGGTATCATGATCAATAGATGAGGTTAATTGAGACAAGGATATATAAGGATGGACTAAAAATTGAGGAATTAGTTGATATTTAGGGATTGGCTAAGAAGACATTTAAATTAAATAATGATAGCAATTATTTAATTTAAAGGATGGAAAATTAATAATTAAATAATTGAAAATAATTATTTAATCATAGAAGATGGGGTGTCAAAATATTAAATAATTAAAAAAAAAAATTAATAAAAGGTGGGGGGAAATGATAAAATAATTAAAAATAATTATTTAGTTATAGAGAAAGGAAAGTGATAAATAATTAAATAAATAGAATTTATTTAATTATGGGGAGAAAAGGCTAATGAATGATTAAATAATTATTTAATTATAGAGGAAAATGGAAACAAATAATTAAATAAACAAAATTTATTTAATTAAGGATAGAAAATATAAATTAGTGATATAATTTAAATAAAATTGACATTTATTTAAATCAATCAAAAGAGGAATAAGGATAAAACAAATTAATTAAATAATTAAGAATTGTTTAATTAATTGAAGAAAATGGCATTAGGGAATAATTAAATAATTAAAATTATTTAATTATGCATAGAAGAAAGTGAATTAGCGATAAAATATTGATTGCAGGCTCAGGACAATTTTCACTGTCTACACATATCATCAATTACTCAATTCATATCATATTTCTTGATTATTGGAGGTAACCACCTCAAAGTGGTCTACTACAATTTTAATTGTTTTATAAATATTTCTAGAAAATATCATAACAAGTGGTATTAGAGCTACGATTTAGGCCATCATTCTTGTTACGACCATGTCTTCTAAACCAATATGAATTTTGATCTTATTGTTTTTGGGATTTTAGGTATCCCATATGTAAGTTCTAAAAAAAAAATTAGGCTTTGAAGGTACGTTTTCTAAAAGTTATTGTGATTTTAGTTTTTTCATTAATTTGTTCCATAGGTCATAATTCTTTGAAAAGCTTATAAAAAAATAGATAAGGTTAGTTATTTGTAATTTAATATTGGAAATAAAATAAAGTCATTAATTTTGTGGTCAAAGTTTAGTCAAAATTTTCATTAATTGTCTTTATAGGCTGCAATTTTTTTTTTAAATACATTTTTGGAAAACATTATAAAAAAATAAATAGGGCTACTTCTTTGAAATTTAATTTTAGACATAATACATATTCCTTAATTTAGTGGTCTAAGTTTGGTCCAAACTAAAACATCAAATTCTCTCTCTCCAAATACTTTCCTACCTTCATAACGCTTAAAATAAAAATATAATTAAAGTCATGTCATCTTTAGGATTAGAGGACCTTTCTACACATACAAAATCCAAGGATCCATTTTATTTTACACCATATAAAATTGATGAAATACTTCCCCAATGATATGAAACAACGATACATTTCATTAAAGATAAATTGTTTGACCCATTTGTAAAATCCTTAAATGAGGGTTTAGATAGGTTTTCAAAGAAATTATTATTAGAATTAAATTCTCAAAAAAACCACCAAAGTGGGCACAACCCTAATAAACAAAATCAAGGGATAAGAGAACCTTTTTGAGATAAAAAATTATACCTACTAACAATAAGCATTCATAAATTTGATGGTAGAAACATAATTTCATGGAGACACCCTATAGAACAATAATTTGGTCTCCACAATATACCAAATAATGCCAAGGTTGACATAGCTTTACTATATTTAAAGAATTAGGACTTACCAATGGTACAAATGGAAGATGGGTGATAGACAAGGACACATGTTTAGTTGGACAGAATTTAGTAAAGAACTAGCAACCTTTTATGAGAAGTCATGCATTGAAAGCCATTCTACCCAACTAAAAAATCTAAATCAATTAAGGTTTTTAGTTGAATATAATGTTGAGGATTTAAGATTATCACTTAGAGCTCCTGAGGTGACACCTTACCAAATGCTACAATTATACACCAATGGTCTTAAGGGTGAAATTCAACATGATGCTTGCTTGTTGGAACCTTATACAACTAGGATTTAGCTATGTAACAAGTATTTCATATTGATAAAAAAAACACCACCAAAGGTGAAATCATGAGAGTAACTAATAAAAATATGAACTATGCTACTAGCAAAAACATGGACAAATTATTTAACCTAAGAGAAATTAATAAGCTATCTCTTCACCAAGAGATTGAGAAAAGAGAAAAAGGCCTATGTTGGAATTGTGATAGAAAATGGTTGAGGAGTCATAAGTGTTCTAATAGTGAGAAAAAGGATGAGGATGAAGAGGGAGAAGTACCTACAAAAGAATCAAACATAAAACTTAAGAATGAGGATTCAAAGAAAAAAGGAAGCACTACTATCTCCCTACATACATTGAATGGAATAAGTGCACCACAAACACTCAAAGTAATTAGTAATATAAAAAAGAAAAAAATGAAAGTGTTAGTAGATACTTGTAGTACACATAATTTATTGATAGAATATTAGCTAATGATCTCAATTGTTTTGTTTATTTAGTGTCTAGCTTTCAAGCCATGATAGCCAATCGGAAACAACTATCTTGTGGTGGTAAATGCCATCATATAAAACTCTCAATGGGAAACTATCATCTAGATTTAGAAATGTTTGGTATACCTATTAAGGGAGTGGATGTAGTTTTGGGTGTGCAATGGCTTAAACAATTAAGAATAATATCTTTCAATTTTCAAGAACCCTAGAGGACAAACCTAAGCAACTGAAAATGGACAATTTTTTTAACATGTGAAATGTTGCACGATTGAAATTGAACAATAACTTAATTACTATCCTACATCCTCTAGGATGCATGACTGCATTACTTATTTCCCATTACCAAATTAATAAAACCAAATAACTTAGTAATTATCAAATTCTATTCATCATTAAGCATCACATTTACTCATCACATATAATCAAAAGAACCATGAGATACAATCATAATTGAACTTTAAAGAATAACTGATTACACTCATTTCAATTAACATGTACATTATCACTTGATTACATAATTCTTTACGCACATGAGATACATCAATTCAATTTACAATTACATTTGTATAGTAATAATTCCTCGATACAAATGAGGAGTGCTCAACATAAGATACATGATACATGATAAAGATACAATACATTTACAAGTACAATGATCTAACACCTAAGCATAGATGCAGTGCAGAGGTCAATGGATCAGATGAAGTCGCCACATCATGAACAAAAAGGGAACCCAATGGTGAATGTATCATGTTCCACCCAACCACGTGAACCCAAAGGTTCACCCCTCATGCTAGGAGGTAACAAAGGGCCCCACCAAACAGGTGAACAAGGGTTAGACATCACAAGGCTAACATAATTCACAAACACTTAAGACAGACAATAACAACAACAACATTAGTGACTATACTTCCAGAGGCAGAAAGATAACCAAGGTAAAACTACAAGCAAAGGAACTCATGGTTGTCATAGGGAAAGTGTCATCACATAGTCAGACATAGGTTATCTAGGTAGATCTTCCTAGGCCCCGAACCCCATCCTAAGTTATCCTAGTAACCTCTACCGATCTTCATCCCCTCATGCCAACTATGCGGAATAGACCTACCACTCATGAAGACGAAGTAGTCGATTATGCCATTCCAAGCCTTCTCGTCTCACCTCAAGCATAAACAAGCGCTTGAGCCTGAGCGAGGTATAAACTTATCTTGTTTAATGTTTGAGCTACCCAATCCCCCCTAGTTTATTTTAATGTTATCACTTGTTAAGCAAACTTCCACATGGGTTATCCAGGTACACCTTTGTGCATCGGCCCCCATTGGAAGCCACTCCCCTACTGCCAACCTAAAACCACTGAAACCAAAAGCAACACCCCTTGCACAACTCAAAACACAATTGAATTACATTGTGAGGTATTAGCCATCCCACTCATAAATTCCATAAAATCTATCACAAAATAAAATATAACGTGCAAGGTGAACGACCATCAAATACATAATTAATGCAAAATTCCCATCACCAAGGTAAACCAAAATTTCCATTTAAAGACAATACTCTGAAGCCTTTGGAGACTCTAAGTTCAATTCACAAGATGAAATGACAATGGAAATTCCACATTATAAAACTAATTCACACCCATGCACTCAAATTACATCATCAATTCAAACAGAATATATAATAGATTTAAAATGGATTACAAAAGGAAACATCTTTTTGAAATAAAAATTTCCTCTCATCTAATTATGAACTCATCATTCTTGTTTAAATGATTTATTTTTTGTTTTAACACAAATCGTAGCCATAACCCTCACCATTTAAATAACAATACTCTTAATCAATAAACATATATATTTGTATTTAGCTACATATATATATATAGATTCCACCTAATATAAAATACCATAATTTCACATTCCACCACATGCTATGTGTTGTTAACAACCATCAAAGGTTTGTAGGATGAATTAAAATATGTAAATAAATATATATAGCATTAATATTTAATGCTGACCCGTTTTAAAGGAAATTTCCCAATTTTAATTGCAATTAACTGCTAACAGAATAGGAATTCTATGCCTTTATAATCAAATCAAGATTTACATATAGGGAAAGGCCATTATCATAACATCTAAACAAAGGTAGATTGCAGTTAGATATGTTTCTGAAGATAACTACGATGTACCCCAAAGAGTTCTACCAAATCCATTGAAGATTACATCACTCAACCATAATACAAAGTATTTGTTACTGCAATCAAAACTGTAATTCACCCTTTCTTTCCTACACACCCCTCTTTGGCTTGTGGAAGTGCAAAAATTTTACACATGGTAGCTTTGTTTTTGATAAAAAATGTTTGTCTCTTTCAATTTTCATCTTGTCGAGGCTTTTGGTTTTGAAAGGACCTTTAGAATTTTATGTCCAAAGGGTCCAAATCATATCAGGATCCCCAATCCCAATCAATCTTCTCTTTTCTTTCCATCCTATCAGGACTTTAGGTCCCAAAAGAATTTTCTGACCTAAGGACCAAAAGGTCCAAGTCTAGTCAAGATTCCTGATACTGATTGATTCTTCCTTTCCAATTTGTTCAAGGCTTTAGGTCCTAACATGAATTTTAGGTATATGGTCTGAAGTGTCCTTTTCAAATTAGGATCTTCGAACCTAATCAAATTTCTTCTTGTGTTCGGTCAGGACTTCGGGTCCTGACAAGACTTTTAGACATATGTTTGAAATGTTTAAATTCATCTAGGACTTCCACTCCTAACATTATTTTCTATTCCTTCTTTGTTCTATCAAGGTATTGGGACTCTATTGGACTCTTGGACCTATTGTCATGGAAGTGTGCACCCTTTGCTATGATCATTAAATCACTTGGCCGCCTCATGAAACATGGGGTGATCTCCTTGAGTGTGGGCTCACATTTTGGAGATCAACTTCTAGAGAAGTTTGGTTCCCTTGATACCTCACCTAATCCAACTAAACTAATGTTGATTGCTAAGAAAAGAGAGAAGGATAACATATAATGAATCCTAAAACTAAAATTTGATGCACCAAATGGTTTTTTAATACATGCGCAACTATCTTTGAACACATAGTTGATCAATAATAAAGTTGGTTTATAAACAAATTAAAGGTTTAATATGCCCATGCATCAAAATTTCATAAGAAGGTTATAATGTTCACAATTTTAGAAGGAAAATCTACCATCTCTTCACAACTTTAAATTGTTTACATCATTAACACAACCTGAAACCTGCAATATTAATGCATACATTTTTTTCCTAAAGGTGTTGATAATGAGACAAATATCAAAGTAATTATCATAACTCAGAAATTGGCAACCTAGCTTGACTTGTTTGAAAAATGGGTCCAAGAAATGGGATCTCTCAGTGATTTACATCATTGGGAGACCCCATTTCTTGGACCCATTTTTCAAACAAGCCACTACATTATCAATTTCACCGAATTGGAAAGCTAGGGGGCCTATTTGAAAAAATGGGTCCAAGAAACGAGGTACATCACTGGGAGACCCCATTTATTTGACCCATTTTTTGAAACAAGTTAGTATGTTGTCAATTTCATCAAATTGGCAAGTGAGTGGGCCCACTAGCTTGTCAATTCGATGAAATTGGCAACCTAATTTGGCCTATTTGAAAAAATGGGTTCAAGAAATGGGGTCTATCAATGATTTACATCATTGGAAGACCTCATTTCTTGGACCCATTTTTTCAACCAGGTCACTACATTGCCAATTTCACCAGTTTGGGAAGCTAGTAGGCCCACTAGCTTGCCAATTTAGTGAAATCGGTAACCTAACTTGGCATGTTTGAAGCAATCACTGGGAGACCCAATTTTTTGACCCATTTTTTCAAATAGGCCAAGTTAGGTTGCCAATTTCACTAAATTGGCAAGCTAGTGGGTCCACTAGCTTGCCAATTTGATGGAATTGGCAATGTAGTGGCCTATTTAGTGGCCTATTTTTTTCAAACAACTTACCAATTTGATGAAATTGGCAATGTAGTCTAACTTGGCTTGTTTAAAAAAATGGGTCCAAGAAATGGGATCTCCAAGTGATGTAAATCATCAGGAGACCCTATTTCTTGGACCCATTTTTTCAAACAGGCCACTACGTTCCCAATTTCATCGAATTGGCAAGCTAGTGGGCCCACTAGCTTACTAATTCAATGAAATTGGAAACCTAGTGTGTTGTTTGAAAAAATGGGTCGAAGAAATGGGGTCTCCTAGTGATTTACAAAAAATGGGTCCAAGAAATCACTAGGAGACCCCATTTCTTGTTCCCATTTTTCAAAAAACCCAAGTTACCTTGTAAATTTCATCAAATTGGCAAGCTAGTGGGCCCACTAGCTTGGAAACCTAGTTGGTTGTTTGAAAAAATGGGTCCAAGAAATGGGGTCTCACGGTGATTTAAGGTAGTGCTCATTGTATGAAAAATTCCTCAAAGAAATGGGGTCTCATGGTGATGTAAATCACTGTGAGACCCCATTTCTTTGAGGCATTTTTTCATACAATGAGCACTAAGCTCACTACCTTGTCAATGCGTCAACACAGTAGCATTGACAAGGTACATCACTGTGAGACCCCATTTCTTTGAGGCATTTTTTCATACATCGTCATGAGACCCAATTTCTTTGATTCATTTTTTCATACAATGAGCATTACCTTGTCAATATGTCAATGTGGCAACATTGACAAGGTAGTGCTCATTATATGAAAACATCACCATGAGACCCCATTTGTTTAAAGAATTTTTTCATACAATGAGCACTACCTTGTCAGTGCATCAATGTGGTAGCATTGACAAGGTAGTGCTTGTTGTATGAAAAATGCCTCAAAGAAATGGGGTCTCATGGTGATGTACATCATCGTGAGACCCCATTTATTTGAGGTATTTTTCATACAACGAGCAATACCTTGTCATTGTTTCAATGCGGTATGTGGTAGCATTTACAAGGTAGTGATCATTGTATAAAAAAATGTCTCAAATAAATGGGGTCTCACAATGATGTACATCACTGTAAGACCCAATTTTTTTGAGGCATTTTTTCATACAACTAGCACTACCTTGTCAATGTGTCAACATTGACAAGGTAGTGCTCATTGTATGAAAAAATGTGGTAGCATTGAGAAGGTAGTGCTCGTTGTATGAAAAATGCCTCAAAGAAATGGGGTCTCATGGTGATGTACATCATTATGAGACCCCATTTCTTTGAGGCATTTTTTCATCCAATGGTACATCACCATGAGATTTTTTTGAGGCATTTTTTCATACAAGGAGCACTACCTTGTCAATATGTCAATGTGGTAGCTCTGACAAGGTAGTGCTCATTGTATGAAAAAACATCACTATGAGACCACATTTCTTTGAGGCATTATTTTCATACAATGAACACTACCTTGTCAATGTGTCAATGTGGTAGCATTGACAAGGTAGTGCTCATTGTATGAAGAAGATGCCTTAAAGAAATCCAGGGTCTCACAAAGATGTACATCATTGTGAGACCCCATTTCTTTGAGGCATATTTTTCATACAACGAGCACTACCTTGTTAATGCATTAACGTGGTAGCATTGACAGGGCAATGCTTGTTGTATGAAAAAATGCCTCAAAGTAATGGGATCTCATGGTGATGTTAATCACCGTGAGACACCATTTCTTTGAGGCATTTTTTCATACAATGAGCACTAAGCTCACTACCTTTTCCATGTTTCAATGCGGTAGCATTGACAAGGTAGTTCTCATTGTTTGAAAAATGCCTCAAAGAAATGAGGTCTCATAGTGATGTCCATCACTATGAGACCCCATTTCTTTGAGGCATTTTTCATACAACAAGCAATATCTTGTTAATGTGTTTATGCCTAAAAGAAATGGGGTATAACTTATCTCTCCCTCCCCCCTCCTTCCCTCCTCTCTCTCAATCTCTCCACCTTCCTCCTTCACTCTCTACTTCTCTCTCTATTACCTCTCTCTCTCCTTCCCTCTCTACTTCTCCCTCTCTCTCTCCATTTCACCCTCTCTCTCAATATCCCAAACCCTATACCAAATATCATAAATCATAATACCTATACCCTAAACCCTACACCCTCAACCCTCATCCCTATAACCTATACCCTCAACATTATAAAATAAACCCTAAAAATTATCCCTCAACTATAAACTTAAACCCTAAACCCTTCATTTAATCTTGTACCCTAAACCCTCAATCCTAAACCCAATACCGTCAACCCTATACACTTAACCTTGTACCCTCGACCTTAAACACTATCCCTCAACCCTCAACCCTCATCCCTATACCCTATATCCTCAACCTTATCATCTAAACCCTAAACATTATCCCTCAACTCTATACCCTCAACCCTATACTTAAACCATAAACTATACACTCTCAACCCTTAACCATATACCTTAT